>JAWJVD010000158.1:0-109842 GCA_038048745.1 Coluber constrictor foxii
TGTTCACACTATCTTCAAGAACGATCTGTACGTTTCCTAGCAGGAGGAACAGAAACTTGGGCGAGCCTTAAAAGATCTGTTGGGCAGCAAAAGCCGCAGGACTTAAAATTCGACCGGTGTTCCAGCTTTCTGCTTCTTTTTTCCCCACCCCCCACCCCCTCTGGATATGATCTTTTTCGGAGCCCAGAATGTTCTCCCAGCCCTTCCCTTGCCAGCATTTCCTCTTTTAAACCCAGCCCTGAAATGGAGCTGCCTCTCGGCACCACGGGTTGACCACGATCTCCAAATCCAAGGATGGGCCAACTGAAAGCGCCCAGCAAATTGAAGACCGATTGGTAGCCCCAAAAGGACATGGGGGTGGGGGGCATTGGGTCAGATCAGCAGATCGCAGAGGTTTGGGGAGGGGACAGCTGGTCTCTGCTGGTGAATCCCCCGGCCAAATGTGCAGAAAATCTGATTTATTTCGCTCCGGCTTCATTTGTTCCAGATTTTCCCGGCCAACAAGGAACTCGAGACCCCCGTCCTTAATTTGCTGCCCGAGCCGGTCGTGGCACGCTACATTCGGATCAATCCTCAGACCTGGTTCGAGAACGGGACGATCTGCTTGAGAGCCGAGATCCTGGGATGTGCCCTGCCAGGTAGGCCCACGCAGTGGTGAAATCCAATTTTTGTTACGACCGGTTCTGTGGACGTGGCTTGGTGGGCGTGGCAGGGGAAGGATACTGCAAAATCCCCATTCCCACCCCACTCCTGGGGGAAGGGTACTCCTGGGAGAAGGATACTGCAAAATCCCCATTCCCTCCCCACTCCTGGGGGAAGGATACTGCAAAATCCCTATTCCTCCCCCCCAGGAAGGATATTGCAAAGTCTCCCTTCCCACCCCACTCCTGGGGGAAGAATATTGCAAAATCTCCATTCCCACCCCACTCCTGGGGAAAGGATATTGCAAAATCCCCATTCCCTCCCCACTCCTGGGGGAAGGATATTGCAAAATCCCCAGTCCCTCCCCACTCCTGGGGGAAGGATATTGCAAAATCTCCATTCCCTCCCCACTCCTGGGAGAAGGATATTGCAAAATCTCTATTCCCACCCCACTCCTGGGGGAAGGATATTGCAAAATCTCCATTCCCTCCCCACTCCTGGGGGAAGGATATTGCAAAATCTCCATTCCCTCCCCACTCCTGGGGAAAGGATACTGCAAAATCCCCATTTCCCCCCACTGCTGGGAGAAGGATACTGCAAAACCTCCATTCCCACCCCACTTTGAGGCCAGCCACAGGTGGCATTGGCCGATTCTCTGAACTACTCAAAATTTCCACTACCGTTTTTCCAGAACCTATCAGAACTTCTGGGTTTTATTTATTTATTATTTATTTATTTATCGGACTTATAGGCCGCCCTTTCTCCACAAGGACTCAGGGCGGCTCACAGCAATAAGCAACAAGAAGTCCAAATTAAAGTTCAAACAATAAAAGAGTCGAAAATTCCCGTTAAAACCCGTTCAGTCCAGGCCAGCCTGGTGAAACAACCATGTTTTAAGGTCACGGCGGAAAGAGCGGAGGTCGGGGGGCCACCCGGAGCTCCAAGGGGAGCTGATTCCGGAGGGTAGGTGCGCCTACAGAGAAGGCTCGCTCTCTAGGGTCCATCAGCCGACATTGCTTGGCCAACGGAACCCCAAGTAGTCCCTCTCTGTGTGAGCACATCTTCCTTTGTCGATAAAACACCTTGCCGTAATTTTAATTTAATTTAATTTAATTTCTGTGAGTTCAATCCTAGCCAGGCTCAAGGTCGACTCAGCCTTCCATCCTTTCTAAGGTAGGTAAATTGAGGACCCAGTTTGTGGGGGCAATAAGCTGACTTTGTATAAAATATACAGAAGTATGAAGGCTATTGCTTAATGCATTGTAAGCCGCCCTGAGTCTCCGGAGAAGGGCGGCATATAAATCAAATACAAATAAAAATAAAATAAAATAATTTACGTATCCTGTGTTCTTTTCCAGATCCCAACAACATTTATCCGTGGGAACACACCTCTGGCACCAATGATAAATTGGATTTTAGGCATCACAACTACAAGGAGATGAGGAAGGTGGGTTCTTTCTCGCGAGGGGCTCCAGGGCTCGGCTCTTAATTCATTCTCTTCTCTTAGAAAATGATTATCAAAGTATTCAAGTAAAGAAAAGAATAGAATAACAGAGTTGGAAGGGATCTTGGAGATCCTCTAGTCCAACCCCCTGCTTAGGCCAATTTCAGATAAATGGATGTCCAATCGCTTCTTAAAAACTTCCAGTGTTGGAGACTTCACAATTTCTGGTGGCAAGCTGTTCCGCCGGTTAATTGTTCTCACTGTCAGGAAATTTCAGGTTGGAAAAAAAATCATATCCGATCGCCATCAATTCTTCCATTTCAGAGACATTAATTTCGAGAAATTTTATTTTCTCCCGGCAGCTGATGAAAAAAGTCAACGATGCTTGTCCGAATATCACCAGGATATACAGCATCGGGAAGAGTTACCTGGGCTTGAAAATGTACGTCATGGAGATTTCAGACAACCCCGGGCAGCACGAAGTCGGTGAGTGACATCTCGGGATGCTCTCTCCGTTTTGCAGGAAGAGAGTTTAATTGGAGTTTGGCTGCAGAAGCCGGGAATCGTGGCTTGTTTCCGTTGACAAGGAGCTTCTCTGCCAACTGGAACTCTAAATATGCATCACAACCGCCAATGTGCGAAATCTGCTGGCATGAGATTTATTGAGCTTTTCAACCCCCCCGGTAGACCGACCATGGATAAATCCAAGAAAAGAAAAGTTTCAGAAGAAAACAGAACATTTAATTCAACGACGTACGCTAGTTTTGTGGCTGCTCAAGAAATAGTCAGGCACGGGATGGGTTTTGTGGCTCCCGGTGTTTTCTTTTTAATTTTTTTTTTATTGAAAAGTTTTATAACAATACAAAATAAAAGACATTCCCCCCTTCCAACACCCCCCCTCTTCTTCCCTCCCCCTCCCTTCCCCAACTTCCCAGAGTAAAATACAGGGTATTAAAAAAAGAGGGGAAAAAACAAAGATCATCTAAATTAATCTATCTAACTTACAGTTAACAACACCCCCCCTAGAATCTTAACTCCAATATAATTAACACAACATTTCTATAATTCTTTTTCATTCATACGCAATTTGATGTCTTCTTATTTGATACTTGTTCCGAATATAATTGATCCATTTCCTCCACTCCAAAATGTATTTTTCCTGCGTACGGTCTTTCAAATATGCCGAGATTTTTGCCATTTCAGCTAAATTCATTACTTTTAAAGTCCATTCTTCTATAGTGGGTAAAGAGTCTTTCTTCCAATATTGCGCAACCAGCAATCTAGCTGCACTCCGGTGTTTTTTATTTTTTTCGGTGGGAAACAGGTCCAAATGGCTCTTTGAGTGTTTAAGGTTGCGGACCCCTGGTCTAGTTTATCCAGTGTTTCTCAACCCGGACAAATTGGGTGGACTTCAACTCCCAGAATCCCCCAGCCAGAAAAGAATTCTGGGAGTTGAAGTCCATCCATTTCCCACTTACCAAGGTTGAGAAACACCGCCCTGTCTTAAGGTTTTGGGAGGGTCCACAAAAGGGGTCCTTCGATCCCTCAAGAAACACAACACACACCCAGGACGTTATCCCCTCCACCATTGCAGGTGAACCGGAGTTCCGCTACGTGGCCGGCATGCACGGCAACGAGGCGCTGGGCCGGGAGCTGGTGCTCAACCTGATGGAGTATCTGTGCCAGGAATTCAAGCAAGGCAACCCTCGTGTCCGGAGGCTGGTCACCGAGACTCGGATCCACCTGATGCCCTCCATGAACCCCGATGGTTACGAGACGGCCTACAAGCTGGTGCGTGGCACAGTGGCACTCTGTGTGTGTGTGTGTGTGTGTGTGGGTGGGTGTCCTTGGACAGCCACCCCATTCCTCTCGCCAACTCTGCTTTCCTCTACCAAAATGGCACTTGTGAGAATGATGTCGCAAAAATCTTGCAAACACCCCAAAAATAAAGTTTAAAGTAAGTTTCTGGAGTGAACATTCGGACGGGTTCGATCCAGAAAGGCCCCCAAATTCCAGTTACAAAGGAAACCTCGTCTGAATCCAGGGTGGGCTGGAAGGTAGTGAGAACTTCTTTTTTTCTTTTCTTTCTTTCTTTCTCTTTCTTTTGCTTCCTTCCTTCCTTCCTCCCTCCCATCTTCTTTCATTCCTTCATTTCTTTGTTCCTGGTTCCTTCCTCCCTCCCTTCCCTTCCCTTTTCTTTCTCTTCCTTCCTCCTTTTTCTTTTCCTTCCTTCTTCTCTCACTGCCTCTTTCCCTCCCTTCCCCTTCCTACTTCCTCCTCCCTCCTTCCCTCCCCTCCCCTCCCTCCTTCCTTCTTCTTTCTCTTCCTTTCTCTCTTCCTTTTCTCCTTCCTCCTTCCCTTCCCCTTCCTTCCCTCCCCTCTTCCCCCTCTCTCCTCCCTTCCACCCTCCCATCTTTCCTTCCTCCCTACCTTCCTTGCCTTTTCTTTCTTTCTTTCCTTCTTTCTTTCTCTTCCTTCCTTTTTCTTTTCCTTCCTTCCTCCCTCCCTGCCTCTTTCCCTCCCTTCCCCTTCCTACTTCCTCCTCCCTCCTCCCTTCTCCTTTCTCTTCCTCCTTTCTCTATTCCTTCCTCCCTTCCTCCCTTCCCCTTCCTCCTTCCTTCCCTCCTCCCCAGTTAAAAACTTATCCTTTAGCCCACACTCAAACAAGGTACCCAAATGGGGCGTCCCCAGGCCCACTCATCAAACCACTGTTCAAAACTTTGGGGAAAAGTAGCCAAGAGGAAGCCCATCTTATCCCCGGGAAAGGAGGTTCCACAGGGAGGGAGTAACCACCAAGAAGACCCTTTTCCTAGGTCCCTCCAGATGGACATCCTTGGTAGCTGAGTCCCACCACATGTCCTGCCTTCCTGCTCAGGGGGGCGTGGGAAGATGCAATTTTGGACTGGATTACCAAGCTCCTCAGGCCAGTCCGTCTGGAGGGGCACCGAATGGGGTCTCCATCCCCTCCTTTCTCTGGCGACTCTGCAGGGCTCGGAGCTGTCCGGCTGGGCAATGGGCCGATGGACGTACGAAGGCTTTGATCTCAACCACAACTTTGCCGACCTCAACACGGAGCTGTGGGACGCCGAGGACGCCGAGTTGGTGCCCCACAAGTTTCCCAACCACTACATCCCCATCCCGGAGTCATATACCTTCCCCAACGCTACGGTGAGTCCCACCCCAGTGCCCCCTTAGCAAAGGGCTGGCCTGGATGCCCAGCTTCCCCCAACCTTGGCAACTTTACAACCTGTGGCCTTCAACTCCCAGAATTCCTCAGCCTGCCAGTCTTGTGGCCTTCAACTCCCAGAATTCCTCAGCCTGCCAGTCTTGTGGCCTTCAACTCCCAGAATTCCTCAGCTGGCCAGCCAGTCTTGTGGCCTTCAACTCCCAGAATTCCTCAGCCAGCCAGTATTGTGGCCTTCAACTCCCAGAATTCCTCAGCCAGCCAGTCTTGTGGCCTTCAACTCCCAGAATTCCTCAGCCTGCCAGTCTTGTGGCCTTCAACTCCCAGAATTCCTCAGCCTGCCAGTCTTGTGGCCTTCAACTCCCAGAATTCCTCAGCTGGCCAGCCAGTCTTGTGGCCTTCAACTCCCAGAATTCCTCAGTCAACCTTCTGCCCTTCAACTCCCAGAATTCCTCAGCCTGCCAGTCTTGTGGTCTTCAACTCCCAGAATTCCTCAGTCAACCTTCTGCCCTTCAACTCCCAGAATTCCTCAGCCTGCCAGTCTTGTGGTCTTCAACTCCCAGAATTCTGGGAGTTGAAGTCCACAAGTCGTAAAGTTGCCCCAGCTTGGAGACCCCTGCCCTGAAAGGAGGGCATCTCTGCTCTGGCTCACCCTGAACTGTTTCTTTCCTGCCAAGGTTGCCCCAGAAACCCGGGCGGTTATCAGCTGGATGCAGCGCTACCCCTTCGTCCTGAGCGCCAACCTGCACGGAGGGGAATTGGTGGTGACCTACCCCTTCGACATGACCCGCACCTACTGGAAAGCCCAGGAGCTGACCCCCACTGCCGACGACGCCGTCTTCCGATGGCTGGCCCATGTCTACGCCACCTCCAACCTGGTGATGGTGGACAACGAACGGCGGCTTTGCCACTACGAGGACTTCATGCAGGAAGGAAACATCATCAACGGAGCCAACTGGCACACCGTGCCCGGAAGTACGTGAATGGGATGTCCTCCATGAGGACTAGCAGTAAACTAAACAGACTAGCATTAAACAAAGGTTTGTCCCAAAGATGCTTTTTTTTTTTTTTTGGTTTTCAGGAGGCAAATGGACTTTCTGGTGTTTCTTTGAAACCGAGCACACAGACAAATCTCCAAGAGGCCTCACCGTCTCTCTAAAAAGGATGCAAATGACCAGCTGTCTGCAAGGAGTATAATGTTGTGGCCCCGTCCTCTGAGCCTATCCCATTGGAGGAAGGAAGCTCTGAGCATGAGGAAGAGGAGCCAGCCAGATCTCCCAGCCCCCCCCCCCTCTGGCACCGTCTCAGGTGCCAGCTGAAAGAGAGCAAAGTAGTGGGGAAACAGGGGTCTCAGATGAGAGTGAGGAAGAGACGTCATTCCTGGACGCACGTCAAAGAAGGCGAGATAAGCGCTTACAGCAGCTGAGGAGACGTATGAGGGAATAGACCTGAGTCACTGGACTTGAGTCACAGGATCAATGAGTCACTGGATCACAACCCAGAGACTATATAAGAGAGGGTGGTGGTCAGTGATCCCTGTGACGAACAAAACTCAATCTGGTAGTCATTGTAGCCTGAAGCTGCTAAAAGAACGGATTTTGGCAAAGCTACGTATGTGATTTTCTTTCTGTGAACAATTAAAGCACTTGGCAGACGGTGTGAATATCGCTGCCAAGTTGGAGATAAGGACTGTGGTGTGTGCCAAGTGCTTCTTTAACCCTCGACTGGCTGTGTTTTTGTGGGTGTGTGTAGAGGGGGACAGATCATATAAACCCTTCTATTCCCCACCATCCGGTCAGAGCAGAAGAAGCTTCTTTGAAGATGTTTCACTCTCCATCTCTCAGCTTTGAATAAACATTGGGAAGTGAAAGGGTTTATATTCCTTGCAGGAATATAGGACTGCTGGTCCTTTGCATTCTTTTGGAGAGTCGTGGAGGCCGCTTGGACGTTTGTCTGTGTCCTCAGGGTCACCTGAGCCAATGAGAAGTTGGAGCTGTGCTTCCTGTAGGATACTTTCAACCCTGTGTCCCTTCACTGTTGAACACAGGTGCACAATCACAATGCAGATTCCTCCTCAACAGCCTGCGCCTATCTTCAACACTGAAGGGACATTGATTTCTGGGAGAGCACCTGAACCATTACACCAAACTGTCTCTCTCTACATCACTTGTGGGTCCGGCCCCATCAGAGGAGGAGGATCCCCAATGCAAGAGTCCCCAACCCGTGGGCCACAGCCCACTACTGGGCCGTAGCCTGTTGGCCACCAGGCTGCATGATTGGCTGGCCTGTGCACACACACAGACATACCTCGTGCTAGCTGTTGTGGCCCGCCAGTGGAGCTGGTGGAAAACTCAGACAGTGAGGAGATTGGGGAGGAACATGGGCCAGTCCTGGAGTCCAGAGAAGGCTCTGATGAGTGCTCTGCATCGGAGGCAGAGAGAGGGCCAGGGCCGTCTGACAGTTATCAGCTGCCTTCGGAGTTGGACATCAGTGGGGCAGAAGAACAGCTAGAGCCTGTTCCCAGTGTGTGCATGCACAGAGCTGCCAGGAGAAGGGAACAGCTAAAGAACAAGGGTCAACTCAGGAGTAAAGCCACAGGTGGACGGTGAATGCCCCCCCCTGAGGGAATAAAGAGGAGCGAAAGGGGAGGGGAGTTTGCAGGAGACAATTAGTTCAATTCATTAGAGCAGAGGTCTACAAACTTGGCAGCTTTAAGACTTGTGGACTTCAACTCCCAGAATTCTCCAGCCAGCTATGCTTCGCACAATCACCACTGCTGCGTAGCCACGTTTCGCACATGAGCATGCCCACGTAAAATCTCCTCCTGCCCCTCCCTCCCCCCCATCTCCGAGCCACCGACCCAGAAAAGTTGGGGAACTCTGCCGCCAGGGTCAAAAGGCCGACTGCTCAGGTTCATACCTCCCTTGCAGGTATGAACGACTTCAGTTACCTGCACACCAACTGCTTTGAAGTGACGATCGAGCTCTCCTGCGACAAATTCCCACACGAATCGGAGCTTCCCCAGGAATGGGAGAACAACAAGGAATCCCTGTTGCTCTACATGGAACAGGTAGGGGTCACCTGTGTCATCTCGCCCACCTCCGACCCCGTGTTTCAACCCAGGATCCTGGGACCAGTTCCAAATTTGGATAAATCCTTTGGGAGATCCAGCCACGGTGCTCATCTTGGTAACCCAGGTCCCTGCATGCAGGTAGTGTCAGCTGGAGCTGACACATAGTTCTCAACTTACGACTGCAATTGAGGAGCCCAACATTTCCGTTGCTAGGTGAGACGGTTCTTTTTTTTTTTTAATTTGATTTATATGCCGCCCTTCTCCGGAGACTCAGGGCGGCTTCCAATGCGTTAAGCAACAGCCTTCATACTTTTGTATATTTTATACAAAGTCAGCTTATTGCCCCCACAAACTGGGTCCTCAATTGACCTACCTTAGAAAGGATGGAAGGCTGAGTCGACCTTGACCCTGGGGAGATTCGAACTTACAGTAATTGCAGACAGCTGCACAATGCATTAATCACAATGCATTAGTCTGCTGAGCCACCAGGCCCCACTTGCTAAGTGTCTGAATTTTGATCACGTATGTTAAGTTATTCGCAGAGTAACCCTTGAATAGCAAGGGTGTACACATGAAAGCTATTGAGAGTAGATACAAATAAACACAGTCAACACACAATTACACTGAGTTGTGTTTACTTTCAGGAAATAGTAAGGCACAGTCCAATAAACAGTCCAGGTCATACACCTATAAAGCAAGAGATAGCAAAACGACAGTCCATGGATAATCCAATAACAAAGTCTTCTTACCAGTTGTCATAGTCATTCAGAATAAAGAGTTCTTCTGGATTTGCAAATAGTAACATACAGAGATATCAGAGAGCAAGAACAGCAAAGAGAAACAAACCATGTTGTTTCTCTTAAGGAGATTGGCTGCAGAGCTTACCAATCAGGACACAGTATGATGCCATACAGCAGTCTTAAAGCTATATTGATGGTTTATATATTGCCAACCCAACAACATAGGTAATACTCGTTTCCTAACAATGTGATACGGGTCCCTTTTCTCAGTGCCATTGTAACTTTGAACGGCCACTAAATGAACCATCGTAAGTCGAGGACTACCTGTATTTCACGCACAGATTTCACTTGGGCAGAAGACTCGAGAACAACCACACAGGATTTGGCTTACAGGAAATCCTCAACTTACGACCATAATTGAGCCATAAGCCACACCTGTCCTAAGTCATGTCCACTGCTAAGCAGATCAACATGTGACTGTGTCAATTTTACAATCTTTTTATGTGGCGGTCGTTCAGTGAATCACCACAGTCATTAAGGGAAGACGACGGTCGTTAAGCAAGCCCATTGTCGGCAATGGGCGTTTTCTGTTGCTTCTGTGCCCTAAAACAGGACTAGAACTCACCGTCTCCTGCTCTCTAGCCCAGTGCCTTATCCAAAATCTGCCCGCTAATCGTATGTCTCCTTTCAGATCCACCGAGGGATTAAGGGGATCGTCCGGGACAAAGACACGGAGCAAGGACTCGCCGATGCCATCATTTCCGTTGACGGCATCAACCATGACATCAGGACAGGTACCAAAAGCCTGGGCGTGGTCCATGCGGGGAGCCGATGCAACGGCTCCCCATTAACTCCTCTTCCGTTTACCAATAAAGGAGAATATTTGTAGCTCAGGGTTGAACTGTGAGGTCCTTGGTGGTCTCTGAGCTGGGTGGTTTTTCCTTGAAGACGTCTCATAACCCAACTAGGTAATGTCATCAGTGCTGTTGAACATTTACTGATGATGTTACTCAGTTGGGTTATGAAATGTCTGGAAGAAAACTGCACCAAGGACCCCAGTCCTTCCTCCTCCTCCTCCTCCTCTCCACAAATCCCACTCCCTTCTAGCACTAATAATATTCCCTAGCTGGGTAAGAAAACATCTGCAAGAAAACAAACATGCGCAGAGAGCACCAAGGACCCACAGTCCTCCTCCTCCTCCTCCTCCTCTTCTTCCTTCTCCACCTCCTCTTCCTCCTCCTCCTCTTCTTCCTCCTCCTCCACCTCTTCCTCCTCCTCTTCCTCCTCCTCATCTTCCTTCTCCACGTCCTCTTCCTCCTCCTCTTCCTTCTCCACCTCCTCTTCCTCCTCCTCTTCCTCCTCTTCCTTCTCCACCTCCTCTTCCTCCTCTTCTTCCTCCTCCACCTCCTCTTCCTCCTCTTCTTCCTTCTCCACCTCCTCTTCCTCCTCCTCCTCTTCTTCCTCCTCCTCCACCTCTTCCTCCTCCTCTTCCTCCTCCTCATCTTCCTTCTCCACGTCCTCTTCCTCCTCCTCTTCCTTCTCCACCTCCTCTTCCTCCTCCTCTTCCTCCTCTTCCTTCTCCACCTCCTCTTCCTCCTCTTCTTCCTTCTCCACCTCCTCTTCCTCCTCCTCCTCTTCTTCCTCCTCCTCCATCTCCTCTTCCTCCTCCTCCTCCTCCTCTTCCTCCTTCTCCACCTCCTCTTCCTCCTCCTCCTCTTCCTTCTCCACCTCCTCTTCCTTCTCCTCTTCCTCCTCTTCCTTCTCCACCTCCTCTTCCTCCTCCTCCTCTTCCTTCTCCACCTCCTCTTCCTCCTCCTCCTCTTCCTTCTCCTCCACCTCCTCTTCCTCCACCTCCTCTTCCTCCTCCTCCTCTTCTTCCTCTTCCTCCTCCTCCTCTTCCTCCTCCTCTTCCTTCTCCACCTCCTCTTCCTCCTCCTCCTCTTCCTCCTCTTCCACCTCCTCTCCACAAACCCCTTTCCGTTTTGGCACTGATAATATTCCCCAGCTGGGTAACAAAACGTCTGCAAAAAAGCAGCCAAGTTCAGAGAGCCTCTCGTGCATTTCTCCCCTGGCAGCTTTCGATGGGGACTACTGGCGCCTGCTCAATCCCGGAGAGTACGAGGTGACCGCCACGGCCGAGGGCTACCACCCCGTCAGCCGAACCTGCCACGTCACTTACGAGGACAACCCCACCATCTGTGACTTCCGCCTGACCAAGACCCCGAAGCAGCGTCTGCGGGAGATCCTGGCCAAGGGCGGGAAGGTGCCCAAGGACCTCGCTCTGCGCCTCCGCCAGCTGCGCCTCCGCCAACTGCAGGCCCAGGGACAGGCCCAGTGAGGGCAAGGAGAAGGTGGCTCTCGGGCCCTTCTTCCACCTGGGGCCCTTTTGGTTTGGGGAGGCTGCGAGAATGCCAGCCCTCGGCCCCCAAACGATGAATGAGCCTCCTGGAACTTTCAAACGAACTGAGATCTCCTAGCCTGGCATTTTACGGAGAAATATTGTTGATAGCTTTACAAATACCTGAACATTTCTCTTTCCTTCCTCTCCTTTTCCCCTCTCTTTCGTTTCCATTGACTTCCTCCATTTCCTTTCTCTCCTTCCTTTCTCTTTCTCCCTCCTTCATTCCTCCATTTCCTTCCTTCCTTTCCATCTTTCCTTTCCTTGTCTTTCTCTTAGTATTTCCTTTCTCACTCCTTCTTTCCTTTGTTTCCTTTTCTTTTCCCCCTTCCTTCCTTTCTTCCCTTCCTTCCATCCTCCACACTTCCTTCCTTCCCTCTTCTTCCTTCCTTCTTCTCATCCCCTTCTCCTTCCTTCCTTCCCTCCCTCCTTCCTTCCTCTCATCTTCGTCTCTTTCTTTCATTTCTCCCTTCCTTCCTTTCTCCCCCACTTCCTCTCATCCCCATCTCTTTTCCTTCCCTTCTTTCCTTCCTCTACACTTCCTTCCTCTCTCCTCCCTTTTCTTCCTTGCTTCTTCTCATCCCCTTTTCCTTCCCTCCTCCCTCCTTCCTCTTTGCTTCCTCTCATCCCCATCTCCTTCCTTCCTTCTACACTTCCTCCCTCCCTTTCTTCCTTGCTTCTTCTTCTCCTTCCTTCCTTCCTTCCTCTACACTTCCTTCCTTCCTCCCTCCCTCCTCCTTCTTTCCTTCCTTCCTTCCTCCCTTCCCTCTGTGTCAAACACAGAGGTCAGTTCCATCTTAAGACCGATTGCCTATAAATCACTCAGAAAAGGGATGAATTTCTACAGCTGTCTGGGGTCTGTTTCAGACACCTATATGGTTCTTTTTTTCTCTCCTTTATATTCTGCCTTAACCTCAGAATTGAAGGAGCTGCTTGCCACGATTTAAAGCTGAGAATGTGCTCTGCTCTCTTCTTTTATTCCTTCATCTCTCCCACAGTTGAATTCCGGACATAAAAACTGAAGATGCCGGATATCGTGGCTAAAAGACTACAGGCAGTCCTTGACTTATGACCACCATTGAACCCCCCCACACACACACACATTTCTGTAGCTAAGCGAGACAGTTGTTCAGTGAGTTTTGTCCCATTTGACAATCTTTCTTGCTACAATTGCAAAGCGAATCCGTGCATTCGAATCACAGGGTTGTTAAGTGAATTCAGCTCCCCGGTTGACTTTGCTCGTCAGAAAGGGGATCGCGTGACCCCTGGATACTTTGCAGCCTTTGTAAATATGAGTCTGAATTTTGATCACGTGACCCTGGGGTCGTAAATGTGAAAAACGGCCCGAAATCACTTTTTTCAGTGCCGTTGTAACTTCAAACGGTCACTAAACGAACCGTTGTAAGTTGAGGACTACCTGTGCACTTTCTACAACTTAGTCCCTTACCCCACTTCCCCCGTCTCTGTATTCTACATGGTTTTCTTAAGCCCCAAGTACTGGAATAACGCAAAACAGCTCATAGCTTAGTGGCTGGCAGGCTGGTCCTGGCAGAACAGGTTGTCCTTCTCCGGATCGGAGGCCACGGGGTGCTTGTGGGCAACGATTGGGGCGGGCAGGAGAATCCTGGCTTATGAGAATGGTTTCCATGAAAATGCGGGCATTGCCGTGCCCTTGCAAGTCAAGGGGCTTTCGAAGAGTTTTACCAAATAAATTCTTTGGATATTTAATCTTCCCAGGTTGTGCGCCACCGCTTTTTATTCTCTCGCCTTCCCAGGAAGACAAAGGCAACACACCGAATTGCCAAGTAGTGTAATCACACCTCCTTGCTGGTGAGGGCCCGGTGTATGATCTGCCCCGAAATATTATTAGAAGGGGTGAGTTGTCAGCCCAACGAAGAGTGGAAAAATGAAACGGGCTTACGATTGTGAAGTTGGAAGGGGATGATTCAGGGCAGCATTTCTTAACCTTGGTCACTTTAAGGTGGGTGGACTTCAACTCCCTGCCAGCATGTGATGCCCAGAAAAACAGAAGGAGGTTCTAGGTATGGTCTCAATGAGGGCCACTTCTGTGTAAAACGGGGGATATACAATATGAGAGAGACAGACTGGGAGAGAGGGAGGTTAGAGGGAGGCAGACAAACAGAATGGAGATAGATACAGTGGAGATGATGATAGATAGATAGATAACACAGATAACATAGGGCAGGCGGGCAGAAAAACAGAAGGAGAAATGTACAGTGAAGAGATGGTAGATAATACAAGATAGATAGATAGATGATAGATAGATAGATAGATAGATAGATAGATAGATAGATAGATAGATAGATAGATAGATAGATAGATAGATAGATAGGAATGAATGGATGGATGGATGGATGGATGGATGGATGGATGGATGGATGGATGGATAGGAATCAATGGATGGATGGGATGGATGGATGGATGGATAGGAATGAATAGATGGATGGATGGATGGATGGATGGGTGGATGGATGGATAGGAATGGATGGATGGATGGATAGGAATCAATAGATGGATGGAATGGATAGATGGATGGATGGATGGATAGGAACAAATGAATGGATGGATGGATAAGAATGGATAGATATGGATAGATGGATGGATGGATGGATGGATAGATAGATGGATGGATGGATGGATAGGAATGAATGGATGGATAGGAATGGACAGATGGATAGGAATGAATGAATGGATGGACGGACAGACAAACAGAATGGAGATAAATACAGTGGGGGAGAGATAATAGATAATAGAAGGTAAGAGAGAGAGATTACAGAGAGGCAGGCAAACAGAATGAAGATGGGGCAAAACCCACTTAACAAATATCTCACTTAGCAACATAAACGTTGGGCTCCATTATAGTCTCTATATCGAGGACTACCTGCAGAGAAAGCCACCACGTGATGGCTGTTTCACTCCCTATGAATCCTGGGAACCGTAGTCCAGACGCCTGAAGGGCCGCCTATTATCGCATTACAAGACCGGATCTGCGCCTGCGCGGCCGACGCCACTTGGGTGGAGCTCCCGAAGACCCTTTGGAGCCTCGGAGGCCTTTTTTCCTCTCCGTCCGCGGAAGAGCGCGCAGGCGCGTCGGCGAGCCGCACGTGCGAGCCCGGCTGGCCACGCCCCTTTAACCCAGCCTGGGAAGAACGAGTGCTCCGGGCTGGCGCTTTCTGACCATAGAGGTGGGACTTCGCGGGGAGGGGCCGGAAGCGCGCTCGCCATCCGGAAGTGACGACATTCGAGGCGGCCGGTGCGAGGCCGCGGCGTTGCTGCTGAGGAGAGCGGCGGAGCCCGCGGCGGTGGCGGCGCTCGCCCTCAGGTACTTGAACCGCACAGGGGCAGCAGGCCGAGGAAGGCTTCCTTACCCGGGCAGGGAGAGCGGGCCGGCCCCCGGTGACTCGCTCGGCCGCCCGCGCGGGCCTTGCTTGCCCTCCAGTGGGAGTGGGCGGGGACTACAACTCCCATCGTCCGCGGCCAGCGCAGGGGACTCCGGTTTTCTCCAGCCTGGGACCTCCGGATGCGCAAAGAACGGCCATGATTTCCCTTCCACGGGTTTTTTTTTCCCCTCCCCACGTGGTAGTGCAGCTGAATCAGAATAGGGCACCTTAGAGGTCATCTAGTCCAACCCACAAGCAGGAGACCCTGGCCTATAGCATTTAATTATTTAATTTATTTACTTACTTACTTATTTCATGTATTTATATGCATTTCAGACACAAGTGGCTGCCATTCTCTTCTTAACCAGTTTTAACATCATTATTGTTATTTGTTGTTGTTGTTTGTTGTTGTTGTTTGTTCTTGTTTGTTGTTCTTGTTGTTGTTATAGTTATAAAACCCTCCTCTTCTTAAAAACCTCCAATGGATGGAGCACCCACAACTTCTGGTGGCAGGCTGTTCCACTGGTTAAATGTTCTCCCTGTCAGGAATGTCACCCCTAATCCTTCTTTTCTGAACATTTGCAGAATACAGAATGACAGCGTTGGAAGATGACCTTGAAGGTCATCTGATCCAACCCTGAGGTCAAGCAGGAGACTCTATACCCATGTCCATTGCCTTTTAAAACCCTCCAGTGATGGAGCACCCACAACTTCTGGGGGCAAGGAGTTCCACTGATTAATTGTTCTAACTATGAGGACATTTCAATTCCAGGTTGCTTCTCTCCTTCATTGGTTTCCATCCGTTGCTTCTTGTCCTGCCTTGGGGGGCTTTGGAGAATAAGTGGACCCCCCCCCTCTTCTTTGTGGCAGCCCCCCTCCCCCAATACTGGAATCCTGCTATTATGTTCCCCCTAGTCCTTCTTTTCTCTAGACTGGCCAAACCACAAATCCTGCAACCGTCCTTTGTATGTTTGACTCTCCTGGCCTTTAAATAATCTTAGTTCCCCTTCTCTGCACTTTTCCCAAAGTCTCAACATCGTGTCTATAATGTGGCGACCATAACTGGATGCTGTACTTCAGGGTGTGCCCTTACTAAGTTTATATAAAGCGGTATTAATATTTTACTTGATTTTGATTCTATGCCTCTTGTTTATACAGCCCAGGATTGTGTTGGCTTTTTTGGCTGTTGCCGCACAGAGCTGGCTCCTATTCAAGGGATCGTCCACTAGGACTCCAAGGTCCCTCTCGCAGGGACTGCTTATGATCCAGGTTTCACCAAATCCAAACTCATACCTTTGGGTTTTTTTTCCTTCCAAAGCATAAAACCTGGCTTTTCTCCGTATTCAATTTCATTTTGTTGGAAAGGGCCCTTTTGTTCAAGCATGTTAAGATTACTACTGTAATGCTCTTTACATGGGGCTCCCCTTGAGGACCACCTGGAGGCTCCAACTGGTCCAGAATGCGGCCGCGCGGGTGATTATGGGGGCGACTTGGTGCTCCCATGTGACACCTCTCCTGCGCGAGCTGCACTGGCTCCCAGTGGTCTTCCGGGTGCGCTTCAAGGTCTTGGTTCTCATCTTTAAAGCGCTCCATGGCTTAGGGCCCGGGTACTTACGAGACCACCTTCTGCCACCGATAACCTCCCACCGGCCAATACGCTCTCATAGAGAGGGCCTCCTCAGGGTGCCGTCGGTCAGGCAATGTCGACTGGCGACCCCCAGGGGGAGAGCCTTCTCTGTGGGGGCTCCCGCCCTCTGGAACGAGTTACCCCCAGGGATACAATTAATCCCAGACCTCCGCACTTTCCGCAAGGCATTAAAGACTTTTCTATTCCAGGAAGCCGGGCTGGCTTAACGTAGATTTTAATGGGTGAATTTTAGGAGGGATTTTAAATTTGGGGAAGCCAAAATTTGATTTAATTACGTTTTTAGATTATTTTTAACTTTTATATTGCTTGTATTTTAATGTTTTAATGTTTGGCTGTTCACCGCCCTGAGTCCGTCAGGAGAAGGGCGGTATATAAATCTAATAAACTAAACTAAACTAAACTAAAGTTTGTGGATCCTGGGGTGTTGGCTTCCCCAGTATGTTCTTCCCAATATGTGAATTACAACTCCCATCCACAATTCCCTCTTCTAGCACTACATAAGACTAAAAGGCCCATCAGTCACTACCCATCTTCCGCAGTTTATATAGGCATTGCTGTTAGGATGATGACTGAGCGACTCTGGGTGGTTTGGGAGGTGGTGGTTGGTTTGGTTCTGCCTTCGGATCAATTTGTCTTCTTTTTCTTCGGTATATTTTGTTTTTTATTTGGAAGCCGCCACGGACATAGCGGTCTCCAAAATTGAAAGAATCAATGCAAGCAGTCCTCAACTTGCGACAGTTTGCCTAGTGAGCATTCAAAGTTACGATGACACCAAAGAGAGTGACTGTTCATACTTATGGCCCTTTTTCAGACTTATGACCGTTGCCACATTCCTATGGTCACAGGATCAATATTATAGATGTTTGTCACCAGACTCGTATTTATGATGGCTCCATTGTTACAGTGCTTAAGTCAGTCACTGCGGTGGCATGGTTGTTAAGTGAATCTGGCTTCCCCATTGACTTGGTTTGTCAGAAGGTTGCAAAAGGGAATCACGTGACCTCGGGACACTGCGACCGTCAGTTGCCAAGCGCCTGAATTTTGACCAAAAATACCAAATCTACCTCAAATGCCATTTGTCTACCTGGAGCATCAGAGAAGAGGGACAGTAGAAGCTGGTTAGCTGCCCTGAAAAATTCCAAGGTGGTCACAAGAATGGAATGGATTATGGAATGGAAAGGGGAATGAGGAATAATAAGGAATGAGGAATAAATAAGAAGGAACAGATAACAAGGAACAAGAAGGAAGAATAAGGCATAGCATAAAATAACTTCGTCACTTGGTATGTACGTTGGCATACATTAAAAATGAAATTTCATTGCCTACAGCTCTTAAAGGGTGACCACCTCCAATTTTACACTACATAAACATGTCAAATAAATAAATACAAAATTATGTACCCTGTTTCCCCCAAAAGAAGACATTCCCTGATAGTAAGCCCAATTGGGCTTTTGAGCACATGGCAATAAGGCCAAGCGCTTATTTCAGGGTTCCAAAAAATATAAGACGGGGTCTTATTTTGGGGGAAACACGGTATATACCCACATATATGACACAGAAACAACCCAGTCTAGTCTGATGAAAAGAAGGACATGATAGCAGTCTTCCAGTATCTCAGGGGCTGCCCCAAAGAAGAGGGAGTCAAGCTCTTCTCCAGAGCCCCTGAGGGCAGGACAAGAAGCAATGGGTGGAAACTCATCAAGGAGAGAAGCAACTTAGAACTAAGGAGAAATTTCTTGACAATATATTTAACCAGTGGAACAACTTGCCTCCAGAAGTTCTGAATGCTCCAACACTGGAAGTTTTTAAGAAGATGTTGGATAACCTGAAGTCTGAAGTGGTGTAGGGTTTCCTGCCTAAGCAGGGGGCTGGACTAGAAGACCTCCAAGGTCCTTTCCAACTCTGTTATTCTATTCTATTCTATTGTAGTTCGAATGTATTCATGTTTACGGCGAGAAAAACAAATCTTGCGAGTTGACCAGACACAAGAGATGCTTCATTGTCTTCTCCGATAACCGCCTTTCTTTTTTGATTTTTGTTTTTTAAATCAAGGGGTCTCCAGATTCTCCTTGCTGCTCTTGACCCACCCCTGCCTGGCGCACCATGGTGTCTTACCACATCCGCGAGTACCGTTCCGGGGACTACGAGACGGTGCGTGACTTGTTCACCACCGGGATGAGCGAGTACGTGCCTACCCTGTGCATTCACATGCTGAAGCAGCCTTGGGTCATCCTGATCCTGGCTTGCACCTTCAGCCTCCTGCTGACCAGCTCCAAGTCGTTGCTCCTACCCATCCTGGCTATCACCTTGCTGCTGGCCGTCGGCCGGCAACTCCTGGGTTATATCTGGTCGATGTACATTGACCACTGCCTCCAGAAGGATCTGCTGGACATCCAGGCCACCTACCTCGGCCACAGCGGCTCGTGCTTTTGGGTGGCCGAGGTGGACGAATGCGTGGTGGCCACCGTTGGGGCCAGACCTTCCGAAGAACAGCGCGACGAACTCATGTTGAAGCGAATGTCCGTTCGGAAGGATTACCGGGGTTTTGGAATCGCCAAAGCGCTCTGCAAGACTGTGATCCGTTTCGCCCGGGAACACGGCTACTCTTCCGTGGTGTTGAACACGCTTATGGTCCAGCATGAAGCCCGGGCAATGTACGAAGGGGTCGGCTTCCACAAATACCACCATTATGTCCTCCCCACGGTCTACGGCAGGCTGGCCAACTGTACGATTTCGAAGTATCGCTACGACCTTCCTAGCGCCGAGTGAGGACACCGCCGGAGGGTTTGCCTCCCGGCGATTGGCTGCATCAGCCCTCACATCCGCTTCTTTCCTGCACCTGGGAACACCAGGTGGAGCCAACCAAGGGCAGGGGTTAGATTTGACACACCCAGTGGTTGTCGTAGGCTGGGTGACTTTGGGTCAATAACCAGGAGATCGTGAGTTCTAGTTCTGTCCTAAGCACGAAAACCAGCTAGGTGACTTTGGGTCAATAACCAGAGGACAGTGAGTTCTAGGCCTGCTTTAGACACGAAAGCTGGCTGGGTGACTAGGCCAGTCACTCACTCTCAATCTAGTCCACCTCGCAGGGTTGTTGTGGGCTGGATGACTTTGGGTCAATAACCAGGCGACCGTGAGTTCTAGTTCTGTCCTGCACCTGGTACACCAGGTGGAGCCAACCAAAGGAAGGGGTTGGATTTGACACACAGCAAAAAAAAAAATCCATCTGCACTTCCGGATATTGATTTTTTTCAACAAGAGGGAGGGGGGGGGGTCTGGATTTTCAAGGAGGGCCTTAAAAACCGGATCGCCAAAGTTTTAGCAATTTGGGGAAAATCCCCACCCTACCCCAACTCCTGACGGTGTCTACATTTTCGCTCGCAGAGAAACCATTTGCCATCCGCCCCCTTTAGGGGGAGGTTAACAGTTTTTAAAACTCTCATACATCCAGAGATGAGTTCACATGACAGCTAACCACTGGTGTGCCGTCCCGTTGAGAATGAGCATTTTCTACCCCTCCTGCGGGGTACACGGCGCCCGGCACTCTGCTGACTAGGAGGCACCAAGAAACGTGAGTCTCCTGATCCGAAGTTTGTGGCTTCGTACTTAGAACGAGAACGCTTGCAAAATAACCCCACTACTACAGGATTCGTACCGATCCCCCACCACCACCACTACCCAAACACATATCTTGGGAGTAGCTTCTCGCTGTGGTGGATTTCAGCGCCTGGAACTCCCAGCCTGAGTGCACCTAGCTGAGAAGGGCTGCCTCGGATTAAGTTTCTATCTCCCTGGGTACTTTTTGGAGTAGTGGATTCCAATCTTGGCAACTTTAAGCCTGGCGGACTTCAACTCCCAGAATTCCCCAGCCAGCAAAGCTGGCTGGGGAATTCTGGGAGTTAAAGTCCTCCAGGCTTAAAGTTGCCAAGGTTGGAGACTCCTGTTTTAGAATCATATTGCTACCTGAGGAATTGCATTTCTTATTTTTTTTTTCTCTCATACAGGCAGTCCTCGACTTACGGCCACAATTGGATCCCGAAACGTCCGTTCCCAAGCGAAACGGATGTTCCGTGAGGTTTGTCCCGTTTTGCGACCTCTGTTGTTAAGCAAACCGCCGCCGTTAAGTTAATAATGGTTGTTAAGCGAATGTGGGCTTCGATCGTCAGAAGGCCGCTGAAGGGGATTGCGTGACACACACACACACACACACACACCTGGGACACTGCAACCGTCATAAATACGAGTCAGTGGCCGAACAAGGCTGAATTTTTATCCCACGATCACGGGGATGCCGCGACGGTCGTGTGCATAAGTCGCTTTTTTTTTTCCCCAGTGACGTAACTTTCGGACACTAAACGAACTGTCGTAAGTCAAGGACTACCAGATCTAGCCAGTCAATCAGGAATCGTCTAGGGGTTAAATCACTCTGGGAGTAGGGCGGTACACAAATTTGATTAATAAATAAATTAATAAATAAATGAAGCATCCTAGCAACTCCAAGCAGAAGGATAAAAACGCAGCTTCCTTTTCCACCAGGGCCACTAAAGAGATAGTCCTCGACTTACAACGATTCATTTAGTGACTGTTCAAAGCTACTAGCGCAGGAAGAAGTGACTTACGACCGGGTTTTTTTTCACGTTTAACTGCCTTCGCAGCATCCCCGCTGCGATCAAGCAGTCAAAACTGCTTGGCAACTGGCTCATACTTACGACCGTTGCAACATCCCAAGCTCACGCGATCCCCTTTTGCGACGGTCTGACGAGCAAAGTCAGCAGAGAAGCCCGATTCGCTTAACAACGTTAAGTTAAATTGCTAACTTATCAACTGCCCTGATTCTACTTAACAGCTGTGGCAAGAAAGGTGGCAAAATGGGGACAAAACTCAACTTCTGTCTCACTAAACGACAGAAATGTTGAGCTCCGTTGTGGTCGTAAGTCGAGGACCACCGGTAAAAACGGGATTACAGGAGAGGGGGGGGGATTTTTGAGGAAAGAAAAGCTGAATTTCATGGCTCCAGGTTTTCCTTATTGGGTCAAGCAACCGGATGCTAAGGATTGTCACACTCTTTAATTTTAGGACAAAGGTAGAAAACCCAGCACTGTGTTTGAGGGATTTTTTTTAGTTAGGGAAAAATAAGAGCAGACACTGAAGTTGTTCACGATGCAGAAAAAGTGGAATAAGAAGAGACGATTCTCCAAATCGTGGAACCGATTAAATTAAAAGTCTTGAGATTCAGGACAGAGGGGGGAAAAAATGAAGTTATTCCTGCAGCATCTACTGTGAAAACATGGAATCGATTTCCCCAAAATGGGCTGGCTTGGACATGGGGATGGACCGGTGAAGCCTTTGAAGTCCTCCAGTCGGGCATTTTGGGTACTGGCAAAATGGCGGCCATGCGCCTTGCCAAATTCCCGTGAAAGATGAAGGTCAGGTGGGTCTAGAGCCATGAAGGCAGACCTGTGGCACAGGGAGCCATATCTCTGGGCACGCGAGCTGATTTTTGGGCCTTCCGAGCCCACCGGAAGTCGGGAAACGAGTCGTTTCTGGCCTCCAGAGGGCCTCGGGAAAAGCCTCGGGAGCCTGGGGAGGGTGAAAAACGGGCCTACTGAGGGTAACCCTTTTGCCATCGTGTGCCAAAAGCAGGGGGGAGTGCGGGCAGGTCGCGCATGCATACACAGGGCGGGGGTGTATTGAATCATGGGTGTGCAAACAACCCCCCCCCCCATGCTCCCCACATTTTTGGCACGTGACAGCAAAAAGGGTCACCATCACTAAGTCTAGTAGCTAAGGCACCAGGCTAAAAACAAGGAGGCAGTGAGTTCTAGTCCTGCCACGGTCATGAAAGCTGGCTGGGTGACTGGGTCAGTTACTCTCAACCTAAGTCCACCTCACAGGGTTGTTGTGGGCTGGGTGACTTTGGGTCAATAACCAGAAGGCAGTGAGTTCTAGTCCTACTTTAGACATGAATGCTGGCTGGGTGACTAGGCCAGTCACTCACTCTCAATCTAGTCCACCTCGTAGGGTTATTGTAGGCTGGGTGACTTTGGGCCAATAACCAGGAGATCGTGAGTTCTAGTTCTGCCCTAAGCACGAATACCAACTGGGTGACTTCAGAGTAATCATCAGGAGACAGTGACTTTGGCTGGGTGACTAGGCCAGTCACTCACTCTCAATCTAGTCCACCTCGTAGGGTTATTGTAGGCTGGGTGACTTTGGGTTAATAACCAGGGAACAGTGAGTTCTAGTTCTGTCCTAAGCACAAAAACCAACTACGTGACTTTGGATTAATGCATCAGAAGACAGAGAGTTCTAGTTTTTGTGAGCTGGGTGACTTTGGATCAATAACCAGGTGCCCGTGAATTCTAGTTCTACCCTAAGCGTGAAAGCCGTCTGGGTGACTTTGAGCCAGTCGTCAGAAAGCTCCAAGTTCTAATCCCGCCTTAAGGCCAAAAAAACCAGCTGGGTGACTTTGGGCAACTCACCAGGCAACCGTGAGTTCTAGTCCTGCTTTAGGCACGAAAGCTGGCTGGATGTCTAGGCCAATCACTCGCTCTCAACCTAAATTCACCTCACAAAGTTGTTGGGGAAAATAGGAAGAGAAAGGACCAATAGTATGTTCGCCACCTTGAATTATATCTAAAAACAATAAAGGCGGGATTTAAAAAAAAACAACACAACACTTAAATTTGGTTTGGAAAAACACAGCCTTGCAACGTTGTCGTGCTGCTGTTTTGAGTGGATTGGGCCCGTGGTTCTTTATTGTGCCTACGCTGATTTCTGAATGCCTCTCGCTGTCTGAGCGGTGACCCTATTGTCTTTGGGGGGGTGTTGTGCATTGTGGGAAAATAAATTTGATTATTCAATAAAGTTGAAATATTTCTATGCCTGGTCCTTGTTTATCTTACGGCACTCTTGAGTTCGAGTCTGGGGGAATTGGAGAGGGGAGAAGAACAGCAGAAGCGTTTTCCGAATATCATTTCTATTATCCTATAATGCAATTCGATTTATTTGTTGAATATATTTGCCATCTATCTCGCCACGGGGCTGTTCTGAGCCATTTACAACAATAAAACAGGGTGGAAAGGCAAAAAATGTAAATATAACAAAGCAATAAGACAGTGTTTCTCAACCTTGGAAGCTTGAAGATGGGTGGACTTCAACTCCCAGAATCCCCCAGCCAGCAGTGCTGGCTGGGGGATTCTGGGAGTTGAAGTCCACCCATCTTCAAGCTTCCAAGGTTGAGAAACACTGGGTTAATCTCTGCTCTTGTGGGTATTTTATTTCTGGCCAGGAAGTGTAGTGATCTTTTAGCTTTCTGATTGTCTCTTTTGAATGGTGTGTAAATGTGGTCCATCTCTATGTGCCCGTTGATGGCCGTTTTGTTTGAGTGCCGCTGGCTGGGGGATTCTGGGAGTTGAAGTCCACCCATCTTCAAGCTACCAAGGTTGAGAAACACTGCAATAAGACAATAAAAACAATGGCACACAGGTGGTCCTCGACTTACGACCACAAACTCAGCCCCAAAATTCCTTCGCGGACACTTGAGTTTTTCCCCATTTGATGACCTCGCTTGCTGTGGTAGTTAAGTGAACTGCAGAGTCGTTAAAATTAGCCACCTGGTCGTTGAGTGAATCCGACTTCCTTGTTGACTTTGCTCGTGAGAAAGTTACCAAAGGGGATGCCACACCCCCAGGGACCCCCCCCCCACAACCGTCATAAATACGAGACAGTGGCCATGCACCTGAATTTTGGATCGCGGGACCACGGGGGGATGCTGCCGTGGTCTGATGACAAACTGGCCGTAAGTCCCTTTTTTCAGTGCCATTGTAACTTGGGTCCCTAACTGAACCGTCGTAAGTCGAGGACCGCCTTTAAGATGAAATTAAAAAGATGGGCTGAAGGGGAAACTGGAATCGCAGGCGGATATTTAAACACTGGCGTTTTAATATTAGCAGATGTGTAACTTGGCATGTTAGTGCCCCAGTTAATAAGTCATCCACCGGTAATTAATTAAACCATTGTTTTAACTGGGGGGTTAATGGACAACTCAACAAATTTGCAGATGACACCAAGCTGGCAGGAATAGTCAACACTCCAGAAGATAGGTTCACGACACAGAAGGATTTCGACAGACATGAACAGTGGGCGCTATCTAACAAAATGAAATTCAACGGTGGAAAAAGGAAGGCTCTACATTTAGGCAAGAAAAACCAAATGCACAGGTACAGTGTATGTGGTACCTTGCTCAATAGTAGTAACTGTGAGAGGGATCTTGGAGTCCTAGTGGACAACCATTTAAATACGAGCCAGCGGTGTGCGGCAGCTGCCAAAAAAGCCAACGCATTTCTAGGCAGCATTAAGAGAGGGATAGAATTAAGATCACGTGAAATGTTAATACCACTTTATGATGCCTAGTAAGTCCACACTTGGAATATTGCATCCAGTTTTGGTGGCCACGATGTAAGAAAGATGTGGAGACTCTGGAAAGAGTGCAGAGAAGAGCAACAAAGAGGATTAGGGGGTTGGAAGCTAAAACATAGGAAGAACAGTTGCGGGAACTGGGTATGCCTAGTTTAATGAAAAGAAGGACTAGGGGAGACATGAGAGCAGTCTTCCGATATCTCAGGAGCTGCCCCAAAGAAGAGGGAGTCAAGCTATTCTCCAAAGCCCCTGAGGGCAGGACAAGAAGCAACGGATGGAAATTAATGAAGGAGAGAAGCAACTTAGAACTAAGGAGAAACTTCCTAACAGTAAGAACAATTAACCAGTGGAACAGCCTGCCACCAGAAGTTGTGAATGCTCCAACACTGGAAGTTTTTAAGAAGAGATTGGACAACCATTGGTCTGAAATAGTATAGGGTTTCCTGCCTGAGCTGGGGGTTGGACTAGAAGACCTCCGAGGTCCCTTCCAACTATGTTATAAAGGCCAAATAAAATCTGGGATGGTATAGGGCAGTGATGGCTAACCTGTTCTATTCTGTTTTCCCTTCCCTTCTATTCTATTCTAGCTCCTGCTTTTCTTCCACCAGCCCATCACAAGGAAAACTCTTTGCATTTCCTTCAGCTAACCTAACCAGACTTGCTGATTTATTTATAATTTAAATTTATATAGGTAGCCCTCAACTTGACCATTATTGGGCTCAAAACTTTGCGCATTAAGTTGACTATCCCCCCCCCCCGTGACCGAATTCAATTTTGGGACTGTTCTTACAACGGTGGTTAAGTGAATCCTGCGGTCGTTAAACCATTCTTCTGAAGGAGTCACCTGCAAAAGAACGTCACAAATCAAAGAGCCTTGGTGGCGCAGCAGATTAAAGTGGTGTTAAGTGACACCAGCTGCCTGCAATTACTGCGAGTTCAAATCTCACCAGGCTCAAGGTTGACTCAGCCTTCCATCCTTTCGAAGCAGGTAAAATGAGGACCCGGATTGTGGGGGCAATAAGCTGACTTTGTATAAAAAAGAACACCGCTTTGGGGGGGGGACAAAAGCCCTACTAAGCAGGTATATACAAAAGTATGAAGGCTATTGCTTAATGCATTGTAAACCGCTTTGAGTCTCCGGAGAAGAGCGGCATATAAATTATTATTTTTTTTAAAAAAGAGACTTCTGACTGCCCAACACGGTCAACGGCCATAAAGGCGAGCATCCAAAATGCAATCACATGAGAAGCCGTCGTAACTTCGAGGTCGAGTCGTAAGTACAGGTAGTCCTCGACTTAACAGGTTCATTTAGGGACTGTTCAAAGTTACGTCAACTGAAAAAAATGGGACTTACAACCGTTTTTCCTTGGCTGCTTCATACTTATGACCTTTGCTGTGTCCCGGAGGGGGGGGGGTGTCACATGATCCCTTTTTGCGACCTTCTGACAAGCAACGTCAGTAGGGAAAGCCCGATTCACTTAACAACCGGGGTGGCTAACTGATCAACTGCGGTGATTGCCTTAACCACCGTGGCAAGAAAAGGTGTAAAATGGAGCAAACTCAAATGTTTCCCTCAGCAACAGAAATGTTGGGCTCAGTTGTGGTCATAAATCGAGGACTACCTTATATATCCCAGATTGAAGGGTTTAATTTAAAGTCCATCCTGACTGCAGATAGTCCTCGACATACAACGGAGGCAAAAAAAATTGCAATATGCCCAGTTTCTGGTACGTGCACCCCCATTCACCCACTTGGAGTCACCTTATGGCTGCAGTGGCTTCCTTCATCTCTTGCCAAGTGGGGGGTTGGACTAGATGACCTCCAAGGTCCCTTCCAACTCTGTTAATCTGTTAAAGTTGCCAAGTCACAACACTTCTTTTTTCTCTCATTAAACAAACAAAAACCCCACGCTACATTTTATTGCCTTGCGATAATAAAGAACTAAAATTCCAGGAACCTCTGGACTTTGTCTTATGGCTCAGCCTAAGAAAAGGGGAAGGCTCTTAATCTGAATTTTGATTGGTTTATCATCCAAATCACAATGAACAAAGTTAGGCATTCAAGTACAAAATGCTCTTTTTTGAATCATTTCGATTTGATTTAATCTAAAAAGTGGAATTGAAACCCTGCAGCTACAATCCGGGTTTTGCTATACATTTACTCCAGGTTGTTGTTGTTGTTTTTTTATTTAATTTATATGCCGGAGACTCAGGGTGGCTTACAATGCGTTAAGCAATAGCCTTCATACTTTTTGTATATTTTATACAAAGTCAGCTTATTGGCCCCACAAACTGGGTCCTCAATTTACCTACCTTAGAAAGGATAGAAGGCTGAGTCAACCTTGAGCCTGGTGAGATTCGAACTTACAGTAATTGCAGACAGCTGGTGTTAATCACAATGCCTTAGTCTGCTGAGCCACCAGGCCCTTTTTTATAAACCAGTTTTAAAGGTTTATAATAAACATCGTTTACGTATGAATTCCTTTTTTTTTAATCTCTCAGGATTCTGCAGAGAGAAACCAATTTGGATCCCCAAAGATTTTTTTAACGGCCTCTTGATTAAAACCTAGGTTATAGAGGTGAATCTGCAGAGGACGACGAGCTGGAGCTTGAGCTGATGGAGATCGAGGGGGCCGTTTCGTTGGCTTCGGAAGAATGTGGAGAGGAGCAGGCCAAGGCAGCCCAGGGCCCCAGGATTGGGACGGCTTATTAGCAGGGAGGAATGGGGGCAGGATGACCGAGAGACGGCAAGCAGTGGCACATATGAGGAGCCACAGAGCTCAGGCAATGAGCAAGGACCGCCCCCTCCTGATCCCAGAGCACGGAGAGTAGAGAGAAGGCAGGAACAGCACAGGCTGACCGGACGACTTGGGAGGAAACACCTGGGGACTGAGATTTAAGGAGACTCTATGGGGAGGGGCATTTGTTGGGAACAAACACTGAATTAGTGGAGTTTTGTGTGTGGCGGTGCAGATATTTGGAGTTTTCAGGACGGCTTGCTTCTTCCTGACTTCATGGACTCAGTACCTCGTTCCTGACTTTGTGGACTCATTGCTTCTTCCTTGTTTCATTGCTTTGCTGGACCGGGCATAGCCAGAGGCTGCTCTGTGTGTGTGTGTGTGTGTTTGCTCTGGGACTTGCCAAGAACGAGGGAGTGTTTTGAGAGGACATTTGGAGCATTAAAGGGGAATTTGAACTCTCAGCTGGCTGTGTGACCTTCGTGCCTTGTCCCGGATCATCCCGGGTGACGTAGGAAGCTGGCATCAGTTGTACAACAAGGAAATAATTCTTTTTTTTAGGCTTCTCTCCTTTTAATCTGGTGGCTTCCTGGTTGCCGGCAGTTCTTGCAAAGTCTCTCCAGCATAAAGTGCCTTCTTCTTTCCAAGATCATGGCCATGAGCACAGATGGCCATAAGAAACCGACACCTGGACACCTGGCAGCAGGTAAGGGAGGTGGGATGGGTGGTGTGGCCCCGCAACTTTGCAAACTGGAAATTGGACCAGTTATATGTTCTTTTTAACGCTAGCAGTGACAATCCCGCCCACAGAGAGGGCTCGCAATCTGGGCGTCCTCCTGGATGCACGGCTGTTTTTAGAAGAGCACATGATGGCCATGGCCAGGGGGGCTTTTTATCAGGTTTGTCTGATTTGCAGCCCTTTCTGGATCAGGACACCTTGCGCACGGTCACTCACGCCCTTGTCACCTCCCGGCTGGACTACTGTAATGCTCTCTACATGGGGCTCCCCTTGAAGAGCACCCGGAGGCTCCAACTGGTTCAGAATGCGGCCGGGCAGTTAGTTATGGGCGCGACTTGTTGCGCCCATGTGACACCTCTCTTGCACGAGCTGCACTGGTGACCCAGTGTTCTTCCAGGTGCGATTCAAGGTGTTGGTTACCACCTTTAAAGCGCTCCATGGATTAGGACCTGGGTACCTACGAGACTGACTTCTGCCACCAGTAGCCTCCGACTGGCCAGTTTGCTCCCGCAGAGAGGGGCTCCTCAGGGTGCCATCGGCCAAGTTGTGTCGGCTGGCGACACCCAGGGGGAGGGCCTTCTCTGTGGGAGCCCCTGCCCTCTGGAACGAACTGCCCCCGGAAATACGCAAGATCTCTGACCTCCGGGTGTTTTGCTGCGCTCTTAAAACCCTATTTTTCCACCAGGCTGGGTTATCCTCGTAAATGATTTTAAATTGGGTGTTTTAACTGGGTTTTAATTCTGAGCCAAAATTGTTTATTACTTTTAACTGGCTTTTAAATCGATGTATATATCTTATGTTTTAATTGGCTGTACACCGCCCCGAGTCCTACATGAGGAGGCCAGTATAGAAATTAAATTATAAATAAATAAATAAATAAAATAAAATAAAACCTGAATTGCAAAAGATACTCCTAATGGAACACATTAATTCCTCTTACTTACGACCAGAGTTGAGCCCCAAATTTCTTGTTACTAAGCAAGATGGTTGTTAAGTAGGTCCTGCCCCATTTTACAGTCTTCCTTGCCATGAGTCGTTAAGTGAACAACTGCGTTGTTAAATAAGTCACATGGTTGTTAAGTGAATCTATCTTGGCTTGTCAGAAGGTTGCAAAAGGGGATCGCACGACCCTGGGACACTGCAACGGTCATAAATACGAGTCAGTTGCCGAGTGTCTGAATTTTGATTGCGTGACCCTGGGGAATGCTGCAGTGGTCGTTAAGTGTGAAAAACGGTCATAAATCGCTTTTTTCAGTACTGTTGTAACTGAACGGTCACTAAATGAACTGTTGTAAGTCGAGCATTTCCTGAATTTGCCGACACTAATTGTTACGAGATCCCCCAAGGATCCTGCTTTCTCTGGATTTTTTCTTGTTTCGGTTCTTACGTTTGCCCGTTTCTTTGGCTTCCAAAAATGAGCAAATGGCACAAGCCCCGAATAAGGAATAACAATATATTTAAGATATTAGAAAATATCTTAATGAGAATGAGCCAAGAGAAAATAAATAAAATAAATAAAATAAAATATGATATAATAAAATAAAACATGATATAATAAAATGAATAAAATATGATATAAAATATGATATAAAATAATAAAAGAAAATTTAAAAAAAGATTAATAAGGTTTGTCTACTAAATTGTGGACTTTTCCGAAACAGTAAAAGGTGTTTTTTTAGCTTTAAAAGTTTTGCTTGGCCTCAGAAACGGATTACTTCTCCATGATTCAATTACTAAATGATTTAATTGCTTTTTAAAAAGTAAATTATGAAGGGGGCAGAAAGCTTCATTTTGGGATAAGCCCCATGTTTCTCAAGCTGGGGCCATTTTTAAGATGGGTGGACTTCAACTCCCAGAATTCCCCATGCGCTGGCTGGGGAATTCTGGGAGTTGAAGTCCACCCATCTTAAAAGTGGCCCCAGCTTGAGAAACACGGAGAGAATCTATTTGAATAATAACCAGATGTCCCTTCCACCTGTACTCTATTCTATTCTATTCTTAATTGGATAGCTCAGCAGACTAATGCATTGTGATTCACTCCAGCTGTCTGCAATTACTGTAAGTTCGAATCTCCCCAGGCTCAAGGTTGACTCAGCCTTCCATCCTTTCTAAGGTAGGTCAATTGAGGACCCAGTTTGTGGGGGCAATAAGCTGACTCTGTATAAAATATACAAAAGTATGAAGGCTGTTGCTTAACGCATTGTAAGCCGCCCTGAGTCTCCGGAGAAGGGCGGCATATAAATCAATTTTTTTTAAAAAAATAATTGAACTGGCATGTCCAGAAGGCGGACATCTGTCCCTCTCCCTCCATCGCTTTTACGCGAGTAACATTTGGGGTCCCCAAACCATGAACCAGGATTCCTCCTCCTCCTCTGCTTCCATACCTTGTGTTTTCCAGGACCGCAGAAACGTGACTGGCTGGCAGGCAAGTACCACATCCGCAAGTACGAGGAGAGAGACTATGACATGGTGCGCACTTTTTACATTCAAGGGATCCAGGAACACATCCCTCGGGCCCTGTGGCACTTTCTCAGCAGTCCTCAGACACACCTGGGCCTCTTGGCCATCTTCCTCCTGACCTACCTGTGCTCGGCTTCCATTATCACCTCCCTGGTGGTCGTCTCCGTCGTCTCAGTGGCCGGCATGCTTTCCATGAAGAACATCTGGGATGAGTATCTCCATCATGTTCTCACCACGGACATGTTGGACATCAGGAGGACTTACCTGGAGCCAAAGGACTGCTGCTTCTGGGTGGTGGACACCGGAGAGGAAGTGGTAGGCATGGTGGCCGTCATCCCTCCGGAGATCCCATCTTGGTGGAGCAACGCCCGGGAATTGCAGCGCATGTCGGTGAAGAAGGAGCACCGAGGCCAAGGGCTTTCCAAGGCCCTCATCAAGACAGTCATCCAGTTTTCTCAGGAGCGCGGCTACCAAGAAGTCGTGCTGGGTACCTCCATGGTGCAACACGTTGCTCATCGGATCTACGAGAACATGGGCTTCCACAAAGTCCTACAGATGAGTCCCTCTTTCTTAGCTAAGTTGGTAAACTTTTCCGTCTACTGGTATTACTACAAAATCCCAGACACTCACTGAGGTCCACCGGAGGTCACATTTCACCTCCCCCAAAAGGAGAAGCAAGTTCTACATTCAGATCTGGTGACTCGGCAAGATTGCTGGGTGAACCTTTTCCTAGTTGGAGTTGAACCAACTCTCTGAAGAGGCTCTGTGTGACCCGAGTTCACCCTGCCTAAAACTGGTTTTCCAAAGGAAGGGTCTTTGAACTCTTGTTAACTAGAATCTTAGAATAACAAGAGTTGGAAGGGACCTTGGAGGTCTTCTAGTCCAACCCCCTGCTTAGGCAGGAAACCCTCCACCATTTCAGACAGATGTTTATCCAGCATCTTCTTAAAAACTTCCAGTGTTGGAGCATTCACAACTTCTGGAGACAAGTCGTTCCACTGATTCATTGTTCTCACTGTCAGGAAATTTCTCCTTAGTTCTAAAAGTTGCTTCTCTCTCTCTTTTTTTTTTTTTTTTGGTTAGTTTCCATCCCTTGCTTCTTGTCCTGCCCTCAGGTGCTTTGCAGAATTTATTTTAATGTATTTCACCTTAATTTTGATGTTTGGGTCATCAGGATCTTGGTAGAAGGAAAGATCCACATGTATTTGTTATGAGAGGAGCGGGTGAGAAGGAAAGATCCCTGTGGGGTAGAGGCTCGTTTATATCTTTTTACCTCAGATCCTAAGCAATTTCTTGGGATGAAAAGATCTCCGTGTGTCCAGGTAGCAGTAGGGTTGCTGGAGGGAGAGTGGAGGCTAAAGATGGCAGCACTGGTGGCTGGAGACAGCGGCGTCAACCAATTTCAGCTGAGCAGCTCTCTGAAAGTTTTAGTGGATCGTTTGGATCTTTTCCCTCGGATCCCTTGGAGTTTCGCCGAAGGAAAGATAACTGTGGGTCCAGGTAGCGGAGGGTTGTTTGAATACGAAGGGCTCCAGATCACGGAATGAGGAAGCACCTCGTCCTCCTCCATTCGCTTGACTCCCTCGACTCCCGTTTCTTTTTGGCAGCCCTTAAAATATTGGAACACTGCCATCATGTCTCCTAATCCTTCTTACCAGGTTGACAATCTTCACTATGGGGAATGGCCCCATGAACATAGGTCCCAGATTTTTTTCCTGTCTGGCTTAACATACCTGAAAGGATGTCTCAATATAGCCTACCCCTGGAATCTATGGATTGCCGGCCATAGGTTTCTCACACCTATTCTCCTTCATCGGCCAACAGCTTTTAAAAGAAGGGAGATGCTGGACCCTTCATTGCAAACGCCAAATCTGTAGCAGAGAGAGAAGGAGAGAAAGAGAGAGCGGGGGGGGGGGGGAAGAAAGAGACAAAACGAGAAAGAGACAGAAAGGGAAAATGAGAAAAACAAACAGAAACAAAGAGAAAGAGAAAAAAAAGAGGGAGGGAGAGACAGAGAGAGGAAAAAGAGACAAAGAGAAAGAAAGAGACAGAGAAAAGGAGAGAGAGAAAGAGGAAAAAGAAAATAGAAAGAAAGAAAGAGAAAAAAATGAAAGAGACAGAGACCACAGAGAGAAAGAGAAAGAGAAAAAAAAGAGAGAGAGAAAGAAAGAGAGATGGAGGGAGGGATCCTCCCAGGAATTGGTCTCAAACTGGGAGAAGCTTCATCTCCTTGGCGCCTTTAGAACTACAATTTCCATGATCCACAGTCAAAGCAGGCTGGGTTGATGATGGGAAATAGAAGCCAGCATAGCTTTGATCTGGAATTTTAAAACAGCTCAAACACAGCTTCAGATTTTGGCCTTTTACTTCTGTTAGGTTTGTTTCATTCTTCACTTTATTCCCTTCTAAAACCCAATTACTCAACATTTTCAAAATTTAAGGAATTGTCTTTATCCTTTAGCTAAGCCTGAATCCTCCCCCCTTCCCCTCCCCCAAATAATAAATCCCCCCCTCCCTTATCTCTATGCTAACCACACCCAAGTCATTCTCCTCCTACAGTTACACTCTGCAAGGAACAAGATTTTTTGGGGGGGAGGAAACAGGAAATAATAATAATAAAAATAAAAAAACTGGCTCATTTTCTTTGGCAAAACTTTTTGCATTTAAATCATTTGTTCCACGTTCAGTCAAATTTTACTAAAAAAAAAACAACTAACATGTTATTCTGTCCTTGATATGATAGCTCTTTTCAACTATGCTAGCTAGTTGTTGTTGTTTTTTTCTTCAAACTGAAGAATTTGGGGAGTTGAAATCTGCACATCTCAAAGTGGCCAACTTTGACACACTAAACAACTGTGATTCACAACTGTGTGATCTCTCCTGTATCACTGCCTCATACATTATTGTTCGGCATACAATGTTCCTTCCATTTCCCCTTTCCTCTAAAAGTTTTATTTGTGCATGAAGTTGTGTTATTTTTTTCCCCCTCTGATAATATAATCTTTTGGCTTTCTAGATCTGGAAGAAATGCCTAATTGTTGCAAAATACAAATAGACGGTGGCTAGTCTAGAGATAATCCTCGACTTGCAACAATTCATTTAGTGACTAAAGTTACAACTAAAGTGAATAACAGTGAATAAAATAATAATGGGAATAAGGTAAATGGGAATAAAAGTGAATAAAGTAGGAATCATACAGAATCAGTTACATGAACCCTAATTGACCCTCTCTATTATTATAAGGGACAAATGTGCTTGGTTGGAAATTATATTAAGAATCAGTTAAAGCCCATTATTGGTAAATATATCTTCTGATGAGGCCTAGCTGTCACGGAAGGAGAAGCCATATGGAAAACATTTGAGGGGCATCACTGTCAAAGACACAAAGATATGTATGTTACAAAGAGACACTTATTACCTAAGGACAGCAATAACTCTCCCGTATTAGTAATTACAGAACTAAGGAAGGTTGTCCAGCTAAAGATAATCTTATAAACTAGAAAATAATGGTTTAGTAATTAGGAAATGTCAATTATCATATAACAAATGTATGTTAACTGTATATGGAAAAGGCATGAGCTCATGTTAATTATAGATGGAAAATGCACGAGCTCACCAAACCCTTTTGTCTTGGAAAGGCATAAAAGCAGTTGTAGCTTTCAGGTGTTCAAAATTTCAGGTACAAATCTGACTCTGAACCTGCACAAATAATAAACTGACTCTGGCTGATCCAGAAAATTCAGGCGCTCGGCAACTGACTCCTATTTATGACGGTCACAGTGTCACGCAATCCCCTTTTGAGACCTTCGGACAAGCGCCGTCCATGGGGAAGCCGGATTCGCTTAACGACTGCAGTGGATTCACTTAACAACCGAGGCGAGAAAGGTCGTAAGATGGGGTAAAATTCGCGGAACAAGTGTTTCACATCGCAACAGAAACTTTGGGCTCAATAGAGATTGTAAGTCAAGGACTACCTGTAGGATTGCCACCGTCCTCGGGCATCTGCAGGGTTAGGTATGTATTCTGCAACTATCAGTTGCAGTAAGTTGAATTTTAACGCTACATAAGTATTTTCCTTGATTTTTCAAACCAAGTTCAGCTCTTGTAGAGTTATTAATCTCCAAGCAGTAGAAAAGAGAGAGCACATCTGCCCCCTGCAGGCCACAGATTGTACCTACAAGGTAGTTTATAGCAATAGCCTTAAGCTTAAGACTTACCGTATTTTTCAGACTATAAAACACACCAAGATTTCAAAGTGGTAAGCAAGAAAAAAACAGTTTTTGCCCTCCCCGGTCTTCAGGAGCAGGGCCTTCCAAATCCTCTGCGCACCCCATTTTTGTGAAAAACAGGCCCGTTTTTCCACAAAAACGGGACACACGATGCTGCGCTTCAGGAAGCCAAAAATGGCTGTATTCGGTATATAAGACGCAACAAAATTTTCTCCCTCTTTTGGGGGGAGGGGGGAGTGCGTCTTATATTCCGAAAAGTACGGTATGTACTGCTCCACAGTGTTTTACAGTCCTCTCTAGGCGATTTGCAGAGTCAGCCTCTTGCCCCCAATAATCTGGATCGTCATTTTACCGACCTCGGAAGGATGGAAGACTGAATCAACCTTGAGCCGGTCAGGATCGAACTCCTGGCAGTCGGCAGAGTTAGCCTGCAATGCTGCATTCTAACCATTGTGCCACCACAGATACCGGTAGATAGATGATAGAGAACGTCCAACAATCTGGGTCCTCATTTTACCGACCTCGGAAGGGGGGAAGGCTGAGTCAACCTTCAGCCGGTGAGAATCGAACTACCAAATTGCAGTTTGCCTCCAGTACTGCATTCTAACCGACTTTGCCACCATGGCTCATGTTTGCTATAAATCAGGGTTTCTCAATCTTGACCACTTTAAGATGGGTGGACTTCAACTCCCAGAATTCTGAGAGTTGAAGTCCACCCATCTTAAAGTGGCCAAGATTAAGAAACACCACCATAGAGAAAATAAGGGCACAGACTATGATAACCCTCCAAATGTAAACAATAACCGGTTTAATTTAAAAACAAACAAACAAACAAACAAAAAAAGGACACAGAAGAAATGCAGGCAAAAAATATAAAAGACTGTGCCATAAAACTCTTAATGGACTTCCAAGTCCGTAGTCAGCAAATGAATTTATAACTTTTCCCACTAGAAATGATTTCGGGGTGTCGGTCTCTTTAGAAGTACGCCTAAGCAGACCCACACCAGTCAAACTCACATTGGCTGTTGGAATCCTTTTCTAACTCGGGGTGCCAAGAAGAACAAGATTCCCGACCGGATTCCCTCGTGGGAGTGGCCTAGACCCCAACCTCGGAGTGGGGCAGAAAAAACAATATGGAACACAACTCCAGGGAGTCACTTCCGCAGCTGATGTCTCAGAAATAAGCTTCTAAATTATCGGGGTGTTAGGCACCAGGCCCAAACCCTGAACTTCAAGAGGTCTTCCTGACACTACATAGATCCCTCAATCCCGCGGAGCTCACCGTCCCACGTGGTGAATCGGCCGGGGCAATTTGTCCCGCAGTGAATTGCCCGGGACAAAGCGGCAATGGGGAGCGACACAGAATGGGTAGACAAGGAGGGACAGCTGTGATGGGTCACCTAGGATGGGGGGGGGGGAGCCAGGATCGACTGTTCGGGGCCAGGCGGCTGCGGCCAATTGTCCCATTCCAAGTCCAGAGACAAAGTGGTGTCCTTATGTCATAGACACAAAGCACATGTGTCAATTGCGGTGCACAGAAAACAGAACGGAGAGAGACTCTCCGTGGTCAGTTCATCTCCTACAATCCGGAAGAGATGCTTTTCCTTGTCCTGGCAGGAGATGGTCCTCAGTGGCGATTCAAGGGGACTTTGCGTTTCCGATACGGTGAGGCGTTTCTCTGGTACGAGGGCCCTTGGCGCATGACAAAGGGAGCGCCCGCATACGTCTTTTGCCGATGGCACCTGGACCTTGGGAAAGTGTTTTCTGCGTTGGGGGACGGGTAAGGCAGGAAGGGATCCGAGGGGCCCCACGGATAGCAATGAAAGTTGTCGAGGGCCACATCTACGGAGAAAGTAAAACGAGGAAGAAGCGGTGGAGAAGGTTCAATGGTGAAATTTATTACTACCGGTTCTGTGGGTGTGTCTTGATGGAGGGGGGTGGTGACTGGGTGGGCATGGCCAACTTTTTTTTTAACTTTTTTTACTTTTAAAACAATTTTTTCTACAAGGTTGTAGAAAAAATGCTTTTAAAAGCCTCTGACGATCCCAGCTGAGCCGCGCGATCATCAGAGGCTTTTTTTTTTTACTTTTAAAAGCATTTTTTCGGCTGAAGAAGTTGTTGAAAAAATGCTTTTAAAAATAAAAAAAGCCTCTGATGATCACGTGGCTCAGCTGGGCATGCGGGCGGGGGGAGGGGGGGGGCAGGGATTTTTGCTACCAGTCCTCCGAACCACCCGACAGCATCACTACCGGATCGGGCGATCCAGTCTAAACCGGGAGCATTTCACCCCGAGAAGATTTCCCTGCTATGCATCCTCAAACACGCAGCCAGTTTTGGCCATCGAAAGAGAGATCTTCACACAACCCACCTATAACTTAATTAACTCATTGAGCAGGGGTCTTCATCCTTGGCAACTTGAAGACTTGTGGACTTCAACTCCCAGAGTTCCTCGGCCAGCAACCTTGGCAACTTGAAGACTTGTGGACTTCAACTCCCAGAGTTCCTCAGCCAGCAACCTTGGCAACTTGAAGACTTGTGGACTTCAACTCCCAGAATTCCTCAGCCAGCAAAGCTGGCTGAGGAATTCTGGGAGTTGAAGTCCACAAGTCTTCAAGTTGCCAAGGTTGGAGACCCCTGCTCTGGAGCACAAATGAATCCAACGGGGAACCATGAAGAACAAATCAAAACTAGCTGAATGCTAGGGAGCTGGGGAAATACGTTGTGTGAAACACAAGCTGTGCCTTGCCAGCTTTGTCACTTTGGACAATCAGCTGGAGAAGGCTTTCTGCGTGTGTGAACGCAGGGAGATGGGATTAGCTTGCACAAGAGGACCTCCGTTAATAACTCTTTGTTCAGCTCTTCAAACTGAACAACAGCACTGAACAAGCAGTACTTACAACTGATCTGCAGAGTTTTGGCCACTTGCAGTGTCCATCTGATCACATGATTGCAATCGGGGGTTCTGGGCTTTTGACAATCAGCCCAACGGGTCCAACTATCAAAGAGAATAATCATGATTTCTGACCTTCCTTGACAGCTTCCCACAACGAAAATCAACGTACGAACTGGGAAAAAATCCGATGCAGCAATCACGTGACTTCTTCTCTTGATTACCCAAGGAGTTTCGCTTAACGATGGTAATGGGTAACTGCCAAGGCTGCTGTCATTCTTTACCACTGCATGGCTTAGTGATGGAAATTCCAATCCCAATTACCGTCATTAAGTGAGTTCTTCCCCAGTCTCACTTCCCCCAGAAGTGCCGCTGGATTCCTTTGTAAACTATGCCATGCCTGTTTCTCGTTAAGCTAGCAACTGCTAACTTGAGATCAGTATTAAGTGAGAGAAAGAGGGAGAGGGAGAAAGAGAAGAAGGGAGGGAGAAAGAGGGGGAGAGAGGGACAGAGGGGGCGAGAGGGGCAAAGAGAGAGAGGGTTGGGGAGAGACAGGAAGCGGGAGGGAGAGAAAGAGGGAGAGAGAGAAGAGGAAGAGAGGGAGGGAGAGGGTGAAAGAGGGGAGACGGGGAGAGGGAGAGAAAGATGGAGAGAGCGGGGAAGGAGGAGAAAGGGAAAGGGGAAGAGAGAGAGGAAGGGAGAGTGATAGAAGGAGGGAGGGAGAAAGAGGGGGAGAGAGGGACAGGGGACGAGAAGGACAAAGAGAGAGAGGGTTGGAGAGAGAAAGGAAGTGGGAGGGAGAGAAAGAGGGAGAGAAGAGGAAGGGAGAGGGAGAGAAAGAGGGAGAGAAGAGGAAGGGAGAGGAAGAGAGCGAGGGAGGGAGGGAGAGGGTGAAAGAGGGAAAGAGGGGAGACGGAGAGGGAGAGAAAGATGGAGAGAGAGGGGGAAGGAGGGAGGAGAAAGGGAAAGGGGAAGAGAGAGAGGAAGGGAGAGTGATAGAAGGAGGGAGAGGGAGAAAGGGGAGAGAGGCAGAGGGAAGGGAGAGAGGGAGAGAAAGAGGGAGAGAGAGAAAAGGAAGGGAGAGGAAGAGAGCGAGGGAAGGAGAGAGGGAAAGAGGGGAGACGGAGAGGGAGGGGGGAAGAAGGGAGGAGAAAGGGGAAGGGGAAGAGAGAGAGGAAGGGAGAGTGATAGAAGGAGGGAGAGGGAGAAAGAGAGGGGAGAGGCAGAGGGAAGGGAGAGAGGGAGAGAAAGAGGGAGAGAGAAGAGGAAGGGAGAGGAAGAGAGCGAGGGAGGGAGAGGGTGAAAGGGAAAGAGGTGAGACGGAGAGGGAGAGAAAGATGGAGAGAGAGGGGGAAGGAGGGAGGAGAAAGGGAAAGGAGAAGAGAGAGAGGAAGGGACAGTGATAGAAGGAGGGAGAGGGAGAAAGAGGGGAGAGAGACAGAGGGGAGAGAGGGAGAGAAAGGGGGAGGGAGAGGAAGAGATGGAGAAAGAGGAAGGGCAAAGAAGAAAAAAGGTAGAGAGAGACGGGGAGAAAGAGAAGGAAGAAGGAGAGAGTGGGGAAGGAGAGACAGGGAGAGCACAAACAGGTGCACATAAGCACTGACCTCTGAACAGATTGTCTGGGCGGAAGGAGAGGTCTCCGGATTCCTCAAAACTGGTAAATCCTGAGAAAGGCGTCGGTGACCCCACATCGTTGCGAAAAAATAAACAGTCGTCGTAGAAACGGGGGTGCTCTGGGTAATACCTGTCGTCTTCATAACGGTCAGCAAAGGTGACTTGACCTGCAGGATCAAGGGAGAACCATTCTGGGCTCCTCAACCCCCCTCGGTATCAGGGACGCCCGCAAGGTGTAACCCCCAAAAGACCAAGATGGCGGCCACAACGATGCCAGCAAGAGTCCCTCTCTCATGTTCCACCCGACATGGAAGGAGCTCCGATTGCTACACGGTGGCTGCCATCTTGACTTTTTTGACTTGTCCTACATGTCTGCTCGGCGCCGACCTTCCCATGCTTACAAGCCAGGCCAGAAGTGCCCCGGTAGCTGGATGGTGACCTCCAGCCTGGTAGAACCCCACCGCATGGCCTCCTCCCATGACTCTCCAGCCCCAGATACTTACGTTCTTTGGAGAGCCATCCGGTTTTGGGTGTGGGATGTTCCAGGAAGCCATTGGTGTCTTCATAGCCCCTTCTGCAACTTTTGGCATGTCTTATAATGTTCTCGGGGGCAGCTAGGAGCCCGATGGCCTTTCTTGGTTCTGAAGGAAAGGAGGACTATTCACTGACTCTGCTTTATTTGAACCCAGATTCACTCGTCTCGGATCTAATTTAATTTAACTTCAGAATAAGTTGTTACCGTAATGATTTAATAGTTGAACAGCGGCTGTAACCACAACTGGCTCCCGGTGGTCTTCTGGGTTCACTTCAAGGTTTTGGTTACTACCTTCAAAGCGCTCCATGACTTAGGACCTGGGTACTTGCAGGAGCGCCTACTACCACCAATAGCCTCCCACCGGCTGGTGCACTCTCATAGAGAGGGGCTCCTCCGAGTGCCGTTGGCCAAACAGTGTCGACTGGCGGCCCCCAGGGGGAGAGCACCTACTATCTGGAACGAGCTCCCCCCAGAGATACAGAGGATACAGAGGATCCCGGATCTGCTCATCTTCCGCCGCGCTCTTAAGACCTTTCTATTTCGCCAGGCGGGCCTGGCCTAACCTCTCTACTTCTTTTAGCGTCTGAATTTTAATCTGTTTTAAATTGTGTGGGGTGTTTTAATTCTGTCTGGGCCAAATTTATTTAATTTGATTTTATCTGGGCTTTTAAATTTTGTATATATGTATTTTTTATTGTTGGCTGTTCACCGCCCTGAGTCCTTCGGGAGTAGGGCGGTATATAAATCTAATAACAAACTAAACTAAACTAAACTAAACTAAACTAAACTAAACTAAACTAAACTAAACTAAACTAAACTAAACTAAACTAAACTAAACTAAACTAAACTAAACTAAACTAAACTAAACTAAACTAAACGACTGTGTTGTCCTTGGTGCTCTCTGAGCTGAGTTTCTTGCAGACGTTTCATTACCAAGCTAGGTAACATCATCCATGTTACTACAGTAGCATGATGGGGAACCTATGGCAGATGTACCGAAAGTGGCACGCAGTCTCATCTCTCTGGGCACGCCAGCCCTTGTGCGTTGCTCTTCTGGGTTTCTGTTGCGCCGGCCAGCTGGTCTTCTCGCACGCCGGAGTGACGGAAACCCGAAGCGCAGCTGGCTAGTGCGTGTGCCGGGAAAATGATTTTCTGGCTCCCTGCAGGCGCACTGGCCACTGGTCTTCGCATGAGCATGCGTGCGCCAAAAACCGGAAGATCAAAAAAATTCTTCTGGAGACCAGAGGTTCTCCCTCGCTTGATCGTGATTTCTGGAAAGCCAAGGAACGGTCGCCGGGTGTCCTTCTCTACTCACCCCCTCTAGGATTCTTCTCTGGGATCACCACCCCCCAGGCGTCGGCCAGATGGGTCAGGAGAAGGTTGGTGATCCGGCGATGCACCACGTTGTTCCAGTGGATGCCGTCCTTGCCGCGGTTCCCCACGTCGAAGCGGAAGTGGAAGTGGAGGTCCACCACGTCAAAGAGATGGAGGGCAGCCAGCGTGGCCCCGTAGAAGTTGCCCTCGATGATGTCCCGGCGGAGAGTCTGGCTCAAGTGCTGCAGCTGGGAGACAGGAGAAAATCACGGGCAAAACGTCCTCGGCTGGGCAAGCAGAGGGGGTTGGACCAGGGGTGAAATGCTCCCGGTTCGGACCGGATCGCCCAATCCGGTAGCGATGGAGGCGGGCAGTTCGGAGAACCGGTAGCAAAAATCCCTGCCCCCTCTCCCATGCCCAGCTGAGCCACACAATCAGAGGCTTTTTTTTAAAACTTTTAAACGCATTTTTTCTACAACCTCTTTGGCAAAAAAATGCTTTTAAAAGTAAAAAAAAAGCCTTTGATGATCGGGCATCTCAGCTGGGATCATCAGAGGCTCTTAAAAAAAAAAAATAAAGCCTCTGCTGATCAGGCAAGTCAGCTGGGATCGTCAGAGGCTCTAAAAGCCTAAGAGGCTGTAGAAAAAAAATGGTTTTAAAAGTTAAAAAAGAGAAAAAAGTTGGCCATGCCCACTCAGTTATATTACCCACCCACACACACACACATCAAGCCATGCCCACAGAACCGGTAGTAACAAATTTTACATTTCCCCACTGGGATGGACTAGAGGACCTCCAAGGTCCCTTCCAATTGTTCTATGCTATGATGAACGGCAGGTTCAGATTGGCGAAATGGAGGCCAGGCCAAGACAGGAAGAACATTTGCAGGAATCGGCTCTGTTCCAGTTGAATGAAAAGGAGGACTAGGGGTGACATGACAGCAACCTTCCAGTATTTTGAGGGGCTCCCCCAAAGAAGAGGGGGCTCCACCTATTCTCCAAAGCACCTCAAAGCAGTAGTGTGTTGCCCCCATTCGGACCAGTTCAGTAGTAAAACCAGCAGGAGGCTCCACTCACCACCCCAGAGGTCATCACAGGCCCAAGATGGCGAACCTATGGCACAAGTACCACAGGTGGCACACGGAGCCATATCGGTGGGCACGCGAGCTCAGCTCCAGCACACATGTGTGCGCCAGCTAGCTGATTTTTGGGCCTTCTGGGCCCACCAGAAGTCAGGAAACACACTGTTTCTGGCCTCCGTAGGGCCTCTTGGGGGGGTGGGGAAGGCCATTTTTGCCCTCCCCAGGCTCCTAGAAAGGCTCTGGGGAGAGCAAAAAACGGCCCTACTGTGCCATCCCATACCAAAAGTGGGGGGAGCACAGGCAGGCGGGGCGCATAAATTATGGATGTGGGCACGCGTGTATGTGATCCCACCACGCTCCCCCCACTGCACAAAAGCTAGGCGCGCGCGCGCGATCCCGTTGCAAACCGGTAGTAAAGATAAGTAGAACCTACTCCTGACCCGAAGGCAGGACAAGAAGTTGAAGTTCAAGTTGAATTTGAATTTGATTTTAAATTGGGTTGTTTTAATTCTCGGCCAAATGATATTTAATGATTTTTAATTGTTTTTAACTTTTATGTACTATGTTTTATTCTGGCTGTTCACCGCCCTGAGTCCGCAAGGAGAAGGGCGGTTTATAAATTGAAAAAATAAAATAAATAAATAATAAATAAATAAGAAGCAACGGATGGAAACTCATCAAGGAGAGAAGCAACCTGGAACTAAGGAGAAATTTCCTAACAGGGAGGACAATGAGCCAGTGGAACTGCTCGCCACCAGAAGTTGTGAGTACTCCATCACTGGAGGTTTTTAAGAAGAGACTGGGCATGCCTGGAATGGTATAAGGCAGAGATGGCTAAAATTTTTGCGATGGTGTGCCAGGAGGAAGGGGCAGAGGGGGTTACGCACACCTGTGCTCACACTCATAATTCTATGCGCCTCAATCCCACTCCTGCCACGCGATGGCCCGGTAGGCCCATTTTTTTCCTCACCTGGCTCCAGAGCCTCTCTAGGAGTCTGGGGAGGGTAAAAACAGCCTCCAACACCTCCACCCCCACCCACAGGTCCTCTGGAGGCCAAAAACGGGCCATTTTTTGGGACTAGAAGTTGTCAAACGGGGCATTTTCGGCCTCCGGAGGACCTCCCGGGGGGGGGGGGTGTCCTCCCCAGACTCCTAGAGAGCAGTGGTGAAATCCAATTTTTTTTACTACCGCTTCTGTGGGCGTGCCTTGGTGGGCGTGGCACGGGAAGGATACTGCAAAATCCCCATTCCCATCCCACTCCAGGGAAAGGATACTGCAAAATCCCCTTCCCTCCCCATTCCTGGGGCCAGCCAGAGGTGGTATTTGCCAGTCTTCTGAACAGCTCAAAATATCTGCTACCGGTTCTCCAGAACCTGCTGGATTTTAAACCTGCCCTCCTGGAGCCAGGGGAGAAAGAAAAACGGGCTTTCCCCACCCACCCCGGGCTCTCTGGAGGCAGGAAACAGCCTGTTTCCCTACTTCTGGTGGCCCCAGAAAACCCAAAAATCAGCTGGCCGGCGCACGCCCCGGAGCTAAGTTCATGTGCCCAGTGATATGGCTACGTGTTCCACCTTTGGCACGCATCATGGGTATAGGGTTTCCTGCCTGAGCAGGGGGTTGGACTAGAAGACCTCAAAGATCCCTTCTGACTCGGTTATTCTGTTAAAAATCCCAACAGGCACATAGTGAGTCTTCCAAACAGATATTTCTTTAACATCCCTCACCCAGAGGCCAAATCAAACTAAAGCGAACCACAATACGGTGCGTCGTTCAAGAGATACAGGTGGTCCTCGACTTACGACAGTTCGTTTAGGGACCAATGTTACGACGCCACTAAAAAAAGTGACTTCGGACCAATTTTCACCCTTGCAATTGTTGCAGCTTTCCTGTGGTCACTTGATCACCATTCAGAAAGCCTGGCAAGTGATTCATACTTATGACGGGTTGCGGAGTCCCGGGGTTAGGGCAGGGATCCTCTTTCGCGAACTTCTGACGAGCCAAGTCAATGGGGAAGCCAAGATTCACTTAACAACCAGGTTGCTAACCGTTGCAGAAAACCCTAAGGAGCCACTGGAACAAACCATGATTCTAGTTTGGAATCAAACTAGATGACGTCCAACATTCATCTTGGACTGATGATGTCCAACATTCAGACAACAAATGAATGTTGTCCAACAAATGATGATGTCCAACATTCAGACAATGCCTCGAAGACAAGACCCAGACTGGGGGATGAATCTACTCCTACCTCTGGTATAAGGAAGCCACCTTTGATCCTGGGCCCTAAAGGCATGGTCATGTTCCAGATGACCAGGCAGGAATGTGGGAGTTCAGCATCCAACTTGTTGAAGGCTACCTCCAAGTTCTTGCGGTATTCCATCATGGAAGACGAGCCGTATCTGCTCAGGGAGAGAGAAACCAAAAAAAAGCAAACAAACCAGGATCTGTTGAGTACCAAGGGACTCCAACCTTTATACCTCTCTATGAATACACTTTGCTCTAGAAAGTTCCGCTCTGTATAGACTTAAGAAGGCCATACAGTTTTGCTGGCCACGTTATAAAAAAAGATGTGGAGACTCTAGAAAGAGTGCAGAGAATAGAGGTAAGAGTAGAGTAGAGTAGAGTAGAGTAGAGTAGAGTAGAGTAGAGTAGAGTAGAGTAGAGTAGAGTAGAATAGAATAGAATAGAATAGAATAGAATAGAATAGAATAGAATAGAATAGAATAGAATAGAATAGAAAATACGGAATGGAATGGAATGGAATGGAAAATAGGAATTAGAGTAGAGTAGAGTAGAGTAGAGTAGAGTAGAGTAGAGTAGAGTAGAATAGAATAGAACAGAACAGAACAGAACAGAACAGAACAGAACAGAACAGAACAGAACAGAACAGAACAGAACATAATTCTTTATTGGCCAAGGGTGATTGGACACACAAGGAATTTGTCTTGGTGCATACGCTCTCAATGTACATAAAAGAAAAGATACGTTCATCAAGAATCATAAGGTACAACACTTAATGATAGTCATAGGGAAACAGTCAATATAAATCTTAAGGATACCAACAACAAGGTTACAGTCATACAATCATAAGTGGGAGGAGATGGGCGATAGGAACGATGAGAAGATTAATAGTAGTCCAGACTTAGTGAATAGTTTGATGTTGTTGAGGGAATTAGTTTTTTAGCAGAGTGATGGCATTGGGGAAAAAACTATCCTTGTGCCTAGTTGTTCTGGTGTGTAGTGCTCTATAGCCTCGTTTTGAGGGTAGGAGTTGAAACAATTTATGTCCAGGATGCGAGGGCTTACAGTAAAGATACAGTAGTGGCCAAAATTGTGGAAACCTTTTGGGAAAAGGCTAATAACACCACTTTTTGGGGGGGGGAGTTTCAAAATAATCCTATTCCACTGCTGGAATGGCCTGGGAATAGCCCAGATCTTCACCCAATGGAAAATCTATGGAGTCGACTGAAGAAACTTGTTAGTCAGAAACAACCCAGCAACAAAACCCAGTTAATAGAAGCCATCATTCCATCTTGGTTTCACATTATTATAACAGCTGCAGAACTCAAAGACTTGGTTTATTCTATGGGAAGATGTTGTAAAGGTTACCCAACTATCCCTAACATAGGGATCATTTTTGTACATCTCGATTTTTCTATGGTGATCATTTTTGTATATTTCATTTTTTTTCTACCTGTTTCACTTGTCTTCTTTATACTGTAACTGCTATTCTAATAGCAAATCCTTCATAAAAGTTATTGCATGACATTCTTGATTAAATTATCTTTCCATTGACATATAATTTTATGGTATTATGGTATTTATAAGGAGCCTGGATAGCTCAGCAGACTAATGCACTGTAATTTAACTCCAGCTGTCTGCAATTAGTAAGTTCGAATCTCACCAGGCTCAAGATTGACTCAGCCTTCCATCCTTTCTAAGGTGGGTCAATTGAGGACCCAGTTTGTGGGGGCAATAAGCTGACTTTGTATAAATATACAAAAGTATGAAGGCTCTTGCTTAACGCATTGTAAGCCGCCCTGAGTTTCCGGAGAAGGGCGGCATATAAATCAAATTTTTTAAAAAATGGTATTACACCAAAAAAATGTGGTGTTATTAGCTACACCTTTCCCAAAAGTTTTCTACCATTTTGGCCACTACTGTAATTAAGGGACTGGAAGCTAAAACATATAAAGAACTGGGCATGTCTAGTCTAGAGAAAAGAAGGAGTAGGGGTGACATGATAGCAGCCTTCCAATATATGAGGGGCTGCCCCAAAGAGGAGGGGGTCAATTTATTCTCCAAAGCCCCTGAAAGTAGGACAAGAAGCAAAGGATGGAAACTAATCAAGGAAAGAAGCAACCTGGAATTCAGGAGAAACTTCCTAAGAGTGAGAACAATTAACCAATGGAACTGCTTGCCACCAGAATTTGTGGCTTCTCCATCACTGGACGTTTTCAAGAAGAGTAACTTTGAACAGTCACTAAGTGGACCATTGTAAATCGAGGACTGCCTGTAATAAGTTCCAGTTTACAAGTCACGCTACAGCTTGGGGTGACAGGAACAGATCAGCATCCACAATGTAAGTCGGGGGTATCCAATCATGGCCCCTTTTAAGACTTGTGGATTTCGACTCCCAGAATACATGACTGGCTGAGGAATTCTGAAGAGTTGAAGTCCACTCGCTAAGGTTAGAGACCCGGTCCTACAGCAGGGGTCACCAACTGGTGGTCCGCGGACCACTGATGGTCCACGAGAAAAATTTGGTGGTCTGCAGAAAAATTATTTGCATTTTTTATATTGCACTAAATCAGGGGTCCTGGATATATGAAATGAATGTTTGTGTTGCTGCAGAGAGTCTCTCCCTTCGGGGTCTTTTTGTGTGGGGCAGAAATTCTGACTTGGGGTCTGCTTCAGCCTCCTGGTGGGGGGCTTTGGCCGAAGGCTGGAGGGAAGCACCGTTGGTGGCGAAGAGCCGGAGGGCCTCGTTCCAGTGGGACTGCCTCATGGCCTGGAACTGGCTGACCATCTCAGCCGGCTGAGCCTCCAGGCATCGGTACCTGGCCTTGCACTCCTGAAGTTCTTCCCTCTGCTTGGAAAGCCTATGTTCCTAGTCCTCAGTGAGGTGCTTCTGCTGAGCCTCCTTCTCGGTCAGATTCAATTTGAACGGAGCAGCTGTTTTGCCAACTCTTTCTCGTGGTGGCTGCTTAGCTCCAACAACTCCTTCCTCTTGGGACCCTAAGGAGCCCGGGCGGGCAAGCGAGGAGGGGCTGGGAGGGGAGGGGCAAGTAGAGGCGAATGGCATCGAGTTGGCCATGCCCACCCAGTCACCTGACCATCTAGCCATGCCCGCTCAGACGGTCATTAGGCAGATCGTATTAATGGTCCGCGGGATTTAAAATTATGAATTTAGTAGTCCCCAAGGTCCGAAAGGTTGGAGACCCCTGTCCTACAGGATTTAAACAGCAAGAGCCTCGGAAGTTCATCAAACAGTTGTGACACCTACGCAACACACAATACACTACCTGGAAACATCCCAAACGCAAGAATTGAGGATCAAAACATCTGGCTGAGGGCCGGCTCGGAAATCATCCAGGATGCTTTCAAAATATTCCGAGTAGATCCGAGTCAAGAAGTAGAAGCGGACAAGGTGGTAACGGGTGCGATATTGACGCACTTCCCGGTAACGGGTTCCGTTGTGTAGGCCGTCCAGCACCCCGCCTTCAATCAAGTGGTCGTTTTCAAAAGTGAATTCCCCCTGGAGAAAGAGAGAGAGAGAGAGAGAGAAAGAAGGACAGAAGTTATACAGTCCTCGGTTTACAACCCATCATTCAGCCCCCCCCATTTCTGTTTATTAAGTCAGACGTTTGTCCTGTTTTACGATGGCTTTCTGGCCACGGCTATTAAGTGAATCACTGCCGTCGCTGAGTTGTAAAGTGAATCTGGTTTTCCCGTATTGGAAGGTCTCAAAAGGGCATCGCGGGACCCCGGGAACACTGCGCTTTTGACTCGTTTTACGACTTTTCCTGCCACAGTTGTTCCCTGCGGGTGTTAGGAAGGCGGTCGTTAAATGAATCCGGCTTCCCAAATTGAGCTGGCTTGTCAGATGGTTGCAAAAGGGGATCCTGGGGACTATCATGAAGACGAGTTCATGATGGTCCCCGGTTGCCAAGAGGCCTAATTTTGATCACGTGACCCTGGGGATGCTGCAGCGGTCATAAGTGCGAAAAACGGTCGTAAAGTCCCTTTATTTCACTGCCATTCTAACGTCGGCCACTAAGTGAACTGTTGTAAGACAAGGACTATGTGTATAAGCTCCAGATATGCTACAGATAGGTCTCAACTTACAGCCACAATGGAGCCTAACATTTCCATTGCTAAGAGAGACGGAGAAGGGAGCTTTGTCTCGTGTTACGACCTTTTTGTGTCACCGTGCCGGGGTGACTTCGAACGGTCATTAAACGAAACTGTTGTAAGTCGAGGACTTCCATGGAGCCTCAGTCTATGTTCTCACTGAGTGAAAGCTTGCAACGGAGGCACGAAGGAAGGATACTGGAGGCAGTTTTTGATAGCTCCTTCTCTTCCAAATCACCCCAAAATAAGTCCACACCTAGAGTCCTGCATCCAGTTTTGGTCCCCACACTATAAAAAAGATGTGGAGACTCTAGAAAGAGTGCAGAGAAGAGCAACCAGGAGGATGAGGGGACTGGAGGCTAAAACAGACGATGAACGGTTGCAGGAACTGGGCATGGCTGGTCCAGGGAAGAGAAGGGCCAGGGGAGACAGGAGAGCATCTTCCAATATTTGAGGGGCTGCCACAGAGAGGAGGAAGGGGGTCAAGCTATTTTCCAAAACACCCGAAGGCCAGACAAGGAATAATGGATAGAAACTGATCAAAGAGAGATTCAACCTGGAAACAAATGAGAAATTTCCTGACAGTGAGAACCATCCACCGATGGAACAAAAGTTGCCTTCAGAAGTGGTGGGAGCTTCATCCCTGGAGGCTTTCAAGAAGAGACTGGACTGCCCTCGTCGGAAAAGATGTAGGGTCTCCTGCTTGGGTGGAGGGGGTTAGACTAGATGACCTCCAAGGTCCCTTCCTACTCTGCTATTCCGCAATTATTCTGTTATTCAGAAATTGTGGGAGCATCATCTCTGGAGGCTTTCAAGAAGAGACTGGACTGCCCTCTGTCAGACGTGGTGTAGGGTCTCCTGCTTGGGTGGGTGGGGGTTAGATTAGATGACCTCCAAGGACCCTTCCGACTCTTGTTATTCTGTATCTGTACCCCCCCAGCCCCACCCAAAACAGCTGTAACCTGCTCCAGACGCCCTCAATGGCCAATTACCTTAGACTTCATTTGGGACGAAGTGAGTAAGGAATCACTCTGGAGCAACTGAATGAGGTCCTTGTAGACCGATCGCTGGACTGCAGGAAGAGGGAGAGAGAGAGAGAGGAGAAGGGAATTTGAGCTCGCCCTCCATTTATGACCGGCAGGGAGCCTGCCCATTCACAAGAGCCCTTAGACCAGTGGTTCTCAACCTGTGGGTGGCAATCTCTTTGGGGGGGTCGAATGACCCTTTCACAGGGGTCACCTAAGACCATCGGAAAACACATATTTTCAATGGTGTTAAGAATAATTTTATGGTTGGGGGCTCACCACAACATGAGGAACTCTCCGACTTAAGAGCCGAGGTGTGGAATATGAATTCCACACTCCTAGAAGAAGTCAGAACAAGGAAGGTCCATACATTTTCCTCCTTCTTCTCCAGCAGAAAGCAGATAGAGCTTCTTCCACCAAGAGAGACGCGTCCAACTCTAACACCCATCATGCCTTGAACATCTCCCCCCGCCATCCCAGTTAGATTTGACCCTTGGTTTCTCCATCTGACGCTGCTGGACCGGAATGACTCACAAACCCATCATGAGCAACTGGCTCCTTCTGCATGGTTATGACAGAAGCTGCAATCCAAGATACCGGCAGGCCCCAGATTGGGGAAAGCTAGCTCTGATGCCTTCAAGAAAGCTGGCAGCTTTTCCTTTCGAAGTCTGCACTCACTCGAGTCGCCTAAGATGACCACGAATTTGTTGTGTAGCAGCTGACGGACCTCCTTGGAATTCAAGCGGAGCATCTCGGAGGAATGATAGGGTTTTCGGCACCCGCGGAATTCAGGATCTGCAAGAGAAGACAGACCATTCTCAACTGTGATGACACACTTCTGATCAGTTCTGGAGAACCGGTAGTGTAAATTTTGAGTAGTTTGGAGAACCGGTAGTAAAAATTCTGACTGGCCCCACCTCCATCTATTCTCTGCCTTCCAAGTCCCAGCTGATTGGGAGGAAATGGGGATTTTGCAGTAACCTTTCCCTGGAATGGGATGGGAGTGGAGATTTTGCAGTAACCTTCCCCTGGAATGGGGTGGGAGTGGATATTTTACAGTATCCTTCCCCTGGAATGGGGTGGCAGTGGAGATTTTGCAGTAACCTCCCCCTGGAGTGGGGTGGGAGTGGAGATTTTCTAGTAACCTTCCCCTGGAATGGGGTGGGAATGGATATTTTACAGTATCCTTCCCCTGGAATGGGGTGGCAGTGGAGATTTTGCAGTAACCTCCCCCTGGAGTGGGGTGGGAGTGGAGATTTTGCAGTAACCTTCCCCTGGAATGGGGTGGGAGTGGAGATTTTGCAGTAACCTTCCCCTGGAGTGGGTTGGGAATGGAGATTTTACAGTATCCTTCCTCTGCCACACCCACAAGCCACGCCCACCAAGCCACACCCACAGAACCGGTAGTAAAAAAATTTGAAATCCACCATTGGCCCAGTAGGCCCGTTTTTCACCCTCCCTAGGCTCCTGAGGCTTTCTGGGAGCCTGGGGAGGGCGAAAAGGGCCTTCCCCACCGCACCCCACCCCAGAGGTCCTCTGGAGGCTGGAAACAACCTGTTTCCTGACTTCTGGTGGACCCAGAAGGCCCGAAAATCAGCTGGCCCGAAACCACACGCGCCCTGAAGCTGAGCTAAGACAATGCTTGCATGCCCACAGATATGACACATATGTGGCACGCGTGCCGTAGGTTCACCATCACGGGTCTGAGGTCTCCTGCATGAACAGGGAGTTGGACTAGAGCAGGGGTCACCAATTGGTGGTCCGTGGACCACTGATGATCCGCGAGAAAATTTTGGTCGACCGCAGAAAAATAATTTGCATTTTTTGCATTGCACTAAATCAGGGGTCCTCTGGGATGGATTCGTGCAATGGACATTTGCGTTGCTGCAGAGTCTCCCCCTTCGGGGTCTTCTTGGGTGGGTCGGAGTGGGGCAGAAATTCTGACTTGGGGTCTCCTTCAGCTTCCTGGTGGGGGGCTTTGGCCGAAGGCTGGAGTGAAGCACCGCTGGTGGCGAAGAGCCGGAGGGCCTCGTTCCAGTGGGACGGCATCATAGCCTGGAATTGTGACCATCTCAGCCCCCGTTGAGCCTCCAGGGGCCGGTACCTGGCCTTGCACTCCCACAGGTCTTCTCTCTGCTTGGAAAGCCTATGCTCCTAGTCCTCAGTGAGGTGCTTCTGCTGAGCTTCCTTCTCGGCCGGATTCAATTTGAACTGAGCCAGCTGCTTAAGCTCCAACCACTCCTTCCTCTAGGGACCCTCCCCTAAGAAGGGAGGAGTGGCTGGGAGGGGAGGGGCGAGTAGAGGCTGGCGAGGCACCCCTCGATGTGAATGACATTGAGTTGGCCACGCCTACCCAGTCACATGACCATCTGGCCACGCCCACCCAGCCAGTCATTAGGCAGATCGTATCAGTGGTCTGGGGGGATTTAAAATGATGAGTTTAGTGGTCCCTGAGGTCTGAAAAGTTGGGGACCCCTGGACTAGAAGACCTCCAAGATGATTGATTGATTGATTGATTGATTGATTGATTTTGTCTAGGCCATGGGTTGGTTATTCTGGGCTCTTTTACAACCTGTGGACTTCAACTCCCAGAATTCCTGAGACGGCTGTCTCAGGAATTCTGGGAGTTGAAGTCCACAGGTTGTAAAAGAGCCACAATTGCCAACCTCTCGTCTAGGCGTCTCCTCCATGAGCTGGGGGTTGGACTAGAGGACCTCCAAGGTCCCTTCCGGCTCTATTCTGATTTTATTTTCCCCAGGTGGCAAAGAGGAAGGTCAAGGGATAAGAATCGGGATCATAAGGTTAAGTTGCAGTTCAGAATGATTGCTCGAGCCCATGCCGGTAGTCCTTGACTTACAACGGTCCACGTAGTGGCCATTTGAAGTTACGACGGGCCCCCTAAAAAGTGACCGATGGCCATGTTTTCAGAGGCCCAAATTTCTGTTCCGAATGAGACAGTGGTTGAGTGAGTTTGGTCCCGTTTTACGACCTTGCTTGCCACCGTCGTTAAGCGGATCATCACCAGTGGTTAAAGTAACACAGTTGTTAAGTGAATCTTGGTTTCCCCATTGTCAGGCGGTCGCAAAAGGAGACGGTGTGACCCCGGGGGAGGACACGGTGACCGTCATAAATACATGCCTCAGATTCATCCTGGAAAAATTTGCTTTCTCCTCAAATCAATTTTGTTCCCATTTCTGCTGTTTCACAAAAAGACTGGTAGTCCTCAGCTTACGCCCACAACGGAGCCCCAAAATTTCCATCGCTAAGTGAGAACAGCCGTTCAGCAAGTTTTGCCCTATTTTCCAACCGTGCTTGCCGGGGTTCTTAAGTGAATCGCTGCGGTTGTTAAGCAAGTAACCGGGTCGTTAAGTGAACCTTGCTTCCCCGTTGACTTGGCTTGTCAGTCGCAAAAGGAGGATCACGGGACTCCCACCCCCTTCCCCGGGAACACTGCGACCGTCATAAATATGAGTCAGTTGGCCAAGGGTCTGAATTTGGATCACGTGACCCCGGGGATACTGCAGCGGTCGTTAAGTGTGAAAAACGGTCGTAAGATCCATTTTCAGTACCGCTGTTACTTTGAATGAGGGGTTGTAAGTCGGAGAGTACTTGGGGCTGTGACTTGATGGAGAGAAGAGATAGGGAGACAAAAATGGATGGAGACAGAAAGAAATAGGGACAGAGAGAAAGATGGAGTCAAAGGAGAGAGAGAGAAAAAAAAGGAGAGAGAGAAATAACATAATAACAGAGTATAAAAGGACCTTGGAGGTCTTCTAGTCCAGCCCCCTACTCAATCAGGAAACCCTAGACCAGTGTTTCTCAACCTTGGTAGCTTGAAGATGGGTGGACTTCAATTCCCAGAATCCCCCAGCCAGCGGCACTCAGACAAAACGGCCATCAACGGGCACATAGAGATGGACCACATTTACACACCATTCAAAAGAGACCATCAAAAAGCTAAAAGATCACTACACTTCCTGGCCAGAAATAAAATACCCACAAGAGCAGAGATTAAGACAGTGTTTTTCAACCTTGGTAGCTTGAAGATGGGTGGACTTCAATTCCCAGAATCCCCCAGCCAGCGGCACTCAGACAAAACGGCCATCAACGGGCACATAGAGATGGACTACATTTACACACCATTCAAAAGAGACAATCAGAAAGCTAAAAGATCACTACACTTCCTGGCCAGAAATAAAATACCCACAAGAGCAGAGATTAACCCAGTGTTTCTCAACCTTGGAAGCTTGAAGATGGGTGGACTTCAATTCCCAGAATCCCCCAGCCAGCGGCACTCAGACAAAACGGCCATCAACGGGCACATAGAGATGGACTACATTTACACACCATTCAAAAGAGACAATCAGAAAGCTAAAAGATCACTACACTTCCTGGCCAGAAATAAAATACCCACAAGAGCAGAGATTAACCCAGTGTTTCTCAACCTTGGAAGCTTGAAGATGGATGGACTTCAACTCCCAGAATCCCCCAGCCAGCGCTGCTGGCTGGGGGATTCTGGGAGTTGAAGTCCACCCATCTTCAAGCTTCCAAGGTTGAGAAACACTGTATTAGAGCCTGGAGATTTCCATTTACAGGTGATCCTGGACTTACGATCACAACCGAGCCCCCAAATTTTTGTTGCTCCATTTTACCACCTTTCTGGCTACCGTTGCTAAGTGAATCCCTGCAGTTGTTAAATTAGTCACACAGGTTGTTAAGCGAATCCGGCTTCTCCATTGTCCGAAGGTCACAAAGGCGACAACTGCGTGACTGACTCCTGGGACCCTTCGACCGTCATCAATGTAAGTCGGCGGCCAAGTGTCTGAATTTTGATCGCATTGACTCGGCAGATGCGGCAACCGTCGTGCGAAAAATGGCCGCAACTTTGAACAGTCATTAAATGAATTGTTGTAAGTTTTGTACATCTCAAGTGCCCATGATGTGCCCATCTTCTCCCCACAACAGGGAAGGTGGGCGATTCTGGGAGGGAATGATCCACCAGAAATCACCCTAGCTGGACTTGAACTCGTGTCTCCCAGTCTCTTGTCCAGCCCTTCGCCGCTGCAGCAAACCAGCGGCTCTTGTGTGTGTGTGTGTGTGTGTGTGAACTGGACAAGAAGGTTTTGCATCCTTCTGGAGGACACGATCTGTCCTATATTCTGCCCTAGCAACTTGTTGGACAATAGGGGGCGCCGCAGAAGACGGCAGGAGTGGGCCTTTTACATCTATTGGGCAGTAGGGGGCGTTTGCTGGTAGGTGTGCATTGCATTGGCACTTGTGCAGAAGTTGGAGGCAGCGTTCAAGGGGAAGATGATGAATTTGTGGACGGAGGAGCTCCCAATATCAACCCACCACACTACAAAAAAGATATGGAGACTCTGGAAAGAGTGCAGAGAAGAGAAACCAAGAGGATGAAGGGCCTGGAGGTTAAAACATAGAAAGAACTGTTGTCCCTAGAATTGGGTAGGTCTAGTCTGATGAAAAGAAGGGCTAGGAGTAACATGATAGCAGTCTTCCAAGATCTGAGAGGCTGCCCCAAAGAAGAGGAGGGGGTCCATCTATTCTCCAAAACACCTGAAGGCAGGACAAGTAGCAACGGATGGAAAGTGATCAAGGAGAGGAGCAACCTGGAATTAAGGAGGAATTTCCTAACAGTGAGGACAATTCACCAGTGGAACTGCTTGCCACCAGAAGTTGTGGGTGCTCCGGAGACTCAGGGCGGCTTACAATGCGTTAAGCAATAGCCTTCATACTTTTGTATATTTTTTATGCAAAGTCATCTTATTGCCCCCACAAACTGGGTCCTCATTTTACCTACCTTAGAAAGGATGGAAGGCTGAGTCAACCTTGAGCCTGGTGAGATTCGAACTTACAGTCATTGCAGACAGCTGGTGTTAATCACAATGCTTTCAGTCTGCTGAGCCACCAGGCCCTCTTCTGGTCCCTTCCCTTCCCTTCCCTGGGAGTTGAAGTCCACCCATCTTCAAGCTACCAAGGTTGAGAAACATTGCCCTAGATCATTGCAGACAAATTGTTATTCAATCTTTTCTTAAAGACCTCCAATTGTTGGAGCCATCCACAACTTCTAGTGGCAAACTGTTCCACTGATTAATTGTCCTCACTCTCAGGAAATTCCTCCTTAATTCGAGGTTGCTTTCTCTCTTAGATTAGTTCCCATGCTTTGCATTTCTTGCCTTGCCTTCTGGTGGCTTTGGAAAAAAAATCAGTTGAGTAGAACTCAATAAAAGAAGTTGAACAATAAATAATCAGTATTATTTATTTTTAAAAATAAAATAAATAAATAACATCTAAAATAAATACATAACCAATCAATAAATGCCTAATACAGGAAATGCATAAGAAATAAAATAAGAGAAATACATAAATAAAAGATTGGAATAAGTACATAATACATAAAATAATAAAACGCATGCACAGTAAACAAAATACCTAAGAAATAAATAAAATGAGTAATGCGTAAAATATGTGCACCATAAATAAATAAAATACCTAAGAAATAAATAAAATGAATAAAATACATACTGTCAGAGTATGAATGATCATGGAGTGGAAGAGATCAGCCAAAGGGGACTGAATGGAGACAGGGTAATAAGGTCAGCCAATGAGAGCTGTTTAGAAACAGAAACTAAAGCTAGAAGTCTGGGCGTGGCTTAGGCAACTGAGGCTGTGCAGAAGCTTAACTGCCCTGAGTAGAGGAGGCTCTCTCTGTATTAAGCTCTGTGCTCAGCTCTGAAATGAAACGAGCCTGAACTTGTCTGCTCTGCTAAAATGAAGCTAACTGTTCTCTCCTGTGTTTTGCTTGTAGTTGCTACAAGCAAAACACAGAATCTATATTGGTATTGTACATTTATCTTCATGTATTATATGTATATAAAGAAGTTAAGGAATCCTGCTGCATCAGTCTGCCTGTGTATGCTTTCTGGATTTAATTTCTGCAACAAACTCTGACACATACACCATAAATAAATAAATAAAATGCCTAAGAAATAAATAAAATAATGACTAAAATGAATACATAATAAATTAAAAAATAAATAAAAGAATGAAATAAGTGCAAAATAAATACATCCGTTGAAAATAAGTTGAAAAAATAAAGAGATGGAGACAGAGAGAGAGAAGGATGGAGACAGAGAGAAAGAAGGATGGAGACCGAAAGAGAGAGAGAAGGATGGAGACAGAAAGAGGGAAGGATGGAGACAGAAAGAGAGAAAGAGAAGGGTGGAGACAGAGAGAGAGAAAGAGAGAGAAAGGATGGACACACACAGAGAGAAGGATGGAGACAGAAAGAACAAAGAGAAGGATGGAGACCGAAAAAGAGAAGGATGGAGACAGAAAGAGAGGAAGAGAAGGGTGGAGACAGAGAGAGAGAAAAAGAAAGGATGGACACACACAGGGAGAAGGATGGAGACAGAAAGAAAGAGAGAAGGGTGGAGAGAAGGATGGAGACAGAAAGAGAAGGATGGAGAGTGAAAGAGAAGGATGGAGACAAGAAAGGGAGAGAAGGATGAAGAGAGAGAAAGACAGAAGAATGGATACAGAGAAAGAGAGAAGGGTGAAGACAGAGAGAAGGATGGAGACAGAAAGAAAGAAGGATGGAGACAAAGAGAAAGAGAAGGGTGGAGAGAGAGAGAGAAAGGATAGAGACAGAAAGAAAGAAAGGGATGCAGACAGAAAGAAAGAAGGATGGAGACAGAGAGAGAGAAGAATGGAGACCAAGAGAGAGAAAGGAGGATGGAGGCAAAAAGAGAGAAAGAAAGAAGGATGGATAGAGACAGAGAAAAAGAAAGAGAAAGAAGGATGGAGACAAAGAGAAAGAGAGGGAAGGATGGAGACAGAAAGAGAGAGAGATTCAACAAGACTCTTCCATCCACCTCAGGCCTCTCTTAAAGAAAAACTCCGAGTCAGAAAGCTGCTCCTTCATTTCCTGACACGATTGTCTCTCCAGCGTTTGCAAACCACGAAGACTGAAAGCTCCCCCCCAAAATCCACCCTAGTTAGATAAAACTTTGGAGATACTCCTTTTCCAAGGACGGGTTGGGTTTCCCTTGCCCACCCACGTCCACATACACACACACACACACACACACCCCCAATAATTTTCACATTCTCTTTGCGGCCTCCCTCTCCTTTCTGGCCTTCCTCTTAACCTTGGAGGGAGACGGAGGGAAACGATAACCCAGCTTCACCCACCCACCCACTCCCGCTTCTAATCCCCTGGACCTTGAGCGCAACCGAGCTCCTTGCTAAAACTCAAAAAAAAAAAAAAAAACCTCAGAATTACTTCACTGAGATCCGAGCCGGGAACGGGGGCCTCCGTCCGTTGCCAAAAACCATCCCAAATTGACCAACGTGGCTTGTAGGATGCGTGTGGCTCACACTTTGGTGCTTAAGCCATGGTCTGTTGAAGGAACCACAAGTCCTCCCTCAGCTTGGGCTTCTAAGGAAGGTCAATCCTTCCTGCCTGGGGGTGGGGTTGGACTAGAAGTCCTCCAGGGGTCCCACTTCCAACTCGGTTATTCTGCAGAGTTTATTACGGGTCAAGGGATAGACAGTCACGCCAAGGCAAAAAGAACTGAAATTCCCACGCCCAAAATCCCAGGGGAAACTTTTCCTGAAGGTGCCGCCCAGCCTCACAAGCCCAATCAAATTTAAAAGAATTGTTTTGGGAACGGTCTTCCGGGGAATGCAGCCCCGCCGCTCCCTTTCCCAAGCGTCTGGCCTTGAGAACGGTGCTGGGAACGGACCGTGGAACTTCCATTCCCCTCCAAGGAACGCCTCCCACCTGCCTCCCAAAATTCATGGCAGATTGGCACTTCAGTAGCAGAGGGCATCTGACAAACTTTAAGACCAGCACTTCGAAATACTGCATCCAATGTTGGTCCCCAGAATATATATATATATATATATCTCAGCTTTTCACGGGTGTTTGTATGTAGATCTTTGGTTATTCGGGTCTTTTCTCATGTAAAATCCAATTTTACGTGAGAGAGGACCTGAATAACCAAAGACCTAGATAGATGATAGATAGATAGATGATAGATAGATAGATGATAGATAGATAGATAGATAGATAGATAGATAGATAGAGATAGATAGATAGATAGATAGATAGATGGAGATGATGGATAGATAGATGATAAATAGATGATAGATAGAGATGATAGATAGATAGACAGACAGACAGATAGATAGATAGATGAGAGAGAGAGAGAGAGGAGAGAGAGAGAGAGATGATAGATAGATAGATAGATAGATATAGATAGATAGATAGATAGATAGATAGATAGATAGATAGATAGATGAGAGAGAGAGAGAGAGATGGATAGATAGATAGATAGATAGATAGATAGACAGACAGACAGACAGACAGACAGACATAGATATAGATATAGATATAGATATAGATATAGATATAGATATAGATATAGATATAGATATAGATATAGATATAGATATAGATATAGATATAGATATAGATATATAGATGTCGAGACTCTGGAAAGAGTGCAGAAGGATGATTAGGAGCCTAAAACGTGTGAATACACAATAGCAGAGTCGGAAGGGATCTCGGAGGTCTTCTAGTCCAACCCCCTACTTAGGCAGGAAACCCTACACCATTTCCGACAAATGGTTGTCCTATCTCTTCTTAAAAACTTCCAGTGTTGGAGCATTCACAACTTCTGGTGGCAAGCTGTTCCGCTGGTTAATTGTCCTCACTGTCAGGAAATTTCTCCTTAGTTCTAGGTTGCTTCTCTCCTTGACTAAATTCCATCCATAGAGGAATTGGGTATGTCTAGTCTAGTGAAAAGAGGGACGAGGGGGGACATGATAGCAGTCCAATATTTGAGGGGCTGCCCCAAAGAAGAGGGAGTCAAGCTATTCTCCAAAGCCCCTGAGGGCAGGACAAGAAGCAACGGGTGGAAACTAATCAAGGAGAGTAGCAACTTAGAACTAAGGAGAAATTCCCTTGAAAGTTAACCTGCAGAACAACTTGCCACCAGAAATTGTGAATGCTCCAACACTGGAAGTTTTTAAGAAGAGGTTGGATAACGCTTTGTCTGAAGTGGTGTAGGGTTTCCTGCCTAAGCAGGGGGTTGGACTAGAAGACCTCCAAGGTCCCTTCCCACTCTTTTATTCCGTTGTTCTATCGCAGGTAGATCTCAACTTATGACCACAATTTAGCCTAGAGTTTCTGTCGCTGAGTGAGAAATTAGTTCAAAGGCTTGCCACATTTAAGTGACTCGCCGCCATTGTTTAAGTCACTCACATGAAATCACTCTGGCTTCCCTATTGACTTCGCTTCTCCAGAGGTCACCCCGGGATACTGTGACCGTCATAAATACGAACCAGTTGTCAAGCACCCCAACAAAAGCCATGCGACCGCGGGGAGGCTGCAAAGGTCATTAAGTGTGAAAAATGGCTATAAGTCGCTTTTTTCCGTGGCGGTGTACCTTTGGACGGTCACTGAACGAACGGTTGTAAGTCAAGGACACACTCGTTACTTGTTAAGGTGCTGGGACAGGAGCTTTAGGCGACCCCCACCCCCACCCCAACCCCATTAAATGAGGACCATCCAGACCAGTCCCACAAGCTGCCTCCAAAACAAAACAAAAATACATACAGGTCACTCTCAATTTACAAACATTTGTTTAGTGACCGCTCGAAGTTATAACGGCACTCAAAAAAGTGACTCAGGGCCAGTTTTCATACATACAACTGTTGCAGTATCCCGACAGTCACATGATTCAAAATTCGGACGCTTAACTGAGGCAGTGTGGAAAAATATCTTAAAAGTATGAACAGAATTAGCAGAAGTTATCTTGCTTTTTTGCGGCAAGCCTTAGGAAAGTACTGTATTTTCCTGTGTATAAGACTACTTTCTAACACACAAAAATCTTCTCAAAAGTCGGGGGTCGTCTTATACGCCGGGTCTCATTCTCCTGTAACCAGGCAGACCATCCCAAAAGGCTCTGACGAGCCTTAAATGGCTCTGAGAAGAGTCGTCTTATACGCCCAGTTGTCTTATACGCCAGAAAATACGGTACACAGAACTTGCAAAATGTACCTATGAGCTTAATGACTTATGTCCTCCTGGATTCACGGCTGTCTTTAGAAGAGCATTTGACGGCCGTAACTGGGAGGATTTTTCATCAGGTTCGCCTCATCCTCCAGTTGCGTCCCTTTCTGGATCAGGACTCCTTTTGCACGGTCACTCACGCCCTCGTCACTTCCCGCCTGGACTATTGTAACGGTCTCTCCGTGGGGCTCCCCTTGAGGTAAAGTAGATGAAGCGGGATCTGCTAGATGACCACTGGATAACTTTCTATTCACTATATTCTAAAAGCAACTATATTCTGAAAGCAGAATATATACATCCGGTTAGAAAATGTATAAGCTCAGCTTAAAAATCCTTTGATACTCTAAGAAGTCCCCTAACTTGTCAGAAGAAAAGGAGCATCCTAATGAAATATAGTTAAAGGTGATTAGGCCAAAAAAAACCACCTGGGTGGGAAGTTATTTATCACAGAATAATTGTTTGGCAAGGATAATGTAAAACTTTAGTAATAAGGAAATGTCAATTAAATATAACGGATGTATGTTAACCATATATGGAAAGTTGCTGTATTAGCAGAATCCTTTGTTTGAAACGGTATAAAACTGTGGTCTCAGAATGATCAAATTGTTCGGATTCGTAGGTACATAAACTTCTCTGAATCTATTGCGCAATAAACTCTCTCTCTCTGGCTGACCTACAGATGTTGTTTGGTCACTTCATTCCATAACAGAGGAGCACCCGGAGGCTCCAACTGGTGCGGAGTGTGGCCACGCAGGTGGTTATGGGAACGACATGGCGTTCCCACGTAACATCTCTCTTGCGCGAGCTGCACTGACTCCCGGTGGTCTTCCCGGTGCGCTTCAAGGTTCTGGTTACCACCTTTAAAGTGCTCCATGGCTTAGGACCTGGTTATTTACCGGACCGCCTGCTACCACCAATAGCCTCCCACTAGCCAGTTTGCTCCCATAGAGAGGGCCTCCTCGGGGTGCCGTCGGCCAAACAGTGTCGACTGGCGGCCCCCAGGGGGACAGTCTTCTCTGTGGGGGCACCTACTATCTGGAACGAGCTCTCCCCGGAGATACGGAGGATCCCGGATCTACGCACCTTCCGCCACGCCCTCAAGACCTTTTTATTTCACCAGACGGGCCTGGCCTAACTTTTCCCTTTCAAAATGTAAATTTGAAATCTGTTTTAACTATTGGGGTGTTTTAAATTTGTCTTGGGCCAAATTGCTTAATGTGGTTTTATATCACAGTATATTTAATGGTGTTTTATTTCTTGGCTGTTCTCCGCCCTGAGTCCTTCGGGAGTAGGGCGGTATACAAATCAAATAAAATAAACAAACAAACAAATATATGTGCTAGATAATTCCTGTAAAAGAACATATTGCAAGAAGTGTCTATCAAAGGTAAAGGATGGTGTAAGATAATACCCTACCCACATATGGGAGATATAGTAAGAATAACTAATGATGAAAACTTCTCCTTTCTTTGTATATGTTTTGCTCTGGTATAGCTAGATAAAAGTCACACCTTGGGCGTAGCCCGGGGTTCAGAATTTGACAGAATTTGACATGTTAATGCTCTGAACCTTTCCACAAATAAATATCTTTCTCCAACCCTTCGTGGTCCTGTGTCCTGAATTGGTTTAGTTTAGTTTAGTTTATTAGATTTATATACCGCCCTTCTCCTGACGGACTCTCCTGGTAACAGGGTTTGCTGCAACATAACCACTGACTCATATTTATGACGGTGGCCGTGTCCACCCAGGTCCGGCAATCCCATTTGGTGATCTTCCAACAAGCCAAGAAGACGGGGAAGTCAGATTCGCTTAACAACCGTGGGACTGACTTAACAACTGCGGTGATTCGCTTAACAACCGTGGCAAGAAAGTAGCCGTAAAACAGGGCAAAGCCCAAACATAGGAAGGATCCCCAACCTCCATGCCTTCCATCGTGCTCTGAAGACCCTCTTCTTCCATCAAGCTGGCCTGACTGAATAATATTTTAATGGGTTTTTTTAAAATGGTTTTAAATGGGTTTTTAGCTAGGGGTTTTAATCACGGCCAAATGCTTTAATTATTTTAAAGGTTTTTTAGCTTTTGTTTTCGGAGTGTTTTATTATGGCTGTACACCGCCCTGAGTCCTTCGGGAGAAGGGCAGTATAAAAATATAATAAAATATAATAAAATAAATAAACAAACAGTCACCTGGCTCAGCAATAGAAAGTTTGGACTCCATTGTCGCCGTAAATCAAGGACTACCTGATGACATAAGCTATAGAAGATCATCTACTCTAACCCCCTGTTCCATAACAGAAGTCCCAAAATAGGGAAGAGGGACAATGAATAGAGAAATCTAAATATATATATATATATTAAATCTAAAACGATGATTTAAGCAGTTATTGTAGCTACCTGCAACCGGTCGGCGAAGGAAGGTCCATCAACAGAGGCTCCACCTCTCCGTCCCACCCACCCTGGAGCTACAGCTGGTGATCTTTATAGACTTCCATCCCCCCCACTCCCCCATCCCATCATCCTAGGTGCCAAAAGGCTGCAGCTGTGGTTCCAGCTGTCAATTAAACCAGGGCATAGTGGTCTTAACCCCTTCCAGCCTGGCCTGCAGTATCTCAGCAGCTGGGAAAGGTCCAATCTTATCGTAGAGTAGAGTAGAGTAGAGTAGAGTAGAGTAGAGTAGAGTAGAGTAGAGTAGAGTAGAGTAGAGTAGAGTAGAGTATAGAATAAGAAATCAGAATAGAATAGAATAGAATAGAATAGAATAGAATAGAATAGAATAGAAGTAGAGTAGAGTAGAGTAGAGTAGAGTAGAGAATAAGAAATCAGAATAGAGTAGAGTAGAGTAGAGTAGAGTAGAGTAGAGTAGAGTAGAGTAGAGTAGAATAGAATAGAATAGAATAGAATAGAATAGAATAGAACAGAACAGAACAGAACAGAACAGAACAGAACAGAACAGAACAGAACAGAATAGAATAGAATAGAATATTGGAATAGAAAGAAGGGAAGGGAAGGGAAGGGAAGGGAAGGGAAGGGAAGGGACCAGAAGAGGGCCTGGTGGCTCAGCAGACTGAAAGCATTGTGATTAACACCAGCTGTCTGCAATGACTGTAAGCTCGAATCTCACCAGGCTCAAGGTTGACTCAGCCTTCCATCCTTTCTAAGGTAGGTAAAATGAGGACCCAGTTTGTGGGGGCAATAAGATGACTTTGCATAAAAAATATACAAAAGTATGAAGGCTATTGCTTAACGCATTGTAAGCCGCCCTGAGTCTCCGGAGCACCCACAACTTCTGGTGGCAAGCAGTTCCACTGGTGAATTGTCCTCACTGTTAGGAAATTCCTCCTTAATTCCAGGTTGCTCCTCTCCTTGATCACTTTCCATCCGTTGCTACTTGTCCTGCCTTCAGGTGTTTTGGAGAATAGATGGACCCCCTCCTCTTCTTTGGGGCAGCCTCTCAGATCTTGGAAGACTGCTATCATGTTACTCCTAGCCCTTCTTTTCATCAGACTAGACCTACCCAATTCTAGGGACAACAGTTCTTTCTATGTTTTAACCTCCAGGCCCTTCATCCTCTTGGTTTCTCTTCTCTGCACTCTTTCCAGAGTCTCCATATCTTTTTTGTAGTGTGGTGGGTTGATATTGGGAGCTCCTCCGTCCACAAATTCATCATCTTCCCCTTGAACGCTGCCTCCAACTTCTGCACAAGTGCCAATGCAATGCACACCTACCAGCAAACGCCCCCTACTGCCCAATAGATGTAAAAGGCCCACTCCTGCCGTCTTCTGCGGCGCCCCCTATTGTCCAACAAGTTGCTAGGGCAGAATATAGGACAGATCGTGTCCTCCAGAAGGATGCAAAACCTTCTTGTCCAGTTCACACACACACACACACACACACAAGAGCCGCTGGTTTGCTGCAGCGGCGAAGGGCTGGACAAGAGACTGGGAGACACGAGTTCAAGTCCAGCTAGGGTGATTTCTGGTGGATCATTCCCTCCCAGAATCGCCCACCTTCCCTGTTGTGGGGAGAAGATGGGCACATCATGGGCACTTGAGATGTACAAAACTTACAACAATTCATTTAATGACTGTTCAAAGTTGCGGCCATTTTTCGCACGACGGTTGCCGCATCTGCCGAGTCAATGCGATCAAAATTCAGACACTTGGCCGCCGACTTACATTGATGACGGTCGAAGGGTCCCAGGAGTCAGTCACGCAGTTGTCGCCTTTGTGACCTTCGGACAATGGAGAAGCCGGATTCGCTTAACAACCTGTGTGACTAATTTAACAACTGCAGGGATTCACTTAGCAACGGTAGCCAGAAAGGTGGTAAAATGGAGCAACAAAAATTTGGGGGCTCGGTTGTGATCGTAAGTCCAGGATCACCTGTAAATGGAAATCTCCAGGCTCTAATACAGTGTTTCTCAACCTTGGAAGCTTGAAGATGGGTGGACTTCAACTCCCAGAATCCCCCAGCCAGCAGCGCTGGCTGGGGGATTCTGGGAGTTGAAGTCCACCCATCTTCAAGCTTCCAAGGTTGAGAAACACTGGGTTAATCTCTGCTCTTGTGGGTATTTTATTTCTGGCCAGGAAGTGTAGTGATCTTTTAGCTTTCTGATTGTCTCTTTTGAATGGTGTGTAAATGTGGTCCATCTCTATGTGCCCGTTGATGGCCGTTTTGTCTGAGTGCCGCTGGCTGGGGGATTCTGGGAATTGAAGTCCACCCATCTTCAAGCTACCAAGGTTGAGAAACACTGCTCTAATATAATAATACATTATGTAATATGATAAATTTTATAAATAAATAAAAGTGCAGGGAGCGTGGCAGGACAAGACTGAACTCCTGAAATACAGCTAGTCCTTGACTTATAACCTTCCCAATATTAAGTGGAGTTTTGCCCCATTTTAAGACCTTCTTAAGTGAATTTAACACTGCAATTGTGAAGTTAGGAATACAGTCCTTAAGTGAATCCGGCTTCCCCTCTTAACTTTGCTGATCAGAAGGTCGCAAAAAGGGACCACATGACCTGGGACACTGCAACTGTCATAAATACGAGTCAGTTGCCGAAACTTCTGGGTTTTGATCACGTGACACACGCACACACCCCCGGGGATGCTGTGAAAAATGGTATAAATCACTTTTTTCAGTGCCCTTGTAACTCCCGATGGTCCCTCAATAAGTAGAATATTTTATTGCCCAATTGTGATTAAACACACAAGGAAATTTGTCTCCACTACACAATGGTTGTTAAGTCCAGGACTTAACCAGTATCCTGACTCTCTTCATTTTTAAGGGAGGGAAAAATCTTAAATTTTCCAAAATTTTTTATCTCTCTTGCAAGAAACAGTCAGTGGTAGCTGCAACCGATACGGACCGATTCAGGCAAACCGATAGGTCCAACCAGGGCTGGCCCCGCCCACCTGCCCTGGCGCTATCCCGTCCTATATAATTGCTGGTTTTTCAATGCCGTGTGGATTTCCAGTTCTGGCCAAATCAGTTGTTACCACCGGTTGCAGCCCCCCTCTCTTTTCTTAACAACACCAGAAGCCGAATAGCCAAAAAACAGACAATTACACGATTCCTTACCATTACACGAATTTTTATCAAACGCGTTTAATGAAAAAAGGCAGGCACTTTTCATGAGTTTCTGATTTTTTTGTTATTCCCACCCACCCCTCTATTTTCAATTCAACCTCATCCAGGTGTCATCCTTATTCTTGTCACTCAAGATAATCTGATGCACGGCGTAGTTTGGGAGGAAAAAACCTGAGCTTCAAAGGCAGCTTAAACAGAAAAGTACATTGGATCAGTAGACAAATTGTGGACGTTTTGAAGGGAACGATTTATTGTACTTCCGCCATCGAATTTTCCCCACGTAGATGTCCTGAATGTCCATGAATCATCTCAACGGCTAGAAAAACGTGGACCGCAGAGCAGCAGAGATCCAGGAGCAGCAGAAATCTTGCAGATTTTCCAGCCGATTTTAAAAATGGTTTTAAAGTCCTCCAGGGATCTAACATCCCCTTGTTGGAAGTTTCAAAGGCCTTTGATCTGCTCCCCCTTCCCCAACTATTGCATCTCAGGGACTTCATCCAAGAATAGGAATCCCCTTGGGGTAAGGAAGACGCCAGATTCCCTCAATAAATCCCCAGGGAGAGATCTACAAGGGCAATCTTCCTTTCTGAATTTCACACAGGAACCAAGCCCCTCAATCTTTTAACAGAATTGGAAGGGACCCTGGAGGTCTTCTAGTCCAACCCATGGCATGAGACCCATTCCAGATAAAGGGTTGTCCAATCTCTTCTTGAAAACCTCCAGTGATGGGAGCACCCGCAAACTGTTCCACTGGTTTCTCCTTAGTTCTAAGTTGCTTCTCTCCTTGGTTAGTTTCCACCCTTGGCTTCACGCCCTACCTTCAGGTGCTTTGGAGAATAGCTTGACTGCCTCTTCTTTGGGGCAGCCCCTGAGATATTGGAAGACTGCTCTCACGTCGCCCCTATTCCTTCTCTTCGTTTGACTACTAGAACCTACCCAATATCTGCAATTTTTCTTCCTACGTTTCAGCCTCCGGCCTTAAACTAGGTTTTTCCTGCGCTGTACCTGCAGAGTTGGTTTTTCTTGCCGAAGTCATTTTCTCCACAATGAGCTTCACTTTGTTAGATAGATTTGCAAAGGAAGGATATATTAAAAACAGCGTGGACACAAATCACACACCCAGAGCCCATATGTTGGCTGGGGAATTCTAGGAGTGGAAGTCCACAAGTCTTAAATAGTTGCCATGCTTGGACATCCTTAATTTCTAGGAATGTTTTTTTTTTTTCAAACTTGGACACTTTAAGACAGAGATCGTCAAACCTGGCCGCTTTAAGACTTGTGGACTTCAACTCCCAGAATTCTCCAGCCAGCTATGCTGGCTGGAGAATTCTGGGAGTTGAAGTCCACAAGTCTTAAAGCGGCCAGGTTTGAGGTCCCTGCTTTAAGATGTGTGGCCTTCCACTCCCAGAATTACCATGTTGTCTGGGGAATTCTGGGAGTTGAAGTCCGCAGCTCTTAAAGGAGCCAAGTTTGAAAACTACTGACCTACCATGACGTCCCAACCTCGCCAGCTCCCAAATTCTGATTCCCCTCCCCCCCAAAACATTTCATCAACATCAGAAATCCCAAACTGTTGGCTTGTCAACTCCCAAATGAGTAATTCCAAATGGCTCCATAACCCCCGAGATGCCCAAACTACAACGGGCAAAGATGGAACTGCAGGCCGGGGAGAAAAATCGATCCTGCCACTTTTGGCTTTGGTGAGAAATCAAAACCACCGAACGGAACGGCCCCGAGTTGGGATGGGCACCAGATCAATAAGAGTCCGTGGATGTCTTGCAGCTGGCGGCGTAAGGGGCACAGGCTCGGCGTCTGTGGTTGGCATGTCGACGGCGGTTTAGATACATCTTCCGGGACCCGATCCAGGCACCACGGGGTATTCTGGATGGCAGGCTGTAAGGAGGCCAGCCTTCCTCGTGAGTAAAGGATACCGGCCCAGAGAAGCAATTGGGATGATTTTCTGTCAGAAAGCAAGAAGGAACATTAGGAAAAGGTGCAGAGTAGAAGACACCGAGAATCCCACATCTCTCCTAGTCTTCCTCCAAAGTTCTCCTCCTCTTCCTCTTCTCTGCAAACTCCGCTCCCTTCTAGCATTGAGGATGTTACCTAGTTGGGTAGTGAAACATCTACAAGAATTCATCCAGGCTCAGAGACCACCAAAGACCCCCCACAGTCCTCCTAGTCTTCGTCTTCTTCTCCTCCTCCTCCTCCTCCTCCTTTTCCTCCTCCTTCTGCTTCTTCTTCTCCTGCTTCCTCTTCCGCTTCTTCTTCTCCTCCTCCTCCTCCTCCCTCTTCCTCTTCTTCTCCTCCTCTCCCTCTCCTTCTCTCTCTCCTCCTCCTTCTTCTTCTTCCACTTCCTCCTCCTCCCCCTTCCTCCTCCTCCTCCTACTTCTCTAGAACATTCCTTCTAACCCAAGGACCACACAATCCTCCCAGTCGTCGTCGTCTTCTTCTCCTCCTCCTCCTCCTTCTTCCTCTTCCTCTTCTTCTCCTCCCTCTCCCTCTCCCTCTCTTCCTCCTCTTTCTACTTCCGCTTCCTCCTCCTCCTCCTCCTCCCCTTCCTCCTCCTCCTCCTACTTCTCTAGAACATTCCTTCTAGCCCACAGTCGTCTTCTTCTCCTTCTCCTTCTCCTTCTCCTCCTTCTCCTTCTTCTCCTCCACCTCCCTCTTCTTCTCCTCCACCTCCCTCTCCTTCTCTCTCTCCTCCTCCTCCTTCTTCTTCCGCTTCCTCCTCCTCCCCCTTCCTCCTCCTCCTCCTACTTCTCTAGAACATTCCTTCTAGCCCAAGGACCCCCACAGTCGTCTTTCTTCTTCTTCTTCTTCTTCTTCTTCTTCTTCTTCTTCTTCTTCTTCTTCTTCTTCTTCTTCTTCTTCTTCTTCTTCTTCTTCTTCTTCTTCTTCTCCTTCTCCTTCTCCTTCTCCTTCTCCTTCTCCTTCTTCTCCTCCTCCTCCCTCTTCCTCTTCTTCTCCTCCCTCTCCCTCTCCTTCTCCCTCTCTTCCTCCTCCTTCTTCTTCCGCTTCCTCCTTCTCCCCCTTCCTCCTCCTCCTCCTACTTCTCTAGAACATTCCTTCTAGCCCAAGGACCCCCACAATCGTCTTTCTTCTTCTTCTTCTTCTTCTTCTTCTTCTTCTTCTTCTTCTTCTTCTTCTTCTTCTTCTTCTTCTTCTTCTTCTTCTTCTTCTTCTTCTTCTCCTTCTCCTTCTCCTTCTCCTTCTCCTTCTCCTTCTCCTTCTCCTTCTTCTCCTCCTCCTCCCTCTTCCTCTTCTTCTCCTCCCTCTCCCTCTCCTTCTCCCTCTCTTCCTCCTCCTTCTTCTTCCGCTTCCTCCTCCTCCCCCTTCCTCCTCCTCCTCCTACTTCTCTAGAACATTCCTTCTAGCCCAAGGACCCCCACAGTCGTCTTTCTTCTTCTTCTTCTTCTTCTTCTTCTTCTTCTTCTTCTTCTTCTTCTTCTTCTTCTTCTTCTTCTTCTTCTCCTTCTCCTTCTCCTTCTTCTCCTCCTCCTCCCTCTTCCTCTTCTTCTCCTCCCTCTCCCTCTCCTTCTCCCTCTCTTCCTCCTCCTTCTTCTTCCGCTTCCTCCTTCTCCCCCTTCCTCCTCCTCCTCCTACTTCTCTAGAACATTCCTTCTAGCCCAAGGACCCCCACAATCGTCTTTCTTCTTCTTCTTCTTCTTCTTCTTCTTCTTCTTCTTCTTCTTCTTCTTCTTCTTCTCCTTCTCCTCCTTCTCCTTCTCCTTCTCCTTCTTCTCCTCCTCCTCCCTCTTCCTCTTCTTCTCCTCCCTCTCCCTCTCCTTCTCCCTCTCTTCCTCCTCCTCCTTCTTCCGCTTCCTCCTTCTCCTCCTCCCCCCACTTCCTCCTCCTCCTCCTCCTCCTTCTCTAGAACATTCCTTCTAGCCCAGGGGTCTCCACTCCAACCTTGGCAAGTTCAAGACTTGTGGACTTCAGCTGCCAGAGTTGAAGGTCCACAAGTCTTAAAGTTGCCAAGGTTGGAGACCCCTGCTCTAGCCTACTTCCAGCTCAAAACTGGGTGTTCGGACTCTTCCTACCCTGAAATAATTGGCAGGAAAACCAGGTACGTACCTTCTATGTGGAATGGGAAGCCAGGATCTCCTTCATCGCCATCTGTGGACCAAGGGCCACTCCTAACATCGTGATGGACAGGAAAGTCTATCCTAGGATGAAGCGAGGGCCACAGGCCCTCCTTGGGCAAACTCATGAGCCAACTGTCATCCTGGAAATAATTAGGGGGCTGGAGACCCTGCTGCTGTTCAACCATATTCAGAGGTGTGGGTCTGCTATGGCCATCAGAATTATCTGGGATGGAGAAACAACCTAGATCAGGTTGAGGGCAGTGGTTTTGTTCAGTAGTCCCTACGGGCCGCATGTCGTAGCCCCCACATTCTGGGCCACGACGGTAAAAACCCGGAATGGGTTGAGGGCATTCAGATGAAGTTATGGGTCCCAAGTGCAAGCCAGTGGGAGAATTCCTGGGATCGGGAAGAGCAGCAAAGGCCCAGGGGTTGTGTTCACGGTGAAGCCCCTCATAGGGGCCACCAAGCTGGACAGGCGACTGGTGACATTGACCCAACCTTCCTCTGAGCCTCTTTTTGTGGGCATTACGACGGAGGTGAGAAGGTCTCCTGGAATAGAAGTCCCGGGCTGAGCCGTTGGTCCACAGGGTGGGGATCTGCTGAGGAGAGGCAGGCTCCAGCTTCCTCCAGGGAGACGTTTTTCGAAACTTCGGAATGCCTGAAAATGAAGAAGATGGGAGGAATACAGAGAAGGGAGCAGAAGGGAAGGTGAAGTTAAAAGTCTCCCCTGTCCGATTGTATCTGCCTCTAGGGGGCGCTGTTCATCTCCCTTTCTTAGCCAAGGGAGCCAGCGTTGTCCGAAGACGCTTCTGTGGTGATGGGACTCAGCATGACTTACAGGTAGTCCTCAACTTATGACGGGGACTATTCCAAGTTACAACGGCAGCAGGAAAAAACCCCGTTTTTCACACTTACGACCACGGCAGCATCCCCGTGATTTATATTCAGATGATTGACAACCGACTCCTATTTAGGATGGCCGCGGTGTCCCGGAGTCAGGCAATCCCCTTTGGCGGCCTTCTGATGAGCAAAGTCCATGGGGAAACACGCTTAGCAACCGTGTGAGTAATTTTAAGTACTGGAGTGATTCACTGAACAAATGCAGCAAGGAACGTCGTAAAATGGGACAAACCTCACTCAGTAAATTGCTCACTTAGCCACGTAAACTTGGGGCTCAATTGTGGTCGTAAGTTGAGGACTAACTGTATATGCCAAAGTGCATGGAACGCTGTTCCCTTCCCACCGAAGTGGTACCTATTGATCTACTCCCATTTGCTTGCTTTTGAACTGTTAGGTGGCCAGGAGCTGAGCCAAGGAACGGGAGCTCACACCGTCATGTAGAGCTCGGGTCTCGAACCCGGGCTGTCGGCTTTCCACCTGACAAGCCCAGTGCCTTTAACCACTGAGCCATCGTGCCCCTCCTGCAGCAGAAGGATGGGCTAGTTTCAAGCTCCTGCGGTCCATTGGGGTAAGGGAGGGAGGGGAAGGATAAATGGAAGCAGGGAAGGAAGGAAGAAGGATAAATGGAAGGGAGGGAGGGAGGAGGAGAAAGATAAATGGAAGGGAGGGAGGAGGAGAAGGATAAATGGAAGAGAAGGAAGGAAGGAAGGAAGGAAGGAAGGAAGGAAGGAAGGAAGGAAGGAAGGAAGGAAGGAAGGAAGGAAGGAAGGAAGGAAGGGGAAGAGGAAAGTGGAAAGAAAGAAGGAAGGAAAGAAAGGAAGAGTTATAAAGCAGCAGCTCCTGATATTTTTAACAACCGGTACGTCACATGTGCATTTCTCTTTCCCCCACCTGTTTCCTTCTTTCCATCGTTATCCCTTTCTAACCGTTAAACCCCTAAATCCATTTGCAATTATTCTCCAATCACCCTCAAAAGCCTAGCTCTGGATCCTGATGGTGGGGTGGGGCTGGGGGAAAATCCCAGAAGCCCCAACCCCACAGACCCACCCCCTGCTTTCCAAGGCCCCCCCCCGCTTTCCCTCCCCCAGCCCCTTCCCCACTTGCCCATCAACTTCCTCTGCTTCTGCAGCTGGACCTGCCATGCTTCGGCCATGTGAGTGAGGAGGAGCTTGGTCAGGTAACGGTGGGCCTGGAAGTTCCAGTGGGTGCCGTCGACCGCGTGGAGGTCCTGCAGAAACCGGAAGTGGTAGTGGAGGTCCAGGACATCAAACAAGAATGCTTGGGCCAGGTCGGTGCTGTAGAAGTTGGCTTCTATCATATCCTCGGCTGATGTCTTGTAGGGTTGCTGCAGAAGATCCAAAAACACCCAGGAACCTCAAGTCAAGAACGGGAGACGTTACGGGGAGTCCTCGACCTGTCACCGTCCGTTTGGCGACTGCTCGGGGTTACAACGGCCCTGAAACAAGGGACTCGGGACCGTTTTTCACGCTTAATGACCGTTGCGGCCTTCCCATGGTCACGCAATGGAAATTCAGATGGTTGGCCACGGACTTGTAATTATGACGGTCGTATTGCCCCCGGTGTGTGTGTGTGTGTGTGTGTGTGTGTGTGTGTGTGTCATGTGATCCCCTTTTGCGACCTTCTGATAACTGACTTAAAAACTATAATGATTCACTTAACGACGGTGGTGAGAAAAGTCGTAAAATGGGGCAAAGGCTGACTTGACAACTGCCTGGCTTAGCGACAGAAATGCTGGGCTCAATGATGGGCATAAGTCAAGGACTAGCTGCAGATTTCCAGTGAAGGAAGGAAGGAAGGAAGGAAGGAAGGAAGGAAGGAAGGAAGGAAGGAAGGAAAAGAGGGAGGGAGAAAGAGATTGGAGGAAGGAAAAATGAAAGAGGAAGGAAGGGATTGGAGGAAGGAAAAATGAAAGGAAGGAAGGAAGGAAGGAAGGAAGGAAGGAAGGAAGGAAGGAAGAGATTGGAGGAAGGAAAAATGAAAGAGGAAGGAAGGGATTGGAGGAAGGAAAAATGAAAGAGGAAGGAAGGAAGGAAGAAAGAGATTGGAGGAAGGTAAAATGAAAAGAGGAAGGAAGGAAGGAAGAGATTGGAAGAAGGAAAAATGAAAGAGGAAGGAAGGAAGGAAGAGTTTGGAAGAAGGAAAAATGAAAGAGGAAGAAAGGAAGGGATTGGAAGAAGGAAAAATGAAAGAGGAAGGATGGAAGGAAGGAAGGAAGAGATTGGAAGAAGGAAAAATGAAAGAGGAAAGAAGGAAGAAAGGAAGGAAGAGATTGGAGGAAGGAAAAATGAAAGAGGAAGGAAGGGAATCTCCTTGATTACAAAATGTTAAATGAGTTGGAAGGGACCTTGTAGGTCATCTAGCCCAACCCCCACCACCTAAGGCGGACACACTAGATTGCTTCTCTCCTTGCTTCTTTATGTGAAGGCTGATGATATCGGGAGCGCCATAATCGTTGCAGAAGATGTCCCTTGGATTCTGAAGGGAGCCAAGTGGCCCTCGATGAGATCTAACTTCAGTCACCCCCAAGGAAGCCCCACCCGTCCTCTCACCTCGAAGATGTATCCACGGGCGTCTTTGGTGATGGACATGGCCGTGTTCCAAATTATGAGAGTGTGCGAAGGAAGAACTTCGTTCAAGGCTTGGAAGAGCTTCTCCGTATTCTGGCGGTATTCTCTGATCGCTTTTGGGACCGGCGGCTCCGTGGGGAACTTATCATGATACCTGCGTGGAAGGGAGAACCGAATCGTACTCACCAGAAGGAAAAGGGGGTCCTTGGACTTCACAATACTTCATTTAGTGACTGTTGGAAGTTCACAAAGGCACTTCCAAAAGGGACTTACGACCGTCGCAACATCCTTCTGATCAGGTGATCAAAATTTGAATGCTCGGCAAGGGACTTACGACAATTTGCAGTGTCTCTGGCAGTGACGTGATTCCCTTAACGACCTTCTGACAAGCTAAGTCCACAGGGAAGCCAGAGTCGTTTAACGACCGTGTGATTAATTTAACAACTGCCATGATTCACTCCGCAAACGAGGCCAGGTCGTCAAATGAGACAAAACGCCCCGGGACACATTTTCTCGCTTAGCATCATCATAAATACCGGACTCCATTGCGGTCGTACGTCGAGGACCGTGTGGTCAGGCTGAAGTGATAGGAGATTCAGATGTTTCATGATCCCACTAGGTCACATCGTCAGTGTTATCCCACCTCCTTCTAGCACTGATGATGACACCCAGTGGGGTAATGAAACGTACGCAAGGAAACAATGGAACTCGGAACCAAGGATCCCACAGCTCTCCTCCTCTGTTCTGTCCTCACAGCTCCCTAAACTCCTCAAACCCTCTGAAATGAATGCAAAGATTCCTTTATTAAGAGCGCCAGAAGCCCCGGCAAAAACTTTCTCTTTCACCGCAGGCTAACAAGTCCGTCCGTCCGTCTGTCAGGAAGATGAATAGTTGTCTGCCACATCTGTTCATCTCCGCTGCCTGCCTTTTATCCCCAGAGCTAGGGTGGTGCTTCACTAACAGTAGTGGCTCTTCTGTCCCAAGGACCGGCCCATAGATTTCCACTGCTCTCCTCTCCTCTGCCTTCTGTGCATCAGGCACTGGATCCAGCTGTTCCTCCTCTTCCTCATCAGCCACCTCCCGACCTGGGGGATGTTGACTCTCCATCTGACAGCTGACAGATGGCTGAGGCTCCGCCCCTCCCTCCCTCTCTCTTCCTCCCTCCCTCCCTCTCTCTCTTTCTCTCTCTCTCTCTCTGCCAGCTTCATTCCCTCTTCCCACTCGGAGCTCCCAGGTTGCCTTGATGCTGGCCCACACCTCCTCCTCCTCCTCCTCCTCTGATTTGGCTGCTGAAGTGACCGATGGCCGACAGGCCACAACACCCTTCTCCTCCTCCTCTCTGCAAACCCCACTCCCTTCTAGCACTGACGATGTTGCCTCAGGCACTCGTTATTTCCCGCCTGGACTACTGTAATGCTCTCTACATGGGGCTCCCCTTGAGGTGCACCTGGAGGCTCCAACTGGTGCAGAATGCGGCCGCGCGGGGGATTATGGGAGCAAGGGGGCGCTCCCATGTGACACCTCTCCTGCGTGAGCTGCATTGGCTTCCGGTGGTCTTCCGGGTGCGCTTCAAGGTGTTGGTGACCACCTTTAAAGCGCTCCATGGCATAGGGCCTGGATACTTGCGGGACCGCCTTCTGCCACCGATAGCCTCCCACTGGCTGGTTCGCTCCCACAGAGAGGGACTCCTCAGGGTGCCGTCAGCCAGGCAATGTCGGCTGGCGACACCCAGGGGGACCAGCCCTCTGGAACGATTTGCCCCCTGAGATCCGTATGATACTTGATCTCCGGGCTTTTCGCCGTGCCCTAAAAACTTTTCTATTTTGTCAAGCTGGGCTGGCGTACCTCCCCCCCCCCCACTTTTAGTTTTTAATTGTCTATGGGTTTTAAATTTTAAATTGCCTATGGGTTTTTTAAATTTTCTGGGCCAAAAATTGTTTAATTCTTTTACAAATTTTACATTTTGTATTGAATGGTTTTTTATTCCTGGCTGTGCACCGCCCTGAGTCCACTAGGAGAAGGGCGGTATATAAATTTAATAAACTTAAACTTAGTTGGGTCATGAAACATCTGAAAGAAAAGCCCCCCCCCAAGCTTGGGGAGCACCAAAGACCCCTCCTCTCAACCCCCCAGCCACAAATATTCTCCTCGATCAGAGACAGTCCCTTGTGCCTCAGTTGTACGTCGAGGGCGCGTGGTCGGGCTGAAACGGCTGGTCCGATTTACCTGTTGAGATCCCAGAGACAAGAATGCACGATGACAACGTCGGGCACCAGATCTGCCTTCAGACCCGCCCGGAAGTCGTTCATGATGCTGTCCACGTAGGACGAATAAGCCCGGGTGATGAAGTAGAAACGCACAAGGTGGTGTCGGGTGCGGTACTGGCGCACCAAGCGGTAATCGTTTCCGGAAGACTCGTTTAATTCCACCAGGCAGTCATTGCTGAAAGTCGGCTCGTGCTGCAAAGGAAGAGGGCACCATTCAAAAGCCCTGATAGGGGGAGAAAGTCTCGGTACATACAAACAGAGAACCACGGAAGTCCAAAGGGCCAGTAGAACCATCCTACTGGAGAAGGACGACTAACAAAGCCAACCTTTAGGATTTAACCGACACCCAGGGTACCCAGAGAAAAGGATATCTGTTGCTCGGGGTTGAACTCTGGGGCCCTGGCAGTACTCAGGCCTTTCGGGGAGGGGGGGGGGGTTCTTTGCAGATTATTATTATTATTATTATTATTTATTAGATTTGTATACCGCCCTTCTCCTTGCGGACTCAGGGCGGTGGATAGATGTTTTGCTACCTAACTAGGTGACATCAAAAGGGTTAGCAGGGAGGAGGAGGGAGGAGGGGAAGGAAGAGGAAGGAAGGAAGGAAGGAAGGAAGGAGAAGAAGAAGAGGAGAAGGAAGAAGAAGAAGAAGGGGGGGAGGAGGAAGGAAGGAGAAGAAGAGGAGGAGAAGAGGAGGAAGAGGAGAAGAGGAAGAGGAAGGAGAAGGAGAAGAGGAAGAGGAGGAGAAGAAGAAGAAGAGGAGGAGGAAGGAAGGAAGGAAGGAAGAGGAGGAGGACGGAAGGAAGGAAGAGGAGGAGGAAGGAAGGAGAAGAAGAGGAGAAGAGGAGGAGGAAGGAGAAGAAGAAGAAGAGGAGGGAGGAAGGAAGGAGAAGAAGAGGAGGAGGAGAAGAGGAGGAGGAAGGAAGGAGAAGAAGAAGAGGAAGAGGAAGAGGAGGAGAAGAGGAAGGAGGAGGAGGAGGAGGAGAAGAGGAGGAAAAGAAGAAGAGGAGGAGGAGAATAAGAAGAGGAGGAGGAGAAAAGGAGGAGGAGGAAGGCAGGAGAAGAAAAAGAGGAGGAGAAGGAGAAGAGGAGGAGGAGGAAGGAGAAGAAGAAGAGGAAGAGGAGGAGAAGAGGAGGAGGAAAAGAAGAAGAGGAGGAAAAGAGGAGAAGAAGAGGAGGAGAGGAAGGAAGGAAGGAGGAGAAGAGGAGAAGAAGAAGAAAAAGAGGAGAAGAAGAGGAGGAGGAGGAAGAAAAGGACTATGATGCTCTCTGAGTTTGGTTATTTCTGCAGATGTTTCATTATCCAACCAGGCAACGTGATCAGTGCTAGAAAGGAATGATGTTTGTGGAGAAGAGCAGGAGGAGGAGGAAACGAGGAAGATGACTGTGGGGTCCCTGGTGCCCTCTGAGCTTGGGGGGGTGGGGTTTGCAGACGTTTCATCACCCAACTAGGGAACATCATCAGTGCTAGAAGGGAGTGGGGTTCGTAGAGAGGAGGAGGAGAAGGCGGAGGACTTGATGGTTTCCTTCCAGATGTTTCATTATCCAACTAGGTCACATCATCACTGTTACCCCACCTCCTTGTAACCCTGGTGATAAGACCTCGTTGGGTAATGAAACATAACGCAAGAAAACGATGGAACTCAGAACCAGGGACTCCACCGTCCTCCTCTTCCTCCTCCTCTTCTCCGCAAACCCCACTCCCCTCTAGCACTGATGATGTTACCTTGCTGGGTCGTAAAACCTCTGAAAGGAAACCCCCAACCTCAGAGAACCCCAAGGACCCCTCCTTTCAACCCGGAGCCGCAAATGTTCTCCTTGATTAGAGGCAGTACCTTCTCCCTCAGTTCTGCGGTAGGGATCGTCTCATCTTTCTGCAGAAAGTAGACCAAATCTTTATATATTGCACGATAGTCTGGAAGGTGGGGAAAAGAAAGAAACAAACCGACATAAACCAAGATGCAAAAAAAAATAGGGTAGATCTGGATATTCTTTAAGACAGCCTTCCCCCTCCCCCCAACTTGACTGCTTTAAGAGGGGTGGACTTCAACGCCCAGAAGGCTGGCTGGGGAATTCTGGTTGTTAAAGTCCACCCTTCTTAAAGGAGCCATGTTTGAAAAAACGCGGCTTGAAGGCAACCTGGATTCAGGCGCTTTTCCCCCCCTTCCGTTGGTCATCTGGTCAAGTGGTCTGTTCTGACCTCAGCTTCCTGAGTCAGTGAAACGCAGGAGTAGTCCCAAAAACCTCGGATAATCACCAATCTTTATCTCCCTTGACACGCTGCCCAAAAACCTAATTGGCAAAGCCGCACAGAGTCCAGAATCAAACAGAGCTTCAGGCTTTAAACTGCACAGAATGAACAAGGTTGCTTCCTGCAAAGGCCCACGTGCCTTTGCTCCTCTTTTAAGCCTTATGGGAGGGACCCATCATCTCCAAGCCTTACTCCTGAGTCGTCCCTTTTGTTTTAGCTGTTCTTGCCTTCTGGCAGCTCTGCGCAGGCGCGCACTGGGAACAGGCTCCCTCTGTTCCTCTGCCTCGCTGAGGTCCGACTCTGCAGACTCCGGCGGCAGCCAGATGGCCCTTTCTCTGCCTCCGACGTAGAGCCCTCGTCCGAGCCTTCCCCAGGCTCCAGGACTGGCCCATGTCCCTCCCCAGCCTCCTCACTGTCCGACTCTGCAGCCAGCTCTGCAGGCCGCTGGAGGACCACAACATGGTCATTGTCTGGAGAATGTCCCCATCTGGCCATTTGTCCTCCTGAGGATACCGAAAAATCAACACACGCACCCCAAATTATTCTGCTTAAGGAGGTTGATTTAAAAAAAAAAACTAATTGCGGTGTGTTTAGAGAAGGCATTCTGGGGAGGTATCCCTCAACTTACAACCGTTCATTTAGTGACCGTTTGAAATGACGACGACCCTGGAAAAAATGACTTAGGACTGTTTTTCACACTTATGACGATTGCAGCATCCCCCATGGTTGCTTGATCAAAATTCACCTACTTGGAAAACGACTCGTATTTTGTTTTATTTCATTTCACTTCATTTCATTTCATTTCTTCCCTTCGCTTCATCTTCCCTGCTTAGAGAGTATCTTTTTATTTTGTTTTGTTTTGTTTTATTCATTTTATTTCTTCACCGCTTTGCTTGATTAAGAGACCGAACCTTTTCATTTCATTTTATTTCATTTGATCTCATTTGATCTGACTTCTTCACTTTACTTGCTTAGAGACAGTACCTGTTTATTTAATTTTAATTATTTCATTATTTCACTTCTTCCTTTCGCGCCACTGGTTTCACTTCAAAGTACTTTTATTTTCTTTCTTCACTTTACTTCAGTCAATAAGAGGCCGTACCTTGTTATTTATTTTTTAAAAATTTTATCTTATTTTATTTTTAGGGCTGCGGCTGAATTTGGTAGGGATTCAAGGATTGCTCAGCCACCCGTTCTCAGCAGCTTCCAGCTGTCGATGTTTTTTTTCCGCACCAAGCAAAAAGCAAAGGAAACGGCCAGGCTAACTTAGCAAGGAGAGGGCAATTCTGCTTTATTTTTTTGCACAAATGTTTCGCGGCCTGGCCTGGCCTTGCCAAAATGCAGTCGGCACTAACATGGGTCCTGATGTTGGCGTGTCAAGACCAGGTTAGCACGACCGATCTCTCCACCTGGCCCCGTTTCAACCAAAAAAAAAAAAATCCAAGGAACCAGGAAAAAGAAAATATTTCTCTCGGACTTTTCCAAATCAATTTACGGACACTTATCTGCTCCTAAGGAGTAAAGGAGGAAAAAAAACACCCACTTTTCCCCGAAGTAGATTTGCGTAGTCCTCGACTTACAACAGTTCATTTAGTGACCGAAGTTACAACAGCACTGAAAAAAAGCGGACTTACATAGTGGTGAAATCCTTCCGAGGTTTGCCGCTGGTTCGCTGCGCGTCCATGTGCAATGTGCGCCAAACACGCACTCCGCACGGAAAAAGGAGGCTTAAGAAGGTAAGTAGAAGAGTGAGGAGGAGGGAACAGCTGTGTCGCGCAATTTATATTAGTCAGAAAGGAGGATTTCCTGCTTTCTAGAGAATATAAATCGCGCAGCACAGCTGATCGTCGGAAATACCAGTTCCAACGAATCTATAGCATTTTTTTTTACTACCAATTCAGGCGAACCGGTGTGAACCGGTAGTATTTCACTCCTGGATTTACAACCGTATTTCACACTTACGAACGTCGCAGCATCCCCAGGATCATGTGATACAAAATTCAGATCCTCGCCAACCAAGTCGTATTTATGATGGTGGCAATGTCCCGGAGATCATGTGATCTCCTTTTGTGATCTTGTTAATAGGGGAAGCCGGATTCGCTTAACAAGCATGTGACTAATCTAACAACTGCAAGGGATCGCGTCTGAATTTCGATCACGTGACCCCGGGGGATGCGGCAATGGTCCCCAAGTGTGAAAAACGGTCGTAAGTCCCTTTTTCCAGTGGCCTTGCAACTTCAAACTTCATCACTAAACAAATGGTTGCAAGTTAAAAGGATTACCTGGGTATCCAAGCTTTGGCGATCTCAATTTCGGCCCACAATTCCTAGCAATACTTACTAGAGTCCCCTATCACAACCACGAATTTGTTGTGCAGCAGCTGCTGAGCCTCCTCCGAAGTAAAATCGTGGATCTCGGCCGAGAGAAATTTGCCTTTTTCCATGGCGAAACTGGACTCAGGTGCCACCTGTCACTGGGATTCTCTCCTGCAGGAAAACACAGAAGAGAGTCAAAAAAACAAAAAACAAACCCAAGAGATAACAAAATGACAGAGTCAAAAGGGACCTTGGAGGTCTTGTAGTCCAACCCCCTGCTTAGATAGGAAATCTTATACCATATCATATAAATAGCTGTCCAATCTCTTCTTAAAAGGAATGGGGCACCCACAGCTTCTAGAGACAAGTTGTTCCACTGATTAATTGTTCTCGCTGTCAGGAAATTGTGGGTTAAAACCGAAAAGGAATTCCTCGTTCTTTCATGGCTTTCAAATTTTTCCCCATACGGCGGGTCAAGATCCTTGGTTTTACCTACCACAGAGAGACTGATAAGCTAAATATTTAAGACAGGATGTTTTCTCAGCCCTGCATGCAACTAGCTTATCAGAGAGAGACAGAGAGAGAGAGATAGAGGAAGAGACACAGAGAAAGGGAGGCAGCGTGAAGAGAGAGAGGGAAGAGAAAGAAAGAGAGAGAGAGAGAGAAAGAGACACAGAGAGAGGGAGAAAGAGAGAAAGAGAGAGAAGAGAGAAAGAGAGAGACAAGGAGAGAAGGAGAGAGAGAAGAGAGGAAGAAAGAAAGAGAGAAGAGAGAGAAAGAGAGGCACAAGAGAAACACACAGAGAGGGAGAGAGAGGAGAGGAAGAAAGAGAGAGAAGAGAGAGAAAGAGAGACACAGAAAAGAGAGAGACACAGAAAAGAGAGAGACACAGAGAGGGAGAGAAGAGAGAGAGAGAAAGAGAGAGAAGAAGAGAAGGAGAGAGAGAAGAGAGGAAGAAAGAAAGAGAGAAGAGAGAAAGAGAGGCACAAGAGAAACACACAGAGAGGGAGAGAGAGAAGAGAGAGGAAAAAAGAGAGAGAGAAGAGAGAGAAAGAGAGACACAGAAAAGAGAGACACAGAGAGAGGGAGAGAGAAAAGAGGAAGAAAGAAAGAGAGAGAGGAGAGAAAGAGAGAGACATAGAAGAAGAGAGACACAGAGAGAGGGAGAGAGAAAAGAGGAAGAAAAAAAGAGAAAGACACACACACAGAGACAGAGAGGGAGCGACAGACACAGGGAGAGAGAGAAGAGAGAGGAAGAAAGAGAGAGAGAAGAGAGAGAAAGAGAGACACAGAAAAGAGAGAGACACAGAGAGAGGGAGAGAAGAGAGAGAGAGAAAGAGAGAGAAGAGAGAAAGAGAGAGGAGAGAAGGAGAGAGAGAAGAGAGGAAGAAAGAAAGAGAGAAGAGAGAGAAAGAGAGGCACAAGAGAAACACACAGAGAGGGAGAGAGAGAAGAGAGAGGAAGAAAGAGAGAGAGAAGAGAGAGAAAGAGAGACACAGAAAAGAGAGAGACACAGAGAGAGGGCGAGAAGAGAGAGGAAGAAAGAAAGAGAGAGAGGAGAGAAAGAGAGAGACATAGAAGAAGAGAGACACAGAGAGAGGGAGAGAGAAAAGAGGAAGAAAAAAAGAGAAAGACACACACACAGAGACAGAGAGGGAGCAACAGACACAGGGAGAGAGAGAAGAGAGAGGAAGAAAGAAAGTGAGAGAGAGGAGAGAGAAAGAGAGACACAGAAGAGAGACACACAGAGAGACAGAGGGAGCGACAGACAGAGAGAGGGAGAGAGAGAGAGAAGAGAGAGGAAGAAAGAGACAGGCAGGCAGTAGAGAGAGAGAGAGAGAGACAGAGACAGAGAAGGAGAGAGAAGAGAGAGAGAGAAAGACAGAGAAAGACAAAGAAGGAGAGAGAAGAGAGAGAGAGACAGAGATGGAGTGACAGACACAGAGAGAGGGAGAGAGAGACAGAGAGAAGAGAGAGAGACACAGAGAGAGGGAGAGAGACAGAGAGAGACAACAATCTCAAGCAAACAGCTGCAAATAGTAGATCGAAATTACCAAAAGGTAACAGATAACTAAAAACAAAAAACAAAGATGTACTGATTATTATTTTTTTAAAAAAAACCAAGGCTTAAAGCCACAGGAGCTGAAATGCAAATTGTCGGAACAAAGGAGCAACTTCCCTGGGATAGAGATAAAGAGAACACAAACTCCTTGTAGATTCCTGTTAACTCCTATTGTGGGTCCGAGGAGGAGAAGCGAGAACTGCGAGGCCATAAAAGATCTAAGGCCAGAATTTTTTATGGCTGGGGTGTTGTTTTAAGGGTTGGGGTCTTGTGGTCCAGGTATGCTGGGGGGGAGGGGTGTTCTTAGCCTGGTGTGTGAGTGAGTTACACAACTGAGTTGCTACGCTCGATGTAGAGATTAACGGAAGCCTGGGAATAGATTCCAGATCAACCATGTGGCCCATTTCAAAGAGATGCCTCCTATTATAGACAGACATACAGGTGGCCCTTGACTTACGACCGTTCAAAGTTACAGCATCCTGGCTGCACGGGATCCAAATTCAGACGCTTGGCAACTGCTTCATATTTATGACAGTCGCAGCGTCCCAAGGTCACGTGACCCCCTTTGGCGACCTCCGGACAAGCCGAGTCCACGAGGGAAGCCAGATTCACTTAATGACTGTGTCGCTAACTTCATTGCAAGGATTCGATTAACAACGGTGGCAAGACAAGTGTTCTGCCCCAGCTACGGACCCCAAAGAACGCAGCACACACGAACTCTATACAAAGCTTATTTTACTCAAATAACTTAGCCTTTATCAACCAAAAGCTGTTAATAAACTGTCTTAACAGCTTACCAGAATTCTAAGATAAGGTAATCACAGTCTTACTAGAGTTGGCAGAAAGCCCAGAAGCAATTTTGCAAAGAATCCAGACGCGAAGGAGAGTGAACTGAAGTTGTTCCCTGCAAATTGCTTCAGTCGGAGTTCTTCCTTAAATAGGCTAAGGGAGTGGCCAATTAGCCCCAAGCCTTACTCTTGAGGAGACCTCCTCCTGAGGAGCCACTCCTTCCTTTTAACAGCTCTGTGCATCGAGAAGAGGCTCCTCCTCTTCGTCCTCTTCACTTAAAGGAGCTTCTGGAGGTTCTGAAGGCCCTGGCTGAATCCCCCACCTCTGGCACCACCTCTTCTCCAGCCTCCTCATTGTCCGACTCAAGCGCCAGCTGCACAGGCTGCTGGTGCAGCACCACACCAGCCTCCTCCCTGTCGGAATCAGCTACCAGATGCACAGGCCGCTGACAGGCCACAACAACAAGACATAAAAACAGGGCAATGGTCGCTTGGCAAATATCTCACTTAGCAATGGAAATGTGGGGCTCCATTTTGGCCGTATGTTGAGGACTATCAGTATTTAACTTCTAATCCGAAGCTGAGTAACAGTATAACAAAATAAAAATAATAATAATAAAAAACAGGCAGTCCTCGACTTACGACCACAGTGAAATCCACAATTTCTGTTAAGTGAGACATTTATTAAGTGAGCTTTGCCCCATTTTCCTTGCCACCATCGTTAAATGAATCCCTGCAATTGATAAGTTAGGAGCCTTAATGTGGGTCAGGATAGATGATCTTTGGATACCTTTATATATTCTTTATAAAATATATTCTAAAAGCAACTATATTCTGAAAACAAGAAATATGTGCAGCTGCAGAGAATACAAAAGCCAAGATACAATTTCCTTTGATGCTCTAACGAGGCCCCCATGGCCTGTCAGAAGAAAGGAGTATCCCTAGCTTGTCAGAAGACAGATGGCTAAAGGTGGTTAGGTCATGGGCATCCATATGAGCTAAAACTTGTCCTTCAACAAGAAGAAATTTGTACTTCTGCCAAAATACAAGAAGAATTATGAGTGTTGGATAGATAATGTAAAACTTTTAATAATTAAGAAAATGACAATTAAAAATGACAAATGTATGTTAACCATATATGGAAAAGTTGCTGTGTTAGCAGAATCCTTTGTTTAGAAAAGTATATAATGTGTCATACAAGCATGGAGTCTTTACTCTAAGCCAAAATTGGAACCTGGCTTATGAGTCTTGCGCAATAAACTCTCTCTCTGATTGACCCAGGAGTGTTGCTTGGTCACTTCATTCCATAACAATTCTGGCACCGCAGAGGCGACTACCGTGACGGCTGCCCTGGTGGGATCGGCTCCTTCCCAAACGGAACATCCATTAAGCCGGCTACAAGGACTCAATTGCAGTCTCAGGAATCTTCCGGTGAGGAGGTGCCGTAAACCCACCAGCGAAACAGACCAGTCAAGGACCCACAAAGGTCAATCAGACAGAGACTCCAACAGAAAAATTTCAAAAAGAAAAGCAAGCCTGCAGGTAAGTATAAATCAGGGAATTTTAGTTTCTTTTAACAAGGGTGCCCACTATTAATTAGTGGATGAGGGGGTCTGATCAACTTCCTGGAAGACAAGGAGGGGCCTAAGTCTTCAAGTCATGAGTTCGAGTCTCATGTTAGGACTGTGTTAGAACTTGAAAAAGTTAAAGTACACAGAATGAAAAGTAAGAAGTTAAAAAATGTGTGAACAGAAGGGACCTGCCGCAGTGTCGTAGGCATTCTGATAAATCACCATTTTTAAGCTAAGAAGCTCTGAAGGAACTAAGAAACGAAAGGAAATTGTTTTATTGTTCTTCCCACAGGGGTTTAGCAGGTAATAAAAAAGTAAAGCCTGTCTAAAAGGGAAAACAAGTTAAATTGATTGCTTTGATGTGATTTCTGTTGAAAATTATTTTGTTTTGTTGATGTGCATTTATAATGATAGTGTGTAGAATTGAATAAGAATTGAATTAATTATGACATGTCTATTAATTGAACATCTTGACTTGGAGATAGGGGAAACGGAGAGTAGTTTGGGCCCACAATCATAATTATGATTTAACTGCTCTCTGAGTTCCCCCACTCCTTTAAGAATAAACTATAGGCTAGCCAAGGAAGTAAAATTATAACAAACAACTTCCCTCCACAGATTTGGAAATGTTTAAAGGTATGTTTGTGTATGTGTATGTATGTAGGCATTTCCAAACCTATTTAGAAAAATAGAGCTCCTTTACATCATTTTAATTATTGGTTTGCATAAAATAAAATTTTTGCATGGGTGTGGTGTACACAATTTGATTACAGAATAAATGTGAGTGTGTATGCGAAGTGTCCTAAAAGCTCATAAGGAATGATTGATTCTGTGCCCTGTGAATGTCTGTGTGTTGTTGAACGGATGCTGAAGAGGCGAAAGGAGATAAGAATCCTATGCAGTTTAACCATTTTTTTTTCCTCTCCCTGTATTCCGGACCCCCCCCCCCCGCCTCCTTTGCAAAAAGCAGAAAAGGGTGGGCTGCGGGCTTTTGTTCTTTTCACCATTTTTTTCTCTCTGCTAAAACAGCCTGAGAAAGGCGGAGTAAGGCTATCTGATACCTGCCTTTGTAGCTTCACTGTTTTTGCCTCGGAATACAGTTTCTTTAAGGGAGTACAGCTTCTCCGCTTGCTTTAAAAACTTTTTCCTTTTCTCTTAATCTGTCTGAGAAGGGAGGGCTAGTGGGGGAATCGGCTGCAGCCTCTCTCTCTCTCTCTCTTCCCCCCACCTCTCTCTCTCACTGTTCCATTTGCATATAAAAGCTTTTCTTTTCTGCTCTGAAAACAATTTTGATTTTATTTTTCTGCTAATTCTTGAGGTTTCAAATATTTAATTAAACCTATATAAAAGAAATGATTTTGAAAAATTTTCTGAATCTGACTTGCATTTTATTGAAAGCAGAGATTGACCCTAAAGTTTGATACAAATAAGCTTCAGAGCATTGATCTAAAATACTTCATTTAAATTGTTTTACTTTTGCAGCTATTCTCCTTACAATATAGGAAGTTAAGAAAGTTGGGAAGGAAGGGAAAGCGTTTCCTTTCTGGGGTTCAAAAGCTCTCGGCTAGGAAATTTCTTCAAGGTGGTTGGGAGCAGAAGTATTTATTGTTTATAGGAAGGCGACATGACAAATGCAAGCATAGCTTTCCGAAGCTAGCCTGTTTGGACTGCAAGAGTAACCTTTTTATATCCTAAAATGTCTTTTGATTTTCTCTGTGACTCTTTAAAGTCTTTTGAAATTTCTTTGATTTGTGTGTGATTGTTTTGAAAATTCTAATTACTTTGATTTGTTCCTTATTGGATATTTTTTTCTTTAAGGTGGAGGCTGGATCTCTGCCTGCGTTTTTTTTGCTTATTTCTTTTTGAGGAATTTCACTACTCTTTTGTGTTTCCTATATTTTCCAACAAAGAGGGAAAGGAAGTTTTAGTGTAATCCAGAAAAGTTGTCTTTACAGTTGGTTTGCATAGACTTGTGCGGACTTGGAAGCTAGAAATGGGAGTTAGAGGGTGGAACCGATAAACAGAAAGATTTGGGATTTGTTTTTGGAATCATGTGGGACCTTCGGAAGGCAAAGAAAGGGTGCCCGATCCAAAGAAAGGAAGCGTAAGTGTACAATTTGATGGCAGAAGATGAAAGTCAGTATTAGTGGTGATGGGTGACTCCTTTTTGGATTACACAGAGAGCTCTTGATGAATTTAATACTAGGATCAACAGAAGAAAGTAATATTTTTTTAAATTAACTGAAAACAAAATGAGTGAACAAAGCATTAGAATACACTTAATTAAGTGTAGGAAATAGAACATCATTCCTGATAGAATAGAAGAGGTGGCATTACAACCTCTACCTGAAATCAAGCAAGAACTAAGGAGATACTGAGGTTTGGGTTGATGGGAATACTGATCTTACCAAACCCCTGTATGCAAAATTAATTGAATCTGGACTTTGGAATTTGAAATGGGAGGGGTACAAAAAAAAAGAGGAAGCTTTGAAAATTTGAAACAAGCTTTAACCAAGGCTTCTACCTTAAGTTTACCAAATTTGGAAAAGCCCTTCTATCTCTTTTAAACACAGTATATGGATTTGCACAAAGAGGTGTTGGCTTAGGACTGGACAGGACAAAAGAAACCCGTGGCATTCCTGTCAAACATAATGGACCCAGTAACAAGGGGATGGCCACTATGTATTCAAGCAATTGCTGCTACTGGTCCAATTAAGTGGGAAATTGATCTTTGGGGAAGCCCTTATTGTGAGCACCCCATCTAAAATATGAAGCAATTTTAATGCAGCAGACTGACTTAATTTTAATTACAGATCACAATTTGAATCCAGCACAGTTCTTAGCCAACACTAGATTAATGGATCAGTTTGGATTAAAACATTATTGTGCTAAAGTAATTGATTTACAAAATAAACTAAAATACAATAAAATACATAAAAATAAAAATAAGACTAGATTTGGAGGTACACCCCCTGGAACAAGAACAAGCAATTTTTATTATAAATGGACACACTTAAGAGGTCCTGGAAGCAAGGGGTTTGCCTCAAAATTGGTCTGCTTAAACTTGTGAAGTGTATGCACTAAATCAATCTCTATGCATCTTGGGAGGAAACATAAACAGATTCCAAGCATGCATTTGGGATAATGCATACATTTAGCAAACTATGGGTGAAATCATTGGGGAATTCAAGCTATTGTAAATGAACTTTTAAAATGCTGTGGTGATATTGGAATATATCCTATAGCAAATTATAGACAAATGTTTAATTTGTGACAAGAGGCGAATAAACAAGCTGTCAGAAAACATCAAATGGGTGATCAGATGGGTGGAGATCACCAGCTTTAAGATCATTTCAATGTACTCAAATGAATTTTACAAAATTACCAAGAAGGGGGAGAGTACAATATTTATTGGTCATAGTAAACCGCCTCATAAGGGGAGTTAACACCTTCCCTGCAGTAATGCTACAACAACAGAAGTGTCAAAAGTTTACTTAGATCCAACCTAGAAAGAATATTAGAATACCATCAGATGTATTATTGTTTGGTATAGCTTTCATGTTAGGAAGCATACGCATTGATTACCTGGAAACTAAAAACAAAGTATTGAAACAACATGTATATAAACTGTCCAGATATTTTGAAGTTCTTAGGAAACAAGGACTCTTAGCCCAGATGCCACTTTTGGAGTTTCCAGATCACAACTTCCACCACGATGATTGGGTGTTGAGCTGGAAGGAAGTTAAACTCCAAGTGAAAGGGCCCGTGCCAGCCCCACAGGAGTGGAAGGTGGAATATCACCAAGGAAATCTATTGACATTGCGGATCCAAAGGAACCAACTGACTGGCGAGTAGTAACCAGTGGCAATAGCGTTCTTCATCACCTGGACTATGTTTGTATTTTTCTTTTTAGGACTAAGTAGTTGCCTATGCTGTTTCCCAACTGCAGAGGACTGCAACTGATTAGATTCCATTGCAAATTCTGCCAGATGTGTTGGATTTTGTAATAGTGCCTTTTAAGACTTTAGAATGAAGATCTTGGATCCACTGGACGAGATTGACACTTGCAGACCAGAGTGATCCAGTCACATACCAGGTAACAAACACTGACAAACCATTGGTGCTAACATTCAAGAAGAATACACCTTGCTAAGTCCTACCGGCAATGGACTCTCTACGCACGGTGGTGAACGTCTGCCTTGCTGAACCACTCCGGAAGCTGGTTCCCAGCGCATGGCTGAAGATCAGTAAGGATGAAGACAACCTTCACACTGTAGATATATCTTATTCACTGTAATGTAATGCATTCTTACACATACTAATGTTAGAAATAGGTTGGGTGTGGGTGTGGATTCTGTGGGTACTTGCTCTCCTAGCCCTACTTTTACTCTTGTTTTACACGTATAAGGATAGGTTTTGTGGTACACCTAGGATTTCCCTTTCTCCTGTTACTTCTCTATCATCATGTACCACTGACTCTATTCCTGACTAGTGAGTTTTACACCATAGGTTATTAGGATTTGTTTATGGCTTTAGACATTGTTCATAACAGGATCTCATGTAACTATATCATGAACATTAGTAGAGATACTTTAGGTCAAGTATGCTCCGTCAAAAGCGCATTGTCTATGTACGGGGTCGTTACTTTAGACCTAAGGTGACTCCACAACCTAAGGTTCTGAGATTAACATACCCTACTCAGGGGGGGATAGATAAGGAAAATGGGCCTCTACAACAATTGCATAAAGCAGACTACATATCCAGAATCCTGGAATTAAGTCAAGAACTTGTTAATCAATATAACCCTACCCTAGGTCAAAGATGTTGGTTATGTTTATCTGCTGACCCTGCATCTTATCATGCTGTTCCTGTTAAATCACAACTCTGGGTTAGAACAAAGGCTACAATTATCCTTGAAGGGGATAGCAGAGTTAAAGCACCTGTCTCACCGATACAAGGAGATTTTTATGAGGCATTCAAAAGATTGGGTAAAAGCCATTTTCCTATTGCAGGCCTAATAGCTACCTCATAGGAACACCTTTTCTGTGTATAAAGAGACACCAGAAACTTGGTAGGCCTGTAGGATCCATGACAGAAGAACAATGTCAGTCAAAAATATACCTTGGCCCTAAGATATATTTGATGGATATGAAATTAACAAAGGATATGTTTCCCTCTTCCCACCACTTATTTCGACAAAAGGTTACTGGCTTAACACCATCAGAAATGAGCTTTAAGAAAGGAAAGTGGGGAAGGATGGAATATGTCCTTTGAAAGCTGTCCAAAACTATTTCAGCCTCCACAGTTTCCAGTTTGGCTAAACTTTAAGATCAAATCAGGTTTATGTATCCTTTTTGAAGTACCAATTCTCAGAGATAAACAAAAGGACCCTTCATTAGAAATCCCATTGCAACCACTGGCAGGTGGCAGGGACTCTAGGGGTCTGGACTAATGAAGACCATCGTAAGAGTCATGCTTTCTCTATGAACATAGGAGTATGCATAGAGGAAAAAGAAGTGTTCTTTTTGTGTGGAAAAGTGCACATTTATGTTTGCCAACAAACTGGACAAGAACATGTACATTTTCTTAAAATAGGTGTTGTCACTGGAGGAACACTATCCCTGTTCCCCTTATGGGACATGTTCAGAAGAGGGACTCAATATTGATCCCACTATTAGCAATCATGGAAATTGGAACTACACTTGGAACAGGTGTAGGTGGTCTGACACACTCTGTAATACAGTTTCAGCAATTGTCGGAAGAGCTTCAAGAGAGCTTGAACCAGATTGTTGGAACCTTGGTCAAAGTCCAAGATCAGATAGATTCCTTTGCAACAGTAATTTTACAAAACTGATGTGCCTTAGACCTCCTGACAGCTGAGAAAGGAAATCAGGTGTGGTCAAGGAAGGTGCTAATGAACTGCAGGATAGGGCTTCCAAAATAAGCCACAGAATACAGACAGCAGATATGTGGTTTTCTTGGTTGCCTGGATCCGGCAGGATGAAACAAATGTTATTTTTGTTAATATGTGCTGAAGCAGGTCTAGATTTTATTTTCTTGTATAAATCCTTTAGAGAGTAAAGGAACTGCAATCTGAAAAGAAGTTAGTTTTAATGAAAACTCTCATCGATCATCAGTTTAGCTCTAATGCCTTTGAAGAACATAAAGATTCTGAGACAGACCCATATGAGAACATGGGGCCTATAGAAAGGTGGAGAGAATCTCCCCAAGAATAGAGAGAGTAATAACAATCAAGAACTACTTATCCTTTACTTTTATTATTATATTTTGTTAGATTCTATATAAGGTAGATTTGTTTATTGGAACTTAGTATACAAATAATGGAAGTTTATGTATTAAAAATATTAATAAACAACTTCCACAGGGGGGGATAATGTGGGTCAGGATAGATGATCTTTGGATACCTTTATATATTCTTTATAAAATATATTCTAAAAGCAACTATATTCTGAAAACAAGAAATATGTGCAGCTGCAGAGAATACAAAAGCCAAGATACAATTTCCTTTGATGCTCTAACGAGGCCCCCATGGCCTGTCAGAAGAAAGGAGTATCCCTAGCTTGTCAGAAGACAGATGGCTAAAGGTGGTTAGGTCATGGGCATCCATATGAGCTAAAACTTGTCCTTCAACAAGAAGAAATTTGTACTTCTGCCAAAATACAAGAAGAATTATGAGTGTTGGATAGATAATGTAAAACTTTTAATAATTAAGAAAATGACAATTAAAAATGACAAATGTATGTTAACCATATATGGAAAAGTTGCTGTGTTAGCAGAATCCTTTGTTTAGAAAAGTATATAATGTGTCATACAAGCATGGAGTCTTTACTCTAAGCCAAAATTGGAACCTGGCTTATGAGTCTTGCGCAATAAACTCTCTCTCTGATTGACCCAGGAGTGTTGCTTGGTCACTTCATTCCATAACAGCCTGGTTGTTAAGTGAATCGGGCTTCCCCATTGACTTTGTTGGTCCGAAGGTCGGGACACGGCGACCGTCATTAATATGAATCAGTTGCCAAGCATCACATTTGGTGGTCAGCTGTGATGAACACAGCAATGCCAGAATCCCAGACTGTTACAGACCCAACATTTCTCAGTTCTGCCCATATCAGTAAATGATTGTTCCTTCCTGGGGTGAACCTAACTCATCTGTGGGCGCTCATTGATTGGAGTTGTGACTGTGGTTGTGGTTGTGTTGAAGGGGCCAACTCAGAAGTTTGGAACAGTTCCTAACCACAATGATGGCTATCTTGTGGCTAATAAAAACAGCCTTGTACAAAGCACCAAATTGTGCCAAAAATGGCAACCTTGTTCCTCTGGCATGCACAATCACCCAACAAGCCAAAGTTTGCCAACCGTAGCAATGTTAAGCTGGATGGACTTTGACTCCCAGAATTCCCCTGCCAGCCATCCTCAGCAATGTTAAAACTGGGGTAAGACTTCAACTCCCAGAATTCCTCGCACAGCTATCTTCAGCAATATTAATCTGAATCATCACCCAACAAGCTAGAGTTTGTCAACCGTAGCAATGTTAATCTGGATGGACCAATTCCCAGAATTCCCCAGCCACCCATCCTCAGCAATATTAAGATGGATGGACTTCAACTCCCAGAATCCCCTAGCCAGCCATTTTTCACCAATGTTAAGCTGGTTGGACTTCCAACTTCCAAGATTTCCCAGCAACCCATCCTCAGCAGTGTGAAGACAGGTGGACTTCAACTCCCAGAATTCCCCATCCATCCATCCATCCATCCATCCAACCATAGCAACATTAAGCTGGATGCACTACAACTCCCAGAATTCCTCAGCCAGACATGCTGGCTTGGACATTCTGGGAATTGAAGTCCACCCAGCTTAATGTTGCTGAGGTTGAAAATACATATCAGGAAGTGACCTCAGGGACTGTCTAAGCTCATCTGTTTCCTATTTGCAGCAAATGACAACAGGGAGACTTCTCGTAGGCAGCCAGAGACTTATTTTGTGACCAAAATCTCTCCTCTATCAGACAAGGATCCAGCATATCTTATTTGACATTTTTTAATCTGACTTCCCTTTGTTTCTTTTTGAATCAAAGCATCGGAAAATTCCCCTTTTTAATGCCACCGGCTGGTTTTTACAACCCCAAACGATTTTAAGATCTTAAAATCGGGCAAAACCTGCTTATATTCAAAGTAACAATAAAGTATTCTATTCTATTCTATTCTATTCTATTCTATTCTATTCTATTCTATTCTATTCTATTCTATTCTATTCTATTCTATTCTATTCTATTCTATTATATTCTATTTCTATTCTAATATTTTCTATTTCTATTTCTATTCTATTCTTATTTCTATTTCTACTTCTATTTCTATTTTATTCTACTTTCTATACTGCTTTTTACAACCCCAAACAATTTTAAGGTCTTAAAATTGGGCAAAACCTGCTTATATTCAAAGTAACAATAAAGCATTCTATTCTATTCTACTTCTATTTCTATTTCATTCTATTTTCTATTCCATTCTATATTCTGTATTCTGTATTCTGTATTCTATATTCTATATTCTATATTCTATATTCTATATTCTATTTCCTATTCCATTCCATTCCATTCCATTCCATTCCATTCCATATTTTCTATTCTATTCTATTCTATTCTATTCTATTCTATTCTATTCTATTCCATTCCATTCCATTCCATTCCATTCCATTCCATTCCATTCCATTCCATTCCATATTTTCTATTCTATTCTATTCTATTCTATTCTATTCTATTCTATTCTATTCTATTCTATTCTATTCTATTCTATTCTATTCCATTCCATTCCATTCCATTCCATTCCATTCCATTCCATTCCATATTTTCTATTCTATTCTATTCTATTCTATTCTATTCTATTCTATTCTATTCCTATTTCTATTCTAATATTTTCTATTTCTATTCTATTCTATTCTATTCTATTCTATTCTATTCTATTCTATTCTATTCTATTCTATTCTAATTCTATTTCTATTTCTATTTCTATTTCTATTTCTATTTCTATTTCTATTTCTATTTCTATTTCTATTTCTATTTCTATTTCTATTTTATTCTATTTTCTATGCTGGTTTTCACAACGCCAAATGATTTTAAGGTCTTAAAATCGGGCAAAACCTGCTTATATTCAAAGTAACAATGAAGCATTCTATTCTATTCTACTTCTATTTCTATTTCATTCTATTTTCTATTCCATTCTATATTCTATATTCTGTATTCTGTATTCTGTATTCTGTATTCTGTATTCTATATTCTATATTCTATATTCTATATTCTATATTCTATATTCTATATTCTATATTCTATATTCTATATTCTATATTCTATATTCTATATTCTATATTCTATTTCCTATTCTATTTCTATTTCTATTCCATTCCATTCCATTATAAATATAAATCTCACCACAATAGAAATTTTGGGCTCAACTGCGGTCGTAAGTCGAGAATTACCTGCAGCTCCCAAGTCACAACCACAAACCACAAAGCCCAAAACAAAACAATTTTTATCGCCACCTGGCCGCAGGACAACACGGCCTTTCTGCGGTCAGGAGATTGCAAGACCTGGCCTTGATCGGCTGCCTGACACATCGCTCTGGCATGGAAATAAAAAAAAAAAAATCATATTTTCACAGGGAGAAAAACCTTGAAGCTGTGTGAAAGTTTCTCCCCCTCTCCTGTTTTCCCCAAGCGAGAGGAAAAAACCAGCCGGCTGGCTCAGAACGGCTAGATTATTCTTCGTTCAGGTGGTCCTCGACTAACGACCGCAACCGAGCCCCAAATTTCAGTCGCTAAGAGAGACATTGGTCAAAGGCGTTTGGCCCCCAGGTTAAGTAAGACCTTTCCGGCCATTAAGTGAATCGCTGCCGTTGAGAAGTTAGAAACACGCTTGTGAATCAAATCCGATGATTCGCTTTTGCGACCTTCCGACAAGCAACGTCAAAGGGGAAGCCCGATTCACTTAACAACGGGGTGACTAATTTCACCTCGGCAGCGATTCACTGAACAACTGTGGCCAGAAAAGTCGTAACAATGGGGCAATACTCACTTAAGGAATTTCTCCCTTAGCAACGGAAACTCTGCTGCGGTCGTAAGGCGAGGACTTCCTGTATCGCATCGCCCTTTAAGATCCCGGGTTTTGCTGCCAGCCTCTCTTCACACAACCCTTACCTCAAACTTTGGCCTTCCTTATTTAACATTTTAAAAGGTGAAATTAGTATTTTGGACTGAGTGATCCAGGCCTCTTTTCTAACTTCAGAAAAACATGTTTTTTTTTTAAGGTTTTTAAAATATATATTTTTTTTGCCAAGGCCATTTTTCTTGATATGCGAGAATCTCAGCACTAAACAATAGAGAGCATTTTCTGACAGTGTTTAAGTTTTAAGAAAGACAGAGATTATTCCTGGAAAGAAATAACAAAAATTTGCCACTCGTGGAATGCAATCTAGGAGCCGTGTTTTGCTATTGTTCAAGCCCTACATGTCCTTGACTTACGACCGTTCATTTAGTGACCGTTCAAAATCCCCAAAGACACTGGAGGAAAAAAATGACTTTGGACCGTTTTTCACACTTACGACCGTTGCAAAGAGCCCCATGGTCACTTGTTAAGTGAGTTTTGGCAACCGACTCGTATTTATGACGGTCGTAGTGTCCCGGGGTGTGTGTCACGTGATTCCCTTTTGTGACCGAGTCAACGGGGAAGCCAGATTCACTTAACAGTTATGTTGCTAACTTAACAACTGCAATTATTCGCTTAACGACTGTGGCAAGGAAGGTCGTAAAATGGGGTAAAACTCGCTTTAAAAGCATCTCGCTTAGTGACAGGCATTTTGGGCTTGGTTCATAAGTCGAGGACTGCCTGCAATGAATGCCTTGCTTCCTGACAGATCACAGACACCAAAAGTATGCCTCCTCATTGATATCTCTGCCCCATAAAAAGATTTAAACCTTCCCTGCCCCCTTCAATAAATGCTGTTTTGCTTTGCCCGAATTACTTAATGATTGATATTTTCAGATAGATAGGTGTGAATTCACAGAAGGGGTTTAATTGCCCAGTCGGATGTGTGAAGTCACATACAGAAGCGGTATACACCACAGCTAGTTTGAGCAGGAGGCTGGACTAGAAGACCTCCAAGGTCTCTTCAGGATCCTTTCCTTTCCTTTCTCTCCCCTCTCCTCCTCTCCCTCTCCCTCTCCTCTCCTTCCTTTTTTCCCCTTCCCATTATTTTCTTTTCCTTTCCCTCCTTTCTTTTCATTTCCTTCCCTTCCTTCCCTTTTCCTTTCCTTTCCTTTCCTTTCCTTTCCCTTCCCTTCCCTTCCCATCACTTTCCTTTCCTTTCCTTTCCTTTCCTTTCCTTTCCTTTCCTTTCCCTTCCCTTCCCTTCCTTTCCTTTCCCTTCCCTGCCCTCCTCTCCCTCTCCTCTCCTTCCTTTTCCTCTTCCCATCATTTTCCTTTCCTTTCCCTCCTTTCCTTTCCTTTCTTTTCATTTTCTTCCCTTCCTTCCCTTCCTTCCCTTCCTTCCCTTCCTTCCCTTCCCTTCCTTCCCTTCCCATCCTTTCCTTTCCCTCCTTTCCTTTCCTTTCTCTCCCTCCCCTCCTCTCCCTCTCCTCTCCTTCCTTTTTTCCGCTTCCCATCATTTTCTTTTCCTTTCCCTCCTTTCTTTTCCTTTCCTTCCCTTCCTTCCCTTTTTGTTTCCCTTCTCTTCCCCTTTTCTAATTCCCTTCCCTTCTCCTTTTCTTCCTTTTTTCCTTCCCCTCCTTCCCTTCCCCTTGTCCTCCTTTCCTTTTCTTCCTTCTCTTTTTTCCTTCCCTTCCCATCACTTTCCTTTCCTTTCCCTTATTTCCTTTCCTTCTCCTCCCCTCCTTTCTTTTCCTTCCCCTTCCCTTTTTCCATCCCTTTCCTTTCTTCCCTTTTTTCATTCCCTTCCCTTCCCCTTTTCTAATTCCCTTCTCCTTTCCTCCTTTCCTTTCCTTTCCTTTCCTTTCCTTTCCTTTCCTTTCCTTTCCTTTCCTTTCCTTTCCTTTCCTTTCCTTTCCTTTCCTTTCCTTTCCTTTCCTTTCCTTCCCTTCCTCTTTTCTTCCTGTCCTCCCCTCCCCTCCACTCTCCTTTCCTTTCCTTTCCTTTCCTCCCTTCCCTTCCCTTCTACTCTACCTCTCCTCCTAGTTTAATCTAGTCTCTTTACCTGTTTCAACTCCAAGTCTTGCCCAAAACTTCCTGGGGTGGTCCGAGGACTCCTGCCTGGGGCAGGGGATGGACTAGAGGGCCTCGGAGGGTCCCTTCCAAGCCCTAGCACTCTGTAGCAGCCTCCCGAGCGAGCTAGAAGCGGCGATCCGGCTCTCGGAGGAGAGGCGCGTCGCCTTTCGCGCCGGGCAGAAATTCCAGCCGTCCCTCCCTCCAGCGAACGCGGAGAAAGGATCCAAAATACCTGCGGGAGCTCCGGCCGGCGCGTCTCTGTCCGAGTCCCGGTTCGCTGCCACCCCGGAGGGCTCCGGAGACGCGGCGGCCGAGCTTTTGCGCACTTTCCTCCGGGGGTTTCGAGCCGGATTCGGTCGGAGCTCCGAAACGGCCGGTGCAGAAGGAACAGCTGAGCCCCGGGCGGAGGCGGGGAGGGGGCTGGGCAGGACCAGGTGGAGCCAGGAGTGGGGGGGTGGGGGGAGGGGGAATTTGGGGAGGGGGGGGGAGAAATAGGAGGAGGGGGGGGGGTCCGAACGTCCGACCGAGCCCCGCTTTCCTCGGACGAGGCGGCTGGGACTCGCAGCCCGGCTGATTTACGGATTCGGAAAAGAGACCACCAGGAAAGGGAAAGCGAAAGTGAAAACAGCTGATCGGGTTCCAAGAGCTGCCTCGACACGTTCCGGGTCGGCTCTGACTGGAGGGAAGTTTTACCTTTTTTCTTTTTTTGTTGGTTTGCCTGGAAAAATACCCGAGTCGATTTAGGAAGGGGTGGGGTGTCTCTGGGGCTAAAAGAATGGGAGGAGGGGCCGGCGGCAATCTCTGCCTTCCCCTCCAGAAAGGAGCTTTGCTCTCTGTTTACACAGACGGGATTTGTACTTCGGGGGCGGTGGGGAGGATACTCGGGGGTTTCCTTGAGTGGGCGGTGGTTTACACACACACACACACACACACACCAAGACTGGTAAGGAAAGCCTCCTGTGCATAAACAGAGAGCAAAATGCACATCCCTTTTGGCACTGATGATGATATCTAGTTGGGTCATGAGACGTCCGCAAGGAAATCACCCAGCTCAGAGAGCATCAAGGATCCCACAGTCTTCCTCCTCCCCCACCCTCTCCTCCTCCTTTCTGCAAATCTCACTCCCTTCTGGCACTGATGATGTTACTTAGTTGGGTGATGAAATGCCTGCAAGCTCAGAGAGCATCGAGGATCCCACAGTCCTCCCCTTCCCTCCTCCTTCCCCCTCCTCCTCCTCTCCGCATACCCCATTTACTTCGAGCACTGATGATGTTACCTAGTGGGGTCATGATAAAGTAGATCAAGTGGGATCTGATAGATGACCACTGGATAACTTTCTATTCACTCTATTCTAAAAGCAACTGTATTCTGAAAGCAGGATGTGCATCCGGTTAGCGAATGTACAAACTCAGCTTAAAATCCTTTGATACTCTAAGAGGCCCCTAACTTGTCAGAAGATAAGGAGCATCCTAATGACATACAGCTAAAAGGTTAGTAAGACCAAGGACATCCACCTGGGCTGGAAGTTGTTTATCAACGGAAGAATTATGATTGTTTGGCAAGGATAATGTAAAACTTTAGTAATTAGGAAATGTCAATTAAATATAACAAATGTCAATTAAATATAACAAATGGATGTTAACCATATATGGAAAGTTGCTGTGTTAGCAGAATCCTTTGTCTTGAAGAGTATAAGAATTGTCATGTAATCACTGTCTCTTCATTCAGAACTCAGATGGGAGTCGAGTTCTGGATCTTGCGCAATAAACCTGACTCTGTCTGACCCAATGGGATGTCTCTTATATCCTTTCTTCCATAACAATTTACTTTGAGCACTGATGTTGTTACCTAGTGGGGTCATGAGATGTCTGCAAGGAAACCACCAGGACGCCACAGTCCTCCTCCCTCCTCTTCTCCTCCTTCCAATCCCCACTGCCTTCTAGCACTGATGATGTTATCCAGTGGGGTCATGAGACGTCTGCAGGAAAGCTCAGAGACCACCAAAGGCCCCACAGTCCTCCTCCTCCTCCTTTCCCCCTCCCTCCTCCTTCCCTTCCTTCCTCTGCTTCTTTCCACAAACCCCATTTACTTCTAGCGCTGATGATGTTACATACTAGGGTAATGAGATGTCTGCAAGAAAAAACTAAGCTCTGAAACTCCACAGTCCTCCTTCTCTCCATCCTCCTCTTCCTCCTCCTGTCCACAAATCCCACTCTAGTTTAGTTTAGTTTAGTTTAGTTTAGTTTAGTTAGTTTAGTTTAGTTTAGTTTAGTTTAGTTCAGTTCAGTTCAGTTCAGTTCAGTTCAGTTCAGTTCAGTTCAGTTCAGTTCAGTTCAGTTCAGTTCAGTTCAGTTGATTTATATACCGCCCTACTCCTGAAGGACTCAGGGCAGTGAACAACCACAAAATAAAAGGGCCTGGTGGCTCAGCAGACTAAAAGCATTATGATTAACACCAGCTGCCTGCAATTACTGTAAGTTCGAATCTCACCAGGCTCGAGGTTGACTCAGCCTTCCATCCTTTCTAAGGTGGGTCAATTGAGGACCCAGTTTGTGGGGGCAATAAGCTGACTTTGTATAAAATATACAAAAGTATGAAGGCTATTGCTTGGCACATTGTAAGCCACCCTGAGTCTCCGGAGAAGGGTGGCATATAAATCTAATTTTAAAAAACAACACATAAATACAAAATTCCAAAGTCCTCCTCCTCTCCATAAACCCTGCTCCCTTTTAGCATTGATGATGTTACCTACTTGGGTAATGAGATGTCTGCAAGAAAAAACTAAGCTCGTAGAGTACCAAGAACCCCACTCCTCCTCCTCCTCCTCCCCACTGCCTTCTATTACCTAGTTGGATCATGAAAGCACCAAAGACCCCCTCGGTCCTCTTCCTTCTCCTCCCCCGACCCTCTCTTCTTTCTACCATTGATGTCGTTCCCTAGTTGGGTCGTGAGATGTCTCCAAGGAAACCACCAGGCTCAGAGAGCACCAAGGACCCCGCAGTTCAATCCTGAGCTACAACTATTCTCTTTTGTCTTCCTTCGTGCTCCTCTTCGCTTGAATTCCCCTCCCGTTTTGCTTGGCTGGCTGGGGGATTCTGGGAGTTGAAGGCCGCACATCTTAAAATGGCCAAGTTTGAAAATGACTAAGTTGGAAGAGACACTGACGGACAGAGTAAAAGTTAACGAGGAATGCAGAAAGTGTTCAAAGTATACACCCAAACAAAATTTGTATTTCTATTTATTAGGTTGTCAAACATGTACAAGATAGCAGGTATAAATATAAATGGATATGAACGAAAGAAATGAATACAAATAAATGGGGACAGTCGGACAAGGATGGTAGGCACTTTTTTTTAATTGATCATTTTAATTGTTGTAATTTTTTTTAATTTTAAAAAATTGATTCTGAATGGCGGCTTTCTTCCTTTATTGATGCTTTCCCTCCTGACCCGTCATTGACACCAATTCATACACACAGACACTTTACTGGAACAAAGCATGCAGAGGTGGGTAAGATGCAAACCAGTTTAATTTAGCCAATTTAAAGCAAAAGTCACTTTTTCAAGCGTACTCAACAGTAACCTTTGGCCGAAATAGGAAAATATTTCCCCACTAATTTGAACTCTTCTGAAGCCTTTCAGTTCCTCAAAAAAATCAGACTGGCCTGAAGAAGCTCTTTTGCCTAATTCTGCAACAGAGAGAGAGAGAGAGAGAGATGATAGATAGATGATAGATAAATGGATAGATAGATAGATAGATAGATAGATAGATAGATAGATAGATAGATAGATAGATGATAGATAGATAGATAGATAGATAGATAGATAGATAGATAGATAGATAGATAGATAGATAGATAGATGTAGATAAATGGAGATGATAGATATAGATAAATGGATAGATAGATAGATAGATAGATAGATAGATAGATAGATAGATAGATAGATGATAGATAGATAGATAGATAGATAGATAGATGTAGATAAATGGATAGATAGATAGATAGATAGATAGATAGATAGATAGATAGATAGATAGATAGATAGATGATAGATACAGATAATAGATAGATAGATGCATTTAGTTGTTTTCTTATTATATTTTAATCCTATATGCTGCCCATCTCCAAAGCTTGATTAGTAATACAAAATATTTTATTTTATTTCTTTTCTTTTCTTTTGTTTTCATTATTGTTATTTTATTTTTATTTTATTTTTTAAAGTTCTGGGCCGCCCATCTCACCACACGATGACGAAATAAAAACATAAACCAAAATAAAATGAAAGGAGGTGAGTTGCCCAGCAATGTCCCATTAGGCAGGCGAGCTGGAGAGAGGATTAAGGCCAGGAGAAGAATCGGCTGAGCAGCTGGCTGGGCTTGAACCCAGACCACCGAGGCAGACCTGCAAGGGGAATTAAGAGCAGCCGAGAGATTTTTTGCAAGACCGGAAGAAACGAAGGTGCAATAATTTTGGCCGTGAGCATCTAAGCACAGCTGGAGTCTGCCAGGTCACAACATTGCCTCCTTAGTAAAGAGGCCCCCAGCCTTGTCTTGATTCTGGGTTCAAGTGCCTGAGCTTCAAGAGGAAGTCAGTCAGACCCAGAGCAAGTCAGTGGAAAGCATGACTTGCTCTGTGGTTTCCATTTGCTCAGTGGTTTGGATTTGACAGGTGCAGCTTCAGAAGGTGGCACAGTTCCAACACAGAGTGCACTCAGAGCTTCGTAGGGGTTTTTTTCATTATTATTATTATTTTTAAAATTAGATTTATATGCCGCCCTTTTCCGGAGACTCAGGACGGCTTACAATGCATTAAGCAATAGCCTTCATACTTTTGTATATTTATACAAAGTCAGCTTATTGCCCCCACAAACTGGGTCCTCAATTGACCCACCTTATAAAGGATGGAAGGCTGAGTCAACCTTGAACTTGCAATCATTGCAGACAGCTGGATGTTAATAACAGGCTATTTAGCCTGTTGAGCTATCCAGGCTCCCATTGTTAATGGGAGCTAATATGTGACTTTGCTCCCTATGGGTTACCTGGCAAGCGTGACATTTCCCTGGTCTCACAGACATCCTATATCCATGATGGCGAACGCATGGCACGAGTGCCACAGATGGGACACGGAGTCATATCTGTGGGCATGTAAGCATTGCCCTAGGTCAGCTCCAGTGCACATGCGTGCACCGGCCAGCTGATTTTTGGGCTTTCCGGACTACCAGATTTCAGGAAACGGGCTGTTTCCAGCCTCCAGAGGGCCTCTGGGTGTGTGTGGGGAAGGCTGTTTTCGCTCTCCCCAGGCTCCAAGAAAGGCTCTGGAGGCTGGGAAGGGTGAGAAACGGGTCTAACCAGCCCACCGGGCCATCATGTGCCAAAAGTGGGGGGAGCACGGGGAAGGGGGTTTGCACACGTATGCACAGGGGAGTTCGGGGCACATTGACTTATGGGTGTGGGCACACGCATGCACGAACCTCCCACACTCCCCCGTTTTTGGCACGTGACAGCAAAAAGGTTAGCCATCACTGTCCTATATTAATCAGAGTGGAATTTATCTGACTTCTTCACCTTTGCCATGTTACAACTATTTCACATCATCAGTGCTAGAAGAGAGGGAGGTTTGCAGAGAGCAAACTGACTGCCTTCCTGCACTGATGATGCGACTTACTTTGGGCCATGCAAGAAAATAACCAAGCTCAGGATCATCCCGAACCCCACAGTTCAAGCCTAAGCTACAAATATTCTCCTTCATGGGTACAGAGTGTCTATTTTTGTTTTCTTTCTTTTTATGATTAACCTGTGAGCAATCTCATTGGTAAATACGTTTTGGTTTACTATAAATACCCAGTTTAGGCATGAAAGTCAGTTGGGTGACTTGAAGCCAATTACTGGGAGACGGTGAGTTCTAGTCCTGCCTTAGGCATGAAAGCTGGCTGGGTGACTCTGGGCCAATAACTGGGAGATGGTGAGTTCGACTCCCACTTTAGGATGAAGTTCGGTGAGTTCTAGTCCTGCCTTAGGCATGGACTAATGTAATCATCATCATCATCATCATCATCATCTGACCACCTGATCAGTGGATGCAGCAAAATTTCACAAACCGACTACCTACAACGCCATGACCGCGTTGCTAAGATCATTCACTGGAAATTGTGCCAGAAGTTTGGATTTGAGTACAGCAAAAACCACTGGGAACATCAGGTTGAGAAAGTTTTAGAGAATGAGAAGCTCAGATCTTGTGGGACTTTAGGATTCAGACTGACAGGCACTTGGTCCACAACACACCTGACATAACGGTAGTTGAAGAGAAAAAAGGATGATTCATTGACATTGCAATACCTGATGATGCACGGATTGAAGATAAGCAGCAAGAAAAAATCACAAAGTACCGGGACTTGCAAATTGAAGTTGAGCGACTATGGAAAAAGAAATCATGTGTTGTTCCGATTGTAATTGGAGTCCTTGGAGCAATACCCAAAGAGCTACCCCACTATTTGGAAATTCTAAATTTACCGGACTTGAACATTTTGACTCTACAAAAAACCACCTTACTCGGAACAGCTTCCATCCTCCCACGATATCTTAACAGTTCCTAGGTCCTTGGTTAGGACTCGAGCTGCTAAGCTATTAACCAGCCTCAAAGGCTGTGAATCTCACTACAGATTAACCAACAATAATAATAATAATACAGTCATATGAATTTTTGACACCTACTTGGTTTCCAGTTTTCTGCTGAGCCAGCTCCTTTGTTTTAGCTCCTTTTTTTAAAAAAAAAACCTCTTCTAGCTTTTTTCCGTTTCTTGTTTCCTGAAGGTTGGTGTTATTTCTAAAGATAGACCTGAAACTTTTGTCGTCTCCGTTTCTTTCTTTCTCAACAAAAGTGGTGAGGACGGAAACAATATAAACCCTGAAGTCAGAATGCTCCTGATTCATACTTGCTTTAAACCAATTCTTTTATCTTTGATTTTTTTTTTCCTGTGGCTTGCTTTTTTTCTTTTATATTCTGTACTTTATTTATTTGACCAAGTGTGGTTAGACACAGAATAAGGAACTTGTCTCCCGTACAGAAGCAGTCTTTGTGCATGCAAAACAACAGAAGAGGGGGGGGGAAAGAATGAGGAGAAAGAGGAGGGGGAGGAAGGGGAGGAAGAAGAGGAGGAGGAGAATAAGGGAGAGAGAAGGAGGGAAGAGGAAAAAAGAGGGGGAGAAAGAGGAAAGGCAGGAAGAAGAGGAGGGGAAGAAGAAGGAGGAAGGGGTAGAGAAGGAGGAGAAAGAGGAGGGGAGGAAGAAGAGAAGGAGGAGAAAAGGGGACATGATGAGGGGGGAGAGGGAGAGGGAGGGGAAGAAAAAGGAGGAAGGGGAGGACAAGAAGGGGAGGAAGAAGAGGAGGGGAAGGAGGAGGAAGAGGAGGAGGAGAAAAAGGGGGAGTTGAGGAGGGGGAAGGGAGGAAAAAGGAGGAAGGGGTGGAGAAGGAGGAAGGGAGGAAGAAGAGGAGGGGAAGAAGGAGCAGGAAGTGGGAGAGAAGGAAGAGGAAGGGAGGGAGGAGAAAGGGGAGGAAGAAGAGGAGGAGGAGAAAAAGGGGGAGTTGAGGAGGGGAGAGGGAGGGGAGGAAAAAGGAGAAAGGGGAGGAGAAGGAGGAAGGGAGGAAGAAGAGGAGGGGAAAAAGGAGGAGGAAGGGAGGGGGAGGAAGGGGAGGAAGAAGAGGAGGAAGAGAAAAGGGGAGTTGAGGAGGGGGAGAGGAGGAAAAAGGAGAAAGGGAGGAGGAGGAAGGGAGGAAGAAGAGGAGGGGGAGGAGAAGAAGAAGAGCCAATAAAAGGAGGAAGTGAAAAATAATAACGGAATAATAATAATAATAATAATAATAATAATAATGCATTTCTCCTTTCCTCTGCTCTCTCCCCCCGACCTCCCTCTAAATGTCCTTCCACCAAGCTTACTGATTCATTCCTAAATCCCCTCCCCCCACTTTCTCTCCCATCCATTTCTTCCTTCTCTCTTTTTTGGTCTTCTTCTTCTTCTTCTTTAGCTTCCAATTCTCTTCTTGTTTCCAGTTGGCTTGGAGAAAATCCCATGAATTTGTAGCCTTGACTGCTAACCTTGGAAGGGATTTTTCAAGAGAAGATGCTGACCCATGAAGCATCGCAAACCCAGCTCTCCCAGGAAGGGACTCGGTTAACGTGGGGATAATACAGGGTCAGCTACATGAACACTGAAGGGCCCTCTTTATCTCCTGACCATAAGAAAGAAATATGCTCGTTTGGAGATTTCACCAAATCAGCTAAATTCCATTTTTGTGAATACATGACGTCTGAGAGACCAAGGAGTCACGGTTGCAAGGAAATCCATATGAAGCAAGAGTCACTTATTAACCAAAGCAGCCGTTAACCTACGCATCAGCAACCCCAAAATTAATAAAGGATGTTTAGCTAAGATGATCTCATGTACTAGAAATTAATGTAGGAATTTAGTAATATAGAAAACTGATGAAAGGATCAATCATCACCTAACAAAGATATGTTGACCATATAGGGAAAGCTGCTGTGCTCATATCAAATCCTTTTGTCATGTTAAAAGTATAAAAGCAATTGTATCAGAGCTCTTCTGGGTTCAGAATTGCAGATACAAATCTGATTCTGAAACTGCGCAATAAACTATCTCTGGCTGACCAGGAATGTTGTTTCGTCTCATCATTCCATAACAGGAAGAGACCTTGGAGTCTTCTTTTTTTTTATTAGATTTATATGCCACCCTTCTCCGAAGACTCAGGGCGGCTTAAAATGCGTTAAGCAATAGCCTTCATACTTTTGTATATTTATACAAAGTCAGCTTCTTGCCCCCACAAACTGGGTCCTCAATTACCTACCTTAGAAAGGATGGAAGGCTGAGTCAACCTTGAACCTGGTGAGATTCGAACTTACAGTAATTGCAGACATCTGGTGTTAATCACAATGCTTTTAGTCTGCTGAGCCACCAGGCCCTCCTTCCCCTGGAGTGGGAAGAGGATGGAGATTTTTTTTAAAAAAATTGATTTATATGCCACCCTTCTCCGGAGACTCAGGGCGGCTTACAATGCGTTAAGCAATAGCCTTCATACTTTTGTATATTTATACAAAGTCAGCTTATTGCCTCCACAAACTGGGTCCTCATTTACCTACTGTAGAAAGGATGGAAGGCTGAGTCAACCTTGAGCCTTGAACTTGCAATAATTTGCAATAATATTGCAATAAACTAAACTTGCAATGATATTGAACCTGGGTCCTCACTTTACCTACCTTAGAAAGGATGGAAGGCTGAGTCAACCTTGAGTCCAACTTCTAGTCCAAACCCCTACTCAAGCAAGAAACCTTATACCATCCCAGACAAATGGCTGTCCGGTCTGAAGAAAGTTAGCCTCCGCTCCCTCTTAGAAGAGTGAAATATTTTAGGAAATATTCAAAAGGCAGAATATGATATTTTCCCTAAAGGAGAAACAGGTTCCTAAAGACAAAAACTCGGAGCCTCAGCTCTCTGCCCCAAGTAGAAACTACGGGACCAACTTTTAGAAATCATAATCATAAGTTTCGTTGTCAAGCATATATAAGGCAACAGGTAAAAGTATAAACTTAATTTGAAGACATGAAAAGAGTCAGTAAAAAGGAATATTAGGGACAGGGACGGTAGGCACGCTGGTGCCCTTATGCACGCCCCTTACAGACCTCTTAGGAATGGGGTGAGGTCCACAGTAGACAGTTTAAGGTTCAAGTTTTGGGGGTTTGGGGACAGAAACCCCAGAGTCAGGTAATGCATGCCAGGCATTGACCACTCTGTTACTAAAGTCATATTTTCTGCAATCGAGTTTGGAACGGTTTACCTTGAGTTTGTATCTATTATTTGCTCAGGTATTGTTGTGGTTGAAGCTGAAGTAGTCACTGACAGGAAGGACGTTGTGGCAAATAATTTTATATACTATGCTTAGGTCAGACCGAAGTCGGCGTAGTTCTAGATTGTCTAAGCCCAAAATTTGGAGTCTGGTGGCATAAGGTATTTTTACTGCAGTTAGACCCAATGCAGGTTTGGTCATCCATTCAAGACAGGATGGAAGCATCTAGGATTAATGACATTTGTTCAACAAGATTTAAACAAGATGAGCTTAAATGGAATGGGGTGGGGGTGGGGGGGGATGGTAGAAGACAGAAAGGCCTGGAGGAAAGTTGTCCATGGGGGTCGCGATGGGTCGGACACGACTTTGCAACTAACAACATACAAGATTAAAAAAAACCCCAACTCATTGCCGGCCTTCGCGAGACAAAGGGATTAAAGTCAAATAACAAAGTGCACAAAACAAGCCTCTAAATTACAAAATGCCGTAGAACAAACGGTGTAAAAATCCACGGGCTCATCCAAGCGTGTGGTCAGCTGGCCAGAACCACAGGTGCTGGGTGGTTCTCCGGCTTCACCATTGAACCCTCTTTCCAAGCAGCCCTCCATGTTTCCGGTGTCTTTCTCCCCACTTGGAAGTGACCCCAGATGGACAAGCCTTCCAACACGGCCATTTGTCTGGGATTTTATAAGGATTCCTGCCTTGGGGAGCGGGCTGGACTAGAAGACCTCTGAAGTCCCAGCTTTAGGATTCTTCTTATCCCATCCCATCATCTCCTCTTCCTTCCCTTCCCTTCCCTTCCCTATCCTATCCTTCTGCTATCCTATCCTATCCTATCCTATCCTATCCTATCCTATCCTATCCTATCCTATCCTATCCTATCCTATCCTATCCTATCCTATCCTATCCTATTCTATTCTACATTCTAATATTCTATTCTATTCTGCTCTCTTCTCTTCTCTTCTCTTCTCTTCTCTTCTCTTCTCTTCTCTTCTCTTCTCTTCTCTTCCCATCCCATCCCATCCCATCCCATCCCATCCCATCCCATCCCATCCCATCCCATCCCATCCCATCTTCTCTTTTATCCCATCCCATCATCTCCTCTTCCTTCGCTTCCCTTCCCTTCCCTTTCCCTTTCCCTATCCTATCCTATCCTATCCTATCCTATCCTATCCTATCCTATCCTATCCTATCCTATCCTATCCTATCCTATCCTATCCTATCCTATCCTATCCTATCCTATCCTATCCTATTCTATTCTATTCTATTCTACATTCTAATATTCTATTCTATTCTGCTCTGTTCTATCTTCTCTTCTCTTCTCTTCTCTTCTCTTCTCTTCTCTTCTCTTCTCTTCTCTTCTCTTCTCTTCTCTTCTCTTCTCTTCTCTTCTCTTCTCTTCCCATCCCATCCATCCCATCCCATCCCATCCCATCCCATCCCATCCCATCCCATCCCATCCCATCCCATCCCATCCCATCTTCTCTTTTTATCCCATCCCATCATCTCCTCTTCCTTCGCTTCCCTTCCCTTCCCTTTCCCTTCCCTATCCTATCCTATCCTATCCTATCCTATCCTATCCTATCCTATCCTATCCAATCCTATTCTATTCTATTCTACATTCTAATATTCTATTCTATTCTGCTCTGTTCTATCTTCTCTTCTCTTCTCTTCTCTTCTCTTCTCTTCTCTTCTCTTCTCTTCTCTTCTCTTCTCTTCTCTTCTCTTCTCTTCTCTTCTCTTCTCTTCCCATCCCATCCCATCCCATCCCATCCCATCCCATCCCATCCCATCCCATCCCATCCCATCCCATCCCATCTTCTCTTTTATCCCATCCCATCATCTCCTCTTCCTTCGCTTCCCTTCCCTTCCCTTTCCCTTCCCTATCCTATCCTATCCTATCCTATCCTATCCTATCCTATCCTATCCTATCCTATCCTATCCAATCCTATTCTATTCTATTCTACATTCTAATATTCTATTCTATTCTGCTCTGTTCTATCTTCTCTTCTCTTCTCTTCTCTTCTCTTCTCTTCTCTTCTCTTCCCATCCCATCCCATCCCATCCCATCCCATCCCATCTTCTTATCCCATCCCATCCCATCATCTCCTCTTCCTTCCTTCCCTTCTCTTCTCATGTCATCCCATCATCTCCTCTTCTCTTCTCATGTCATCCCATTAAAGTAGAAAAATGTCAGAAAGGCACAATAAGATCAAAGAAACGGAAGTGACCGCACCTCCTGGGGTTAGCAATGTGACATAAGAGAGATCATCTTATCTGCTTCACCAGGCTGGAACAAAGAAGCTG
>JAWJVD010000158.1:110042-142542 GCA_038048745.1 Coluber constrictor foxii
TTCTTATCCCATCCATCACCTTCTCTCCTCTCCTCTTCTTATCCCATCAACTTCAATTCTCTTCCCTTGTCTTCTCTTCTCTTCCCTTCCCTTCCTTTCCCTCCCCTCCCACTCCTCTTCTGTATTCTGTTCCATTCCATTCCATTCCATTCCATTCCATTCCATTCCATATTTTGCTCCACTCCAAAGTAGGTAACATCATCGATAACATTGAACATTGATAATATTCCAGTACCTAGTTGGATAATGAAACGTCGCCAAGAAAACAACGAAGATCAGAGAACTCCACAGTCCTTCATCTCCTCTTCCTCCTCCCCCCACTCCTCCTCCTCCTCCAGCAAGGAAGTATTCTGACCCCATGCTAGAGGATGGGCCTCACCAAAGGTGGGTTCAACTTTGCAGCCCCCAACTCCCCTGCTCCTAACTGATAAGGCTGATCATTAAGCAGGCAAAACGTCCTAGCTAATTTATCTGCAACGGGGAAAGGGACGTTAGCCTCAAATCAACTGCTGGCCTCGTTGGAGTTCCTTGATAAGATTCTTGCTGGCCTTCCAGGAATTTTGAAGGCCAGGATCCGAGGTCCAAAAAATGGACAGCCCCCACCCCCCCCAAATAACTTTTCAACCAAATGACATTTCCCTGCCTAAAAGTAGCTACCCTTGTCATACAAAGGCACCACTGACCCATATACAACCAGACCTTGGCCTTACAGGGAATATAATATATGGAGCACTCACAATTTCTGGTGGCAGGCTGTTTCCACTGGTTCATTGTTCTCCTGTCAGGAAATTCTTCCTTAGTTCCAGGTGCTTCTCTCCTTGATGAGTTTCCATCCGTGGCTTCTCGTCCTGCCTTCGGGGGCTTTCAAGAACAGGTTGAGCCCCTGGTGAACGGAGGCAAACATATGTGTCCCAGGATAATGTTGCAGGATCCAATGAGGGTCAGTCCACCGGGACCAGAAGTTTAGCCTTCTGTTTTTGGGATTTGTGCTGGAACCCATCCTCAGGGAATTTCTCTCTTGAAAGAAGAAGATTAATTAGAGCAGGAAGGGACCTTGGAGGTCTTCTAGTCCAACCCCCTGCTTCTAGTCCAAGAGAAACAGGCTGTGGTAGGTGTGTGGGGCAGGGATGAAATCCAGCAGGTTCTGGAGACCGGTAGTGGAAATTTTGAGTAGTTTTGGAGAACCCGGCAAAACACTACCTCTGGCTGGATCCAGAGCGAGGTGGGGAATGGAGAGATTTTTGCAATATCCTGCCCCCAGGTGTGGGGTGGGAATGGAGATTTTGCGTATCCTTCCCCTGCCATGCCCATCAAGACCACAGAACCAGTAGTAAAAAAAATTTCGATTTCCCCACTGGTGCAGGGTCTCTAACACGGCTTTGAGGTCTGAGCAGATAGCGCTTATAAGCAGTTATCCTGAATAGCGGGAAGTGAGCTTCCTATGATCTTCTCGGCTCTCCTCATACATTTACATATATATCGTATGCGGTGGTGAAATCCAATTTTTTTAAACTACTGGTTCTGTGGGCGTGGCTTGTGGGCGTGATGTGGCGTGGTGGGCGTGGCTTGGCGGATGTGGCAGGGGAAGGATACAGCAAAAGCCCCATTCCCTCACCCCACTCCTGGGGAAGGATACTGCAAAATCCTCATTCCCTCCCACTCCTGGGGGAAGGATACTGCAAAATCTCCATTCCCTCCCGACCCCTGGGGAAGGATACTGCAAAATCCCCATTCCCTCCCCACTCCTAGAGGAAGGATACTGCAAAATCCTCATTGCCTCCCCACTCCAGGGGGAAGGATACTGCAAAATGCTCATTCCCTCCCCACTCCTGGGGGAAGGATACTGCAAAATCCCCATTCTTTCCCCACTCCTGGGGGAAGGATACTGCAAAATCCCCATTCCCTCCCCACTCCTGGGGGAAGGATACTGCAAAATCTCCATTCCCTCCCGACTCCTGGGTGAAGGATACTGCAAATCTCCATTCCCCTCCCCACTCCCCTGGGGGAAGGATTACTGCAAAATCCCCATTCCTCCCACTCCTGGGGGAAGGATAACTGCAAATCCCCATTCCCTCCCCACTCTGGGACCGGCCAGAGGTGGCATTTTGCCGGTTCTCCGAACTACTCAAAATTTCCGCTTACTGGTTCTCCAGAACCTGCTGGATTTCACCCCTGATCGTATGGCATAACAGAACGCAGCATTAATGCATAAAAATTGTACAAGTACTCCTCGACGTACAAGAGTTCACTTAGTGACCGAAGTTATAATGGCACTGAGAAAAGTGAGTCACATGATTTTGGGACTCAGGTGATTTTCCTTCCCCCACCCTTATGACCGTTTCAGTCACGTGATTTACATAAGGATGCTCGATAACAGGATTCACATTTATGACGGTCGCAGCATCCTGGTGGGGGGGGGGAGGGGTGTTCACGTGATTTCCCCTGCCCCCTTTTTCCGACGAAGCAAGTCGACGGGGAAGCCCAATTCACTGAACCACCGTGTTCCAAACCGCAGGGATTCACACTGGATAACGGTGGCCAGGAAAACTGTAAAACGGAGCAAACCTCACTTAGAGCCTGGATAGCTCTGCAGACTAAGCACTGTAATTAACATCCAGCTGTCTGCAATTACTGCAAGTTCGAATCTCCCCAGGCTCGAGGTTGACTCAGCTGTCCATCCTTTCTAAGATAGGTCAATTGAGGACCCAGTTAATAAGGTCCAATAAGCTGACTTTGTATAAATTATAAATATAAATATAAATATAAATATAAATATAAATATAAATATAAATATAAATATAAATATAAATATAAATATAAATATAAATATAAATATAATATAAATATAAATATACAAAAGGATGAAGGCTATTGCTTAACGCATTGTAAGCCGCCCTGAGTCTCTGGAGAAGGGCGGCATATAAATCAAATTAAAAAAAAAAATCAAATTAAAAAAAACTTACATCAATCAAAAAAAACTTATAAATCAAATTTTAAAAAACTTAACTAAAGGTCTCCCTTAGCCAACAGAAATGTCGAGGACTATAAGAGGGCTCCTTCGCCCTTTTCCCTTGCAGGCCAGCAGCCGTCCTTCCTCTCCCCTCTAGAGGGCAGCCGAGAGCCAAGCCGGGTGCTGGAGCTTGCCCTCACTCAACATGGCGGCCGCCGCTTCCTCCCTTCCGCTTTCCTAGGCCGGGAAGTGAGGGCGAAGTGCTCGAGAGCAGCAAGGAGAGCAGATGAGCGCCCCAGATCCCTCCAGCTCGCCCCAAATGGATTGCTACACGGCCAATTGGGATCCCCTGGGGGAATCCGCCTATTATCGGTCAGTGGCCCCCTTCCCCCAAATGCAATGCAATTAAGGCTCCCCATAACAGACACCCCTCCCCCCCATTCCCTTTTTTTAGGCTCTTCAACTTTTGCTCCCCACCCCAAAAATCATCCTCATCATCAATCATCATTTTTTTTTTTGCATCTCTCACTCTTGCCCCACCCCGACACCCCACTCTTCTGCAAACTGATGCTTATTGGGTGGGTGGGCACAAAAACCCCCCAAAACAACTTTTCTTTGCCCAAGACAGCTTTAGCAGCTTTGTATTGCAAAGGCCCATCCTCCCCAGCCAGAAGGGGGATGATGATGAGACCATCATGGTAATGTTACAACTCTTCCAACAGGGCCCATGCACTTAGTATAGAATTGATATATATTCTATTAGGTCATATGCTTAGAATATGGGATAGGGATAGGGAAGGATAGGATAGGATAGAATAAATATAGGAAGAGAGAGAGAGAAAGGAGAAGGGATAGGGATAGGGATAGGATAGGGATAGGGATAGGGATAGGATAGGATAGGATAGGATAGGATAGGAATAGGATAGGATAGGATAGGATAGGATAGGATAGGATAGGATAGGATAGAATTTAGAATAGAATAGAATAGAATAGAAAAGAATAGAATAGAATAGAATAGAATAGAATAGAATAGAATAGAATAGAATAGAATAGAATAGAATAGAATAGAATAGAATAGAATAGAATTTTTGATTTGATTTGATTTGATCTGATTACATTTCTATACCACCCTTCTCAATTCATTGTTCTCACCGTCAGGAAATTTCTCCTTGCAGCAGGCTAGGTTTCCCTGGGTTAGGGGGGGGGCGCTAAAGTCTTTTGCAATTCCCCCCCCCTCCCCAAAATACCCCCTTCCTCCTTGGGGTGGGGAAAGTTCTCTCTGCATTTCTACAGGAACTCTTTAGGGGTTATTTTATTGCATTGTTGGGTGACTTAAGGCTGTCGCATTTTATGCGTAGGTTTGTGACAGCAACCGTTTTATGTGGCTGTTGCACGTTTAAACTGCATTCAGGTGCTTTCCTTTCGAAGGGAACCTGGTTATGGTTTTTCACCTCCTGCTTTTAAGAATTTAGCTTAATAGTAGTAACTGCAAGGGGGATCTTGGATAGTGGAGAATCACTTAAATATGAGCCAACCATGTGCAGCAGCTGCCAAAAAAGCCAACACAATTCTGGGCTGCATAAACAGAGGGATGGAATCAAGATCACATGAGTGTTAATACCACTTTATGATGCCTTGGTAAGGCCACACTTGGAATGTGGCATCCAGTTTTGGGTCGCCACGATGTAAAAAGACATTGAGATTCTAGAAAGAGTGCAGAGAAGAGCAACAAAGAGGATTATAGGGGACTGGAGGCTAAAACATATGAAGAACGGTTGCAGGAACTGGGTATGTCTAGTTTAATGAAAAGAAGGACTAGGGGAGACATGAGACCAGTCTTTCAGTATCTCAGGGGCTGCCCCAAAGAAGAGGCAGTCAAGCTATTCTCCAAAGCCCCTGAGGGCAGGACAAGAAGCAACGGGTGGAAACTAACCAAGGAGAGAAGCAAGCTAGAACTAAGGAGAAATTTCCTGACAGTCAGAACAATTAACCAGTGGAACAAACTTGCCACCAAAAGTAGTGGATGCTCCATCCCTGGAGGTTTTCAGTTAGAATTTTAAATTTATGTAGCTTTTTCTTTTTTTAAAGTTACCTGGTTTTTAATGATCAGGTTGCAAAAATAATTATCTAAACTATTGAACCCTGAGGCGGAAGGAGCAGGAGGGTGGTGCAAGAACTGAGAGATGAAAGCTAAATTACCGTTTTTAAAATTTAATGATGTGGTAAGGGTGCCCAGAGATTGTTGATAGAAGTCGATAGATAAATAAATAAGTATTTTCTTTCCTCTCTAGGAAACTGGAACTTTATAGCATGAGCTGGAATTTGAAAGAAGATTTGCGGGATTATTTGGTGGCTGCAGCCCCATATGGGGGTCCCATCGGTAGGTGACAATCCTTTTCCCCCTTCTTTTTCTCAACCCTTTGCTGCAAACTCTCCTTGCATCCTGAACTGCTAGCGATCCACAATACGGGCATATTTTTCTTATTTCTAAATTGCTTATCATTTAAGGAGTCATCAGAAGATTGCAAGCTGTAGCGCTGAAGGTCTCAACCCACCCAACTCAATTTTTAACCCCTTGCATGCCTGAACTCCCAGGTTCTCACAATTTGCTATATATATATATATATATATATATATATATATATATATATATATATATATATATATCTATATATATATATATATATATATATATATATATATATATATATATATATATATATATATCTGTTTTCTGAGGTTTTCGCAGGTGTTTGTATGTAGGTCTTTGATTATTCGGGTCTTCTCCCGCATAAAATTGGAAGTGTCCTGGTGACGTTTTGACGAAGTCTCATTCGTCATCTTCAGGCTGGTGTTCTCGGCTTCGTGCTTCCAGGAGCAATTTGCTCCTGGAAGCACGAAGCCGAGAACACCAGCCTGAAGATGACGAATGAGAGTTCGTCGAAACGTCACCAGGACACTTCCAATTTTACGCGGGAGAGGACCCGAATAACCAAAAACCTACAGTATATATATATATATTGCATTTTCGACTGCCCACATTGCTCCACGCTTGCGTAAGACTGTCAGCTCACGATCAAACAAAGCAGAGAAAAGCTCAACTCAGCTTTCTCGTTATCTTTTCCTGTTTTGGGGGCTTTTTTCCCCTTATTTAGGTCTTAAATTTGTTGGCTTTTGTTTCCTCTGTCTTGCCTTTTGCCTTTCGCTTTGTCCATGTTCAGGAGCTCATATGAATGAGCGTCAATCCTTGCAAGGGTGCCAGATAACAAAACAGGAGTGGAGACACATGGGGGAAATCAATGAATTCATTCTTTTCTTTTCTTTTCTTTTCTTTTCTTTTCTTTTCTTTTCTTTTCTTTTCTTTTCTTTTCTTTCTTTCTTTTTTCTTTTCTTTTCTTTTCTTTTCTTTTCTGTTTGCCTATTTTTATTTTATTCAAAACAAAGTTCAAGTACAAAATCTGGAACTCAAAAAAAAAAAAAAAGAAAGAAAGGAAGAAAGAAAGAAAGAAAGAATCCATAAGGGGAAAAAAAACCTCAAAACACAGAACGATCAAAAGCCTTAAAAAGGTACATCAAAAAAACAAACAAAGAAGACATTGATTGCAGGTACGATAGTCCCCAACTTACGACCACAATGGAGTCCAAAATTTCTGTGGTTAAGTGGGATATTCGTTCAGTGAGTTGTGGCCCATTTTACAACCCTTCTTGTTAAGCGAATCACTGCAGTGGATATGTTAGTAGCGTGAGGACAATCAAACCAGCGGAACTTCTTGCCACCAGAAGTTGTGGGTGCTTCCATCACTGGAGGTTTTGAAGAAGAGGCTGGACAACCCTTTATCTCGAATGGTGGAGGGTTTCCAGACTGGGAAGGGGGTTGGACTAGAAGACCTCCAAGGGTCCCTTCCAGCTCTATTCTGATTGACTACGAAGTCCACACTGTGTTCAATTTGCCAAGTTTGAAAAACCCTGGACTGGACTGGACTGCTGTGAGATTTAATTGGGGTAGGGAGGAAGTGGGAGACATGTGGGTTGGCCCAAGGCGAGGGAGATAAAACTCAAGGACTAAAGCTCCCAATTAGCAGGCTTCAAATTGCTTATCATTTAAGGAGGCATCCGGAGGTTGCAAGCTGTAGCTCTGAAGGTCTCAACCCACCCAACTCAATTCTTAACCCCTTGCATGCCTGAACTCCCAGGTTCTCACAATTTGCAATTGGGGGCGTTCCTCCTCCTCCTCCTCCTCCTCCTCCTCCTCCTCCTCTTCTTCTTCTTCTTCTTCCTCCTCTTCTTCTTCTTCCTCTTCCTCTTCTTCCTCCTCCTCCTCCTCCTCCTCCTCCTCCTCCTCTTCCTCTTCTCTCCTCCTTCTTCTTCTCCTTCTCCTTCTTCTTCTCCTTCTGCTTCTCTTCCTCCTCCTCCTCCTCCTCTTCCTCCTCCTTCTCCTTCTCCTCCTCCTCCTTCTCCTCTTTCTCCTTCTTATTTTCCTCCTCCTCCTCCTCCTCCTCCTTCTCTTCTTCTTCTTCTTCTTCTTCTTCTTCTTCTTCTTCCTCTTCCTCCTCTTCTTCTTCTTCCTCTTCCTCTTCTTCCTCTTCCTCTTCTTCCTCTTCCTCCTCCTCCTCTTCTTCTTCTCCTCCTCCTTCTCCTCCTCTTCCTCTTCCTCCTCCTCTTCTTCTTCTCCTCCTCCTTCTCCTCCTCTTCCTCTTCCTCCTCCTCCTTCTTCTCCTCCTTCTCCTTCTTCTTCTCCTTCTGCTTCTCCTCCTCCTCCTCCTTCTCCTTCTCCTCCTTCTCCTTCTTATTTTTCTTCTCCTCCTCCTCTTCCTCCTCCTCCTTCTTCTCCTCCTTCACCTCCTTCTTCTTCTCCTTCTCCTCCTCCTCCTCCTCCATCCTTTTCTTCTTCCTCCTCCTATTATTATTATTTACTTTATTCATTAAACATGAAACTCAGTCAACTGAACATTCAAAAATGCATCACAAATAGCATTGACTGGTGCTAATGGTTGATACGGGTTGCTGCCAGCGTCCTAGGGATCAACCAAGTACATGATGATGATGATGATGATGATGATGAGCCTGGATAGCTCAGCAGACTAAAGCCTGTTATTAACATTCAGCTGTCTGCAATTACTGTAAGTTCGAATCTCACCAGGCTCAAGGTTGACTCAGCCTCCCATCCTTTCTAAGGTGGGTAAATTGAGGACCCAGTTTGTGGGGGCAATAAGCTGACTTTGTATAAATATAGAAAAGTATGAAGGCTATTGCTTAACGCATTGTAAGCCGCCCTGGAGAAGGGCGGCATATAAATCAAATTTTTAAAAAAATTATTGTTATTGTTATTATTTTAATTTGTAGCCCTGATGAAAAACAAGAAGGAGAAATCTCCCAGCTCCCGGCCTATTCTAGAGATCTACTCTGCCTCTGGAATCCAGCTGGCCAGCGTTGTGGTGAGTAAGACCCACGGGTCAGTTCCAGGCAGTCCTCGATGTACGACGGTTCGCTTAGTGACCGTTCCAAGTGACAACGGCACGGAAAAAAAGCAACTTAGGGCCATTTTTCACACTTAACGACCGTTGCAACGTCCCCAGGGTCGCGGGATCAGAATTCGGACACTTGGCAACAGACTCGTATTTATGACGGTCGCAGTGTCCCGGGGTCACGCGATCCCCTTTTGCGAGTTTGTGACGAGCGAAGTCCATGGGGAAGCAGTGTCCCTAAGTGCAGGAAGTCACTTAACAACCGTGGCCAGAATGGTCGTAAAATGGAGCGAAACCCAATTAGCAAATGTTTCACTTAACGACAGCCATTTGGGGCTCGATTGTGGCTGTTAAGTCGAGGACTTGTCATAATTGTAATGCTATGCTGGTATTTTCCAAGCTTCCTGATTTTTAAGATCTGTGGACTTCAACTCCCAGAATTCCACAGCCAGCTATGCTGGCTGTGGAATTCTGGGAGTTGAAGTCCACAGATCTTAAAAATCAGGAAGCTTGGAAAACACAGTTCTAAACCAACTCACCCCGTTGTTCAGCAGGATGGGAGATGTAGTCCGTCAACGTTTGGGGATCCTGGGTGGAACAAGGGGGTAAAGCAGCGCCCGGCTGGGGATACTGGGAGTTGTAGTCGCATCTGTGCGACGAGCAGCTCCGGACGACGAAGGGAACATGGGAACCCAAGCTAACAAAAGGCAGGCGTCTTGAGATCCAGGCAGAAAGCCAAGCCTTAGAACCTGCTGGGGCTGATGGGACTTGTGGTCGGCCAGTCTTGCAAGCGCCTCCGTCTCTTTGCCAATAGTGGAAGGATTCCCCGGCGATCTTCCTGGGCTGGACCACCAGCGAGGAGCTGCTCAGCGTCCAGGAGAACGGCATCGTCCTTCTCCACAGCCTGTTTGGCGAATTCAAGAAGAAAGTCACCATGAACAGCGTAAGTGACACGTCGGCAGGGTTGTGGCGGAGAGCTGAGTTCGAGACACGGTTGGGCGGAGCCTTGCCACGTGCGAAGCCTTCCAAGGAGCAAGCCACATCAGGGTTTCGCGTGGTGTACGAACTCCGATGCGTCCTTTTTCTTTTTTATTATTGAAAAGTTTTTAAAAATAGTACAAATATTCTCCCCCCTCCCCCTCCCCCTGTGGGCGTGGCTTGGTGAAAGGGGGTAATGTGACCGGGTGGGCGTGGCCAATTTTTTAAAAAAAACTTTTAAAAGCATTTTTTCTACAATCTCTTTGGCTCTGACGATCCCAGCTGAGTTGCCTGATCGTCAGAGGCTTTTTTTTTTGTTGTTTAAATGCCTCTGACGATCAGGCAACTCAGCTGGGATCGTCAGAGGCATTTAAAAACATTTTTGTATAACCTCTGCGGCCGAAGAGGTTGTAGAAAAAATGCTTTTAAAAGTAAAAAAAAAAAAGCCTCTGATGTTCGTGTGGCTTAGCTGGGCACGTGGGTGGGGTGGGCAGGGATTTTTGCTACCGGTTGTCCGAACCCCCCCGCTTCCGTCGCTAGCGGTTCGGGCAATCCGGTCTGAATTGGGAGCATTTCACCCCTGGGAAGTAGGATAAGGCAGGAGAGGAGGAAGGAGAAAGGAGGAGAGGAGAGGGGGGAAGGGAAGGGAAAGAAAGGAGAAGAAGAAGGTTTGTTGCGAAATGAGAGAAGAAAGAGTAAAAGAGCAACTCCGAAGGTATTTAAAATGTCTTATTTTAATGCTTTCTTTAATGAAAATGTGTCTCTGTCGGATTAATTACGTTTGAGAAAATTTTATATTCTGGGTATAAGAAGTAAAACTGAAAAAACTTTCATCAAAGAAATAATAAGTTCCTTTTCTTATTATTTCTATTATTTCTTATTTCTATTCGTCGTTCTTTCTCTCTTGTCCGTCAGGACGCTGTGCAGGAACGAGTGCTGGAGGCCCGGGTGTTTTACACAACCTACGGCACCGGCTTGGTTATTCTCTCCGCCCTTCAACACCGCTTCAGCCTGGCCAACAACATCTACGACATGAAAGTACGGAAGCTTCCAGTCGTGCCAGGTGCGGCTCCCTCTTTCCGGGGTGGCTTTGGTTTCCCCCGCGCAGGTAGTCCTCGACATACGGCCAAATCGGCCGACGTTCTTTGCCCCCTTTTTTACAAGCACGGTTGTTAAGCGAGTCACTGCAGCGGTTCAGCCGGTCGCACGGTTGCTAAGGGAATCCAGCTTCCATCCTGAACTTTTCAGACAGATGATTAACAGAGTCGGAAGGGGCCCTGGAGGTCATCTAGTCCAACCCGCACCCAAGCAGGAGACGCGACACCATTTCTGACTGATGGCAGCCTAAGTCTCTTCTAGAAAGCCTCAGGAAGGTCGCCAAAAGGGATCGTACGACCCCCCAGGACACTGCAGCCGTCATAAATGCGAGTCCATTTTGCCAAGCGTCTGAATTTGGTGGGAATGCTACAACACGGTCATGAGACATTTTTTTTCACTGCCGTCGCAACTTCGAACGGTCGCTAAACAAACTGGCAAGTTAAGAGTTACCTGTATGTGCTGAAATGGGATTTTTTTTCCAATGTTTCGTACAAAATGAAGCTTTCTCAGGTTTCTAGACCTCATGGTTCAGGGGTCTAAATCTAGTCAGAAGTGACCCTTGGCACTCCGAGCGACGAAAACTCACCTGAAATGGAGGAGACATCGTTCCGTGTAGTCCTCGACTTACAACCATTCATTTAGTGACTGAAGTTACGACGGCATTGAAAAAAGGGATTTACGACTGTTTTCACACTTACGACCGTTGCAGCATTCCCGTGGTCAAAATTCGGACGCTTGGCAACTGACTCATATTCATAATAATAATAATAATAATAATAATAATAATAATAATAATAATAATAATAATTTTATTTCTAATTTTATTTATTTATGACGGTCAGAGTGTTCCGGGATCACACAATCCCTTTTTGCGACCTTCCGATCGACAAAGTTGGCGGGGAAGTCAGATTCCCTTCACAACCGTGTTCCGCACTTAATAGCTGCAGTGATTCGCTTAACGACAGTGGCCAAGAAAGGTCGTAAAATGGGACAGAACCCTCTTAAACAACTATCCCGCTTAGCCACGGAAATTTGGGAGCTGAATTGTGGTCGTAAGCCGAGGACTACCCACGCTCCTCGCTCCCTTGTGAAATGCTTTTTTAGAAAAACAAATGGTCGGTATCCAGACCGGAGTTGAACATTTTTTCTCCTCAGAGTTCAGATGGATGACCTCTTTTCTCCCTTTCCGGCTAGGTCTTCAAGGCCCCCCCTCCTGCTGGACGGTCCTTTGCCAAAACAGGGTCACCAAAATTCTCCTCGCGGTCGGACAAGAATTGTACCTTCTGGATGACGGAGCCTACAATCCGGTGGTGCGTTGTTCCCAAGTCCTTTCATTCTGAAATTGTTGGTCTTTCTGCAGGGCATAAAGGGGGGCTGATAAGCCATGGTTTGTACCTAGAGCGATGTTTCTCAACCTTGGTAGCTTGAAGATGGGTGGACTTCAACTCCCAGAATCCCCCAGCGAGCAGCGCAGGTCAATTTCCTGCACTGTAAAGGGATCAGTCAATGCGTGGAAGGGCAACGAGGTCTTAAATTTAGCTGGTGGTCTCCTTTCCTTACTGTAGACCCTGCCTGGGCTCAGCCCGCATGCCGGCTCCTTCCTCAGGATGGCCGTGTCGTTCAACCACCGGTTTTTGGCGCTCTTCACTGACACCGGCTACGTCTGGATGGGCCGGTCGAATTTAAAGGTGAGATCCAACTCCCAGAATTCCCCTGCCAGCATGGGTGGACTGCAACTCCCAGAATCCCCCTGCCATCATGGATGGACTTCAATTCCCAGAATTCCCCTGCCCGCATGGGTGGACTGCAACTCCCAGAATTCCCCTGCCAGCATGGATGGACTTCAGCTCCCAGAATCCCCCTGCCATCATGGATGGACTTCAATTCCCAGAATCCCCCTGCCATCATGGGTGGACTTCAATTCCCAGAATCCCCCTGCCATCATGGATGGACTTCAATTCCCAGAATCCCCCTGCCATCATGGGTGGACTGCAACTCCCAGAATCCCCTTGCCAACATGGATGGACTTCAATTCCCAGAATTCCCCTGCCAGCATGGGTGGACTTCAGCTCCCAGAATTCCCTGCCCACATGGGTGGACTTCAACTCCCAGAATTCCCTGCCCGCATGGGTGGACTTCAACTCCCAGAAATCCCTGCCAGCATGGGTGGACTGCAACTCCCAGAATCCCCCTGCCATCATGGATGGACTTCAATTCCCAGAATCCCCCTGCCATCATGGGTGGACTGCAACTCCCAGAATCCCCCTGCCATCATGGATGGACTTCAATTCCCAGAATTCCCCTGCCCGCATGGGTGGACTTCAACTCCCAGAATTCCCCTGCCGGCCAGCTTTAGATGGCGAAGCAAATATTTTCTGATATACTTTTCGTTTTCTTCTGCTTCCCGCCAGGAAAAAATGGCTGAATTCACTTGCGACTACCGATCCCCTCCCAAGCAGATGGCCTGGTAAGCACCCCCAAAACCCCGGGGCTCCTTCTGCCTTTTCCTAAAACCGATTACCAGCAGTCCTCGACTTACAACAGTTTTGGTCACGAGAGTACAAAAAAGACATCTAGACATTCTAGACATCTCGAAAGAGTGCAGAGAGTGCAGAGAAGAGCAACCAAGAGGATTAGGAGGATAAAACATACGAAAAAGGGGTTGCAGGAACTGAGTAGGTCTGGTTTAACGAAAAGAAGGACCAGGGGTGATATGATAGTGACGTTCCAATATTTGAGGGGCCGCCCCAAAGAGGAGGGGCAGTCAATTTTTTCTCAAAAGCCCCTGAAGGCAGGAGAAAAAACAATGGATGGAAACTAATCAAGGAGAGAAGTAACCTAGAAGAAATTTCCTAAGAGTTGTAATAATTAACCAGGGGAACAACTTGCCACCAGAAGTGGTGAGTGCTCCATCACTGGAATCTTTTAAGAAGAGACTATGGACAGCCATGTGTCTGAAATGGTAGAGAGTCTCTTACTTGCAGGGGGCTGGACTAGAAGACCTCCAAGGCCCCTGCCAACTCACTTATTCTTTCTTCTTAACGTGACAGGTGTACTCGACAACACAGCCGGCAGCGTGCTGTTGTGATGGCCTGGGACCGGTGCCTTGTGGTTGCTGGAAGCGACCAGCAAAGCATTCAGTATCCTTACTCAAAGCTTACAACAGGGAGAAGGCTGAGCCTCCATGGTTTGAACCAGTCTACCGTAGGATATGGCTGGAGTTCTCCAATTTATGGGGTCTTCTGAGTTGGGGGGGCCATGGCAATGATCAGCAGAGATTGTCTTTCTCTTATCGATTTCCAAAGAACGGCTCCTCAATTCCTTAACGCCAACCCTCAGGTACCCTCTGAGTGAGGATTCGCACCTGGTCCCAGAACTGGATGGGGTGCGCATTTTCTCTCGCTCCACCCACGAATTCCTGCACGAGATCCCAGGTGGGTTTTCCTGGCTGAACAAAGAGGACTAGGAACTTTCCCCAACGTTTAAATAGTCCGACTGTGAACAAAGAGGACTAGAAACTTTCCCCGACTTTTAAGTAGTCGATAGTCGAGGCTTCCCACTCCTGTATCTCTCTTTCAGAGGCCAGTGAGGAGATCTTCAAAATCGCCTCGATGTCGCCCGGGGCCTTGCTGTTTGAAGCGCAGAAAGAATATGAGGTAAAATAAGTCGACCAAGGAGGAGTGGAATGAAAAATGCTAGAAAAAAAATATCCCTTGTCCTCAATTTACGACCACAATGGAGGCCAGAATTGCTAAGTAAGAAATTTCTTTTTCCATATTTTTCGGACTATAAGATACACCAAGATTTCGAAGAGGTAAGCAAGACATAAAAAACGTTTTTGCCCTCCCCGGGTCCCCGGGACCACTCTGCAGGCCTCCCAAAGCCTCTGCGCGTCCAGTTTTTTGCAAAAACGGGACGTGAAGGACAGGGCCTCGGAAGGCCAAAACTGGCTATATTAGATGTATAAGATACCGACATTTCCACCCTCTTTTAGGAGGTGGAGAAAACTATGTCTTATACTCCGAAAAGTACGGTAAGTGAGTTTTGTCCCATTTTACGACTTTTCTCGCCACACTCGTTAAGCAAATCAATGCTGTTGTTAAGTGAATCAGATGGTTGTTAAGTGAATCGGGCTTCCCCATTGACTTGGCTTGTGAGAAGGCCGCAAAAAAGTAAAGAAAAAGTAAGAAAGGCTGAAAGATAATGTTTTAGAGCCAAAACCAGAAATCAAAATTCATAAAAAAGTCAATTTAGTAAAAAAGGGAGAAAAAATGGGAAAATTAAACAGTAAACATTTAAAGAAGAAGAATTCTTCTGACTCTTCAAGTCTTAATCCAGGGGGGAACAAACTTTAGGAGTCCAATTTAATTTAATTCAGTATATAGTCTCTAGTCCAAAGGGAATAAAAAAAAATCAAAATTCAAGCCAAAAATCTTCTCTTTTTATTTTTCAACACAAAAAATTGGATTTTTTTGTTTTTTTGCAGAAATGAATAGATTGACTTTAAGGATTAAAGATAGGGAAGAGATAGAGTATTATAGAAGATGGAACTGTTTCTATTATTGGTTGGAAAAGAGAGATAAAAGATAAAAGCTTTATGATTATATTTAAACATTTGATAGGCAGAATTTTGTTTTAGTAAGGAGATATTAAAATAGTTTGTATAAAGATCAAGATAGAAGAAAATTCCTTCTTTGGAAGAAGAAGAACGACCTAAGATAACACCGAGATGTCACAGGGAGGGGGTGACAGATATATTAAATGTTTGTTTGTTTTTATAAAAAATAATAAAAAGTTATATACAGAAGGTCGCAAAAAGAGGATCTCGTCACCCCAGGAACCCTGCAACTGTCATAAATGTGAGTCCGTTGCCAAACGTCTTAATGTAAATCACTTGACCACGGGAAGGCTGCAGTGGTCATAAGTGTGAAAAATGCCGTAAGTCACTTTTTTTCAGTCCCGGCGTAACTTTGAACAGTCATTAAATGAACTGTTGTAAGTCGAGGACCGCCTGTACATTCCTGATGTTAACGCTGCAGAGATATTCACAAATGGGATCCATGACTTTGGGGAACAAGAGGCAATGGTTTGGCAAGGCCCCAGTTATAATTTTAAGGAAAAGTTTTATTATTAAGCATCAATTGTAGATACAAGCAGTATCCTCGACTTACAACAGGTCATTTAGTGACCGTAGTTGCAACAGCAGTAAAACAGCGACTTGTGACCGTTTTTCACTCTTAACGTCTGTTGCAGTGTCCCCATGATCACGTGATCAAAATTCAGACATGCTTGGCAACTGACTCGCATTTATGACGGTCGCAGTGTCCCGGGGTCCTGTGATCCTCCTTTTGCAACCTTCTGACAAGCAAAGTCCATGGGGAAGCCCGATTCGCTTACAGACATTGTTAAAAAAGTTAAAAACAGCAGGAATACGATTAACGGTCGTGGCAAGAACGGTCGTAAAAGGGGGCAAAACTCACTTAACGTCTGCCTTGCTTAGCGACCGAAAATTTGGGCTCAGTTGTGATCAATTCTGCCCAGGTAGTCCTTGATTTATGACCACAGTTGAACCCCAAATTTAAACCGGTTGCGTTTCGTCTCTCTGATCAGAAAGAAAGCCAGAAGGCGGATGAATACCTGCGTGAAATCAAGGACCAGAAACTGCTTCCCGAGGCCGTCGAGCAATGCATTAAAGCAGCCAGCTACGAACATTCCCCACCCATCCAGAAAGCTCTGCTCCAGGTAAGGGGGACAGGTAAATCCCTGCAGGGGGTCTGAGCCCAGCCCTCTGCTCAGGTGGGGGAACAGAGGCAATAGACCAGTAGTTAACAAACTTCACAGCTTGAAGAGGGGTGGACTTCAAGCCCCAGAATCCCCCAGCCAGCATGATTTAAGATGGGTGGATTTCCATTCCCAGAATCCCCCAGCCAGCATGCTTTAAGAGGGGTGGACTTCAACTCCCAGAATTCCTAGCTAGCATGCTTTAAGAGGGGTGGGCTTCAACTCCGAGAATCCCCCAGCCAGCATGATTTAAAAGGGATGGACTTCAACTCCCAGAATCTCCCAGCCAGCATGATTTAAGAGGGGTGGGCTTCAACTCCCAAATCCCCCAGCTAGCATGCTTTAAGAGGGGTGGACTTCAACTCCCAAAATCCCCCAGCTAGCATGATTTAAGAGGGGTGGACTTCAACTCCCAGAATTCCCCAGCTAGCCTGCTTTAAGAGGGGTGGACTTCAACCCCCAGAATCCCCCAGCTAACCTGCTTTAAGAGGGGTGGACTTCAACTCCCATTATCCCCCAGCTAGCATGATTTAAGAGGGGTGGACTTCAACTCCCAGATTCTCCCAGCTAGCATGATTTAAGAGAGGTGGATTCCCATTCCCAGAATTCCCCAGCTAGCCTGCTTTAAAAGGAGTGGACTTCAATTCCCAGAATCCCCTAGCCAGCATGATTTAAGAGGGGTGGATTTCCATTCCCAGAATTCCCCAGCTAGCATGCTTTAAGATGGATGGACTTCAAGTCCCAGAATTCCCTTTGCAAGCTTTCCCACTTCGCTTAACACCCTAAGGACTAGAAACTTGCGCTGAACGAGGAATATCATTCCCTCTTGTTTTTTCTCTACCTGTAGTCCGCCTCTTTTGGAAAATGCTTCATCGACAAATTTGCACCGGAAAGCTTTGTCGAAACCTGCCGAGATTTGCGGGTGCTTAACGCTATCCGAGATTACCAGATTGGGATCCCTCTCAGCTTCGATCAGTATCCTTTCCTGACGGCAGAACCAAAATGGATCACGAGAAACGGGATTTTTGCCTTTTTTTTTTTTTCTGTCTCCGGATTCATCCTGGAAAAATCTGCTTTCTCCTTAAATCAATCTTGTTCCCATTTTTAGCAAAAACTCCATCAGAAGTTTCTGCTGTTTCACGAAAAGACTGGTCGTCCTCAACTTACGACCCCAACCGAGCCCAAAATTTCCATCGCTCGGCGAGGCCGTTGTTAAGCGAGTTTTGCCCCCTTTTACCACGTTTTATCTCACGACGGTTGAGCGCATCTGGCCTCCCGTTGACTTGGCTCATCAGGAGGTCGCAAAACGGGATCCGTCACAAATAGGAGTGAGCTGCCAGACTGCTGAATTTGTATCACGTGACCCAGGGGGGTGCTGCAGTGGTCGTAAGTGTGAAAACAGGCCATAAGTCACTTTTTTTTTGATGCCACTGTAGCTTCAAACAGTTACTAAATGAATGGTTGTAAGTTGAGGACTGCATGTAATTTGGGGGGGGGTGTTAACATATAAGCTTCCGATCTCCCCTTCTTCAACATACGCATACCAACTAATCCTAGAAAATTCTTAACAGGTGATTTACAGATATAAACAGCTGACCAAGGAGGTTTTGCTGGATAGGTAACTTATCTCTCCTCTAAATGTATTGCACGTCTGGGTTAAATTTTGTCCTCTTTTCCATCTAAAAATGGGCAAATCTTGATCAATCTCAGTTTAGGGGCTACTCTGATTTATGGGAATCTGGGGCTGAGCTTCGGTATTAGCCAAAATGGTTTTTTAAAAAATTATTATTATTATTATTATTTATTCCGTTCAATCTGGTTGATTCTTCGAGACATCCTGGATACGTTTCTTGGCAAGGTTTTTCAGAACTGGCTGGCCATTGCCACCTTCCTAGGGCAGAGAGAGAGTGACTGGCTCAAAGTCACCCAGCTGGCTTTCATGCTTGATACGAGACTAGAACTCACTGTCTCCTGGTGACTGGCTGAAAGTCACCTGGTCACCTTTCATGCCTAAGGCAGGACTAGAACTCACCGTCTCCTGATGATTGGTCACCCAGTTGACTTTGAAGCCTAAGGCGGGACTAGAAGTCACCGTCTCTTGGTGATTGGCCCAAAGTCACCCAGTTGACTTTGAAACCTAAGGCGGGACTAGAACTCACCGTCTTCTGGTGATTGGTCACCCAGTTGACTTTGAAGCCTAAGGCGGGACTAGAACTCACCGTCTCCTGGTGATTGGTCACCCAGTTGACTTTGAAGCCTAAGGCGGGACAAGAACTCACTGTCTCCTGGTGATTAGCCCAAAGTCACCCAGTTGACTTTGAAGCCTAAGGCGGGACTCAAAGTCACCATCTCTTGGTGATTGGCCCAAAGTCCCCCAGTTGACTTTGACGTCTAAGGCGGGACTAGAACTCACCGTCTCCTGGTGATTGGTCACCCAATTGACTTTGAAGGCTAAGGCGGGACTAGAACTCACTGTCTCCTGGTGATTAGCCCAAAGTCACCCAGTTGACTTTGAAGCCTAAGGCGGGACTAGAACTCACCGACTCCTGGTGATTGGCCCAAAGTCACCCAGTTGACTTTGAAGCCTAAGGCGGGACTAGAACTCACTGTCTCCTGGTGATTGGTCACCCAGTTGACTTTGAAGCCTAAGGTGGGACTAGAACTCACCGTCTCCTGGTGATTGGTCACCCAGTTGACTTTGAAACCTAAGGCGGGACTAGAACTCACCGTCTCCTGGTGATTGGCCCAAAGTCACCCAGTTGACTTTGAAGCCTAAGGCGAGACTAGAACTCACCGTCTCCTGGTGATTGGCCCAAAGTAACACAACTTACTTTCATGTCCAAATGGGACAAGAACGCAGTGTCTCCCTGTTTCTAACTTGGCACATCAACCACTACACCAAAGTGGCTTTTTTGTAACCAAAGATAGCCTGTCCCTAAAGCTGGAGGCTCTCTTTTGGCTCCTGGTTAGAGATGGAGCCCAGAATGCATGCCTATCATAAACACCGTGGCTGGTAGCCTAGCCATCTGACCTGATCCTTCGGCCGTTGTATCTTAGGGTGGTTTTGAGAAGACTGTATCCAATCGCCATCAAGATTTGCGAGTACCTCCGTCTCTCCGAATTCCAAGGGATAAGCCGGATTTTGGCCCACTGGGCCTGTTACAAGGTACGATCCGGAAATCCGTCATTAAGTGTGAACAGCCTGCCAAACCCCCCCAGGTTGCAGTCACACAATCACCGGGCACTGCAACGGCTCCTAACTTTGGGCACAGGTTGTAAGTCCATTTGTAATTTTGATGCGAACGGTCATTAAGCGAGGACGGCCTAAAATTGCATCTTGATGCCACGGCTCTTAACTTTGGGCTCCGGTCGTAAGTCCCTTGATTTGTAATCTCAAATGGTCGCTAAGTGAGGACGGCCCAATATTTCATTTTTTTAACGCCCGCCTCTTTGTTCCACGCCGTTTTCAGGTTCAACAGAGAGACAAATCAGATGAAGAACTGGCCCAAGTCATCAACCAGAAACTCGGCGACGCCGTGGGCATTTCGTATTCGGACATCGCGACGCAGGCTTACGAGAGCAACCGGCCAGAGCTGGCTATTAAGGTTCGAGGGAAATGGATTCTGATGCATCCCGAGGAGGGTCCAAGAAGCAGGAATCAACAGGCCTCCACTCAAGAAGGAATAGGAATAGAATGAATGAGCCGGAAGGGACCCTGGAGGTCTTCGCTCAAGCTGGAGACCCAATACCATTCTGGCTATCCAGTCTCTTCTTCAAAACCTCCAGTAATGAAGTTCTAGTGGCAGGCTGTTCCTCTGGTTAATTATCCTCACTGTTAGGATGTTTCTCCAAGTTGCTTCTCTCCTTGATGAGTTACCCCCCATTCTTTCTTGTCCTACCTTCAGTTGATTTGGAAAATAATTTGACCCCCGTCTTCTTTGGGGCAACCGCTCAAATACTGGAATACTGCCATCATGTCCCATCATCCCCAAGTCCTTCTTTACTCTACAATAACCAGACTCAAATCCTACAGCCGTTCTTATGTTTTTATCTCCAGGCCTCTTAATCATCTTAGTTGCTCTTCTCGGGGCTTTTTCAAAGTCTCGACTTCTTTTTCTGTAATACGGTGACCGAAATTGGTGCGGTCTTAACTAAGGCTGTATAAAGCGATACTAATACTGCCAAAATTTGATTTAATTACGTTTTTAGATTATTTTTAACTTTTATATTGCTTGTATTGTAATGTTTTAATGTTTGGCTGTTCACCGCCCTGAGTCCGTCAGGAGAAGGGCGGTATATAAATCTAATAAACTAAACTAAACTAAACTAAACTACCGTATTTTCCGGCGTATAAGACGACTGGGCGTATAAGACGACCCTCCTCAGAGCCATTTAAGGCTCGTCAGAGCCTTATGGGCTGGTCTGCCTGGTTACAGGAGAATGAGACCCGGCGTATAAGACGACCCCCGACTTTTGAGAAGATTTTTGTGTGTTAGAAAGTAGTCTTATACGCAGGAAAATACAGTACTTTGCGTGATCTTAATTCCATGCCTATGTTTATACAGCCCAGGATTGTATAACCCGCACACAGCTGGCTCATATTCAAGTGATCGTCCACTTGGACGATCCAACGTCCTTCTCATTATTTCCAATATTTGATCCAGAGTCGCCCTGCAGGGGAGAGATGGCCAGCCTAAAATTTTAATAAATAAATACAATTTAAGAAATAAGAAAGAAAAAAAAATTAAACGATTCTCCGCTTCTAGGGTTTGCCAGCTTGTAAGTTTGCAGAAATGTTTATAGGAAAGGGGCAGTTCAGAGGAGTGGGTCCCATCCTGGCCTTTTCCCTGACCTGCTAGCTTTCTAGATGCAAGGGACTCGTCTTCCCCCTCCTGGAAAAATTTCACATGGCTTCAGCTTCCATGGGCGTCCGGCAGACGGACTGGCTCAACCAGCGAGAACAAAATCATTCGTGGTCAGGCCGGATCAGCCTTTTTTTTTCAACCTCGGCAACTTGAAGAGGTATGGACTTCAACTCCCAGAATTTCCTGACGGAAACCTTGTGTTTTGTGCTTTCTTTCTTTCTTTATATTTATTTGCAGCTGCTGGAATACGAACCCCGGCCGGGAAAGCAGGTGCCTCTTTTACTGACCATGAGAAGAAGCCAGCTGGCGTTGAGCAGAGCCATTGAGAGCGGGGACAGCGATCTGGGTAAATCAGAGGTGGGGGGAAAGGGAGGGAGGATGGATGGAGAGAGAGAGAGAGAGAGAGAGAGAGAGAGAGAGAGAGAGAGAGAAAGATATTGAGATAGATATGAAGATGGATGGATGGATGAATAGAGAGAGACAGACAGACAGATAGATTTGGATGGATGGATGGATGGATAATGAGATAGATTACATAGATGTTAGGTAGGTAGACAAAGATATTGAGATAGGTATCAAGGTGGATGGATGGATGGATGATAGACAGAGACATATTGAGATATGAAGAAGGATGGATGGATGAATAGAGAGACAGACAGACATATATGGATGGATGGATGGATGGATGGATGGATGGATGGATGGATGGATAATGAGATAGATTACATAGATGATAGGTAGGTAGATACAGATAGACAGAGATATTGAGATAGGTATCAAGGTGGATGGATGGATGGATGGATGGATGATAGACAGACAGACAAGAGATATTGAGATATGAAGAAGGATGGATGAATGAATAGAGAGACAGATAGACATACAGACATATGGATGGATGGATGGATAATGAGATAATGAGATAATTACATAGATGATAGGTAGATACAGATAGACAGAGATATTGAGATAGATATCAAGGTGGATGGATGGATGGATGATAGACAGACAGACAGAGATATTGAGATATGAAGAAGGATGGGTGGATGGATGGATAAATAGAGAGAGACATGGATGGATGGATGGATGGATGGATGGATGGATGGATGGATGGATGGATAATGAGATAGATTATATAGATGATAGGTAGGTAGATACAGCTAGACAGAGATATTGAGATATGAAGGAGGACGGATGGATGGATGGATAATGAGATAATTACACTGATGATAGGTAGGTAGCTACACAGAGATATTGAGATATATATGAAGGTGGATGGATGGATACATACATACATACCGTTTCCCCTAAAATAAGACCTCCCCTGATAATAAGCCTAATTGGACTTTTGAGTGCATGCACTAAAATAAGCCTTTCCCGGAAATATTTAAACGCATCTGCAGCTGGTTTCCTGCAAGCTCACTCAAATAATAAGATCTCCCCGAAAATAAGGCCAAGTGCTTATTTTGGGGTTCAAAAAAATATAAGACAGGGTCTTATTTTCGGGGAAACACGGTAGATGATAGTTATACAGTATATTGAGATGGATATTGAGATATCAGGGAGGGAGGGAGGGAGGGAGGGAGAGAGAGAGAGAGAGAGAAAGAAAATCACAATAAAAATACAGAATATCCAGCCATTTTAGCAATCTTTCCTTCTCAAACCCCTGCAGATTATGCTAAATCCAGCCCTAGATGGAAAAAAAAGGATTTTTTCCATTTATTTATTTATTGGCTCAATTTATATGCCGCCCTTCTCCAGAGACTCAGGGCGGCTTACAATGCATTAAGCAATAGCCTTCATACTTTTGTATATACCTGCTTAGTAGGGCTTTCGCCCCCCTTAAGCGGGGTTCTTTTTTTATACAAAGTCAACTTATTGCCCCCACAATCCGGGTCCTCATTTTACCTCGGAAGGATGGAAGGCTGAGTCAACCTTAAGCCTGGTGAGATTCGAACTTGCAGTAATTGCAAGCATCTGGTGCTACTTAACAGCACTTTAGTCTGCTGCGCCACCAAGGCTCCATAACCTTCTGTAGAATATATCCTGCCAGGGGTTAGGGTTAGAGGAAGAGCTCTATTAAGCAGCTATCTCGGCTATGAATTGCAGGCCCCATCCTCCCCAGCCCAGAGGTTTGGCTGGCAAATATTCTCCTTTTCTGTTTTTCTTCCTGCTCAGTTTACACGGTCATCTCACGCTTGAAGGACGAACTCGGCCGGGGCGATTTCTTCATGGCTTTGCAGAACCAGCCTGTGGCATTGAGTCTCTACCGTCAGGTGAGGCTCTGGGCTTCACACGCTCCGTTGCTGACACTGGCCTGGCTGCACGGAAGCCGGCCGAGATACAGAGAAACAGACCGGACCCATTAATCTGCGCATCTGGGAATATATGAATCTCCAGATTTTGGGGCTGGAGGATTCTGGGTGTCTCTGATCCAACCCCAAATTCAAGTTCTGAGCCTCCTTGCTGTGTGTGAAGGGTTTCTCGTAGTTGTGGGACAGTGTTTTTCAAACTTGGCAAATTTAAGACGGGTGGACTTCAACTCCCAGAATTCCCCAGTTGGCTCAGATTCAGTGAGTTTTGCCCCATTTTATGACTTTTCCAGCCACATTTGTTAAGTGAATCACTGCACTTGTTAAGTTAGTAACACGGTTGTTAAGCGAATCGGGCTTCCCCATGGATTTCGCTGGTCAGGAGGTTGTGTGACCTCGGGACACTGCGACCGTCATAAATGTGAGTCAGTTGTCAAGCATCCGAAAGTAAACCTTGACCGTTGACATGGGGATGCTGCAACGGTCATAAGTGTGAAAAACGGTCTTAAGTCACTTTTTTCAGCGCCGTTGTAACTCCAAATGGTTGCTAAATGAACTCTGTAGTTGTAGCTGTGGTTTAAACCAGCCGTTTCTAGAACAACAGACCTATATAATTGGTAAAAAACCTAAATCAAGGTTTCATATTTTCAATTTTGTTTTCATATTTTCACTTTTGTTTTCAATTTTCTAGGCTTTTTGTCAACAAACTGCCCATGACTAAGGAAATAAAATAAATAAAATAAAATAAAGCTGAGGTAAAAGTCTCCAAATAAAATGTTTTAAGCCTCCTAGGTTTACTCCTGGGCATGAGGGGAAGCGTGTACATTTGATAAATAAATATAATTTTAAAAATTAAAATGTTAAATTAAAAAAAAAATAGCCACAAGAATGAGGATGATTAATTGATTTATACCCAACCTTTTTCACCTATCACTCTTGTCCCTCCTCAGTTCTGCAAACATAAAGAGCCCAACACACTGAAAGATCTCTACAATCAAGACGACAACCACCAGGAGCTGGGCAACTTCCACGTCCGTAGCAGCTACGTCAGCGAGAAGGTGGGTACCATTGCAACGTGGCAGTGGGCATCGAAAAATGGCTGGCAGACTCCGATCCGGAGAGGTCCCCTCTGAGACCAGGAAAAATATATATATTTTCACACCTGCATTGCACATTCTCCCAAGTAGGCTGCAAATTGTTTGCATTTGTGGTTAAAAGGGAAGATAAACAAATCACAATGAATTAATTAAGTTCAGTGATTCCTCTCTGAAAGTTTCTAGTCCTTAAGGTTCTGGTTGAAATCTCTGGAAGCATTTGGAAAGGGAGGCAGACAAAATAGAACAGAATAGAATAACAGAGTTGGAAGGGACCTTGGAGGTCTTCTAGTCCAACCCCCTGCTCAGGCGGGAAACCCAACATCATTTCAGACAAGTGGCTGTCCAGTCTCTTCTTAAAAGCCACCAGTGATGGAGCATCCACAACTTCTGGTGGCAAGTTGTTCCACTGGCTCATTGTTCTAACTTTCAGGAAATTTCTCCTTCATTCCAGATTGCTTCTCTCCTTGACTGATTTCCATCCATTGTTTCTTGTCCTGCCCTCAGGGGCTTTGGAGAATAGGTGGACCCCCTCCTCTTCTCTGGAGCAGCCTCTCAGTTACTGGAACATGCTATCATGCTACCCCTAGTCCTTCTTTTCATTAGACATAACTACACATTGTTAAGAATAAGCTAGGTTGCCTATTTCATTTCATTTCATTTCATTTACTAAATTTGTACACCGCCCTTCTCCTGACGGACTCAGGGCGGTGAACAGCCAAAAATTAAAATACATACAATACGAAAGTTAAAATAATTTAAAACATCATGAAATCCATTTTGGCTTCCCCAAATTTAAAACCCCTCACTAAAATTAACCCATTAAAATCTTTTTAAGCCAGCCCGGCTTGCTGAAATAGAAAAGTCTTCAGGGCCTTGCGGAAAGTACGGAGGTCCGGGATCAGTCGTATCCCTGGGGGTAGCTCATTCCAGAGGGTGGGAGCCCCCACAGAGAAGGCTCTCCCCCTGGGGGTCACGAGTCGACATTGCCTGACCGACGGCACCCTGAGGAGACCCTCTCTGTGGGAGCGTATTGGCCGGTGGGAGGTTATCGGTGGCAGAAGGCGGTCTCGTAAATACCCAGGCCCTACGCCATGGAGGCTTTAAAGGTGAGAACCAATACCTTGAAGCGCACCCGGAAGACCACCGGGAGCCAGTGCAGCTCCCGCAGGAGAGGTGTCACATGGGAGCGCCAAGTCGCCCCCATAACCACCCGCGCGGCCGCATTCTGGACCAGTTGGAGCCTCCAGGTGCTCCTCAAGGGGAGCCCCACATAGAGAGCATTACAGTAGTCCAGGCAAGAAGTGACAAGGGCATGAGTGACTGTGCATAAGGAGTCCCGATCCAGAAAGGGACGCAACTGGCATTTCAGGCAAATCTGATAGAAAGCCCTCCTGGCCACGACTATTGTTGAAGATGTGAGACACAACTGGCAGAGTTAGGGGGGCAGAAAAACCAAGATGGACTCTATCCCCTGAATCTCAAAATCTCGGATCCGCAAAACGTGGCGGAGAGCTGCCCTTTCCTGCCTTAAGGAAGATGTGGTTTGTTGAGTGGGGGATGACGGCTTGGCTCACAGAAAACACGATGCTGGTTTATAAACGCCGAAGGCTGCACTCGCGCATGGTGCTGAGTTAAAACCAAGCTATGACAGCTTCACGAAAAGACAGAGCTAGCATCTTAATAGAATAAGTGTTGGAAGGGACCTTGGAGGTCTTCTAGTCCAACCCCCTGCTTAGGTAGGAAACCCTATACCATTTCAGACAAATGATTGTCCAATCTCTTCTTGAAAGGCTCCAGTGTTGGACCACCCACAACTTCTGGAGGCAGGCTGTTCCACTGGCTCATTGTCCTCGCCATCAGGAAGTTTCTCCTTAATTCCAGGTTGCTTCTCTCCTTGCTTAGTTTCCACCTATTGGTTCTCCTGCCTTTGGAGAATGGGCCGACCCCCTCTTCTTTTTTATTGCTCTGCTCTTCTATTTAAGTTACTTTTGGCTTCAGGCATTTTTGGCAAAGTAGATTAACCGTGCAGGGTCTTGTTTTCTTCCTCAGTGGATCGAGGGGCGTGTGGCCAGTCTGCAGAACGCAGTCGACGAGTACTACAAAGCCAAGAATGAGTTCGCAGCCAAGGTGAGGGCTCGAGGCACTGTGGGCCAAAGAGAGCTTGATCTGGAGTGCATGTCATTCACTCATGACTGCAATTGCGAGCAGAATTTCTGTTGGCCGTGGCATGTTGGCCGTGGCAAGACGGTTGTGGTGAGTTGGCCGTGGCAAGTTGGCCATGGCAAGATGGCTGTGGCAAGATGGCTGTGTTGCGTTGGCCATAACGAGTTGTCCTAGATCAGTCTGAAAAGCCATGTGTCAGCACTTCAAGCTGCATATTCTCTAGTGCTGACGTAAGAAGGAGAAGCGGAGGCGTCTGGAAAGGGACGTTTGACTTTTCACCTACTTATTTTCCCTGGAGATAATATCCCCTAGGAGATGGGATGGGAGGGGGGAAATTCCTTTGAGCTGGAGCAGTAGATTAGGGGTAGAGTGACTTGGAAGATGGCCAATGAGTGCAGAGGAGTGGGGAAAGGAAAGGGAGGGTTTTGGGTCAGGAAGTCAGTGTTGGCTACAATGGAGTCGGATTAGAATGTTGTTAGAATTTTCATCAAAGACTTTGTTTGAAATGCAATTTATTTGAGACGACCTCGAAACCTGACCCCAGGCGCTTTTTCCTTCTTCTGCTCACCAGGCCACTGAAGACCAGATCAAGCTCTTGCGTCAACAGCGTCGCTTCCAGGACGACTTTGACAAGCCCTACGTCGATCTTTCTCTGCACGACACCGTCTACAGCCTCATTCTGGACAGGAAGCACAAGTTAGCCGAGCAACTTTACCGGGATTTCCGGATCCCCGATAAACGGTGAGGACAGTCCCGAAGAGAGGGCTGTGGTCCTGGAAGCCCAGGGGAAAGGCCTTGACCCACACCCAAAAGCTGCTTTGAAAGGGGCAGGCCTGTTCCTTCTCACAGTTGGGGGTTCTCTTCCACTCGGAGAGGAATAAACCAGGATAGATTAATCCGGGTGACTCAAGATAAAATATAGTCATTTGCATGACTCCTTATTGTAGCCTTCGACCGTATGACTCTGAGGTTTCAGCAACTTTGAGACATATCATCTCTGGCAATATTTTGTTGAGAGAAACAAAAGTTGGCCATCTCGTACAACTTGTTGTGCTCTATTAAACAAAATAATCAAAACATTCTCCTGAGCGATCTCCATCTAGCAGCCACAACGTCTGGTGGCAAGCCGTTCCACTGGTTAATTATTCTCACCGTTAAGAAATTTCTTAGTTCCAGATTGCTTCTTCTCCTGGATGAGTTCCCATCCGTTGCTTCCTCTCCTGCCTTCAGGGGCTTTGGAGAATAGCTTGACCCCCTCTTCTTTGGGGCAGAAATATTAGAAGACTTCTACCATGTCCTTCTTTTCATTAAATTAGATATACTCAATTCCTGCAAGTGGGATCTTGGAATCCTAGTGGATTTAAATACGAGTTTTATTTATGTTTTAGCCTCCAGTCCTCTAATCCTCTTCGTTTCTCTTCTCTGCACTCTTTCTAGTGTCTCCCCATCTTTTTTTACATCGTGGCGCCCAAAACTGGAATGCCGTATCCCAAGTGTGGCCTTACTAAAGCTTTATAAGGTGGTGCCAATACATCACCTGATCTTGATTCTATCCCTTTATTAATGCAGTTGTAGGACTGTTAGCTGGATTTGGGGATCAAATCCCAGACTTTACTTAATCTCCATCCCTTGATCGGAAATGTGCCTTGTGGTCTCCTTGACAATGAGATTCCAGAGGGTTTAAATCAGGGATATCCAGTCTTGGCAACTTTAAAACTTGTGGACTTCAATTCCCAGAATTCCCCAGCCAGCTGGCTGGGGAATTCTGGGAATTGTAATGCACAGATCTTAAAGTTGCCAAGGTTGGATCCCTCTGGCTTCAACCTTGGTTTAAGATGGACTGGAATGAGATATCTCATATATTCTCGCTTGGCTTTCCTCAAAAAGGCATGCGTGTCTTCCAACACGTCTGGAGAACCTCAAGTTGGGAGACAGATGTTAGTTCTTGGTCTGTTCCCTTGCTGTCTTGACAGGTTCTGGTGGCTGAAGATCAGCGCCTTGGCGGAACAAGGAGCCTGGGAAGATCTAGAGAAGTTCTCCAAGTCTAAAAAGTCACCTATCGGCTACCTGGTGAGAAGAGGATGGGTCAACCGTGGTGGGCCTGTTTTCTTAACTCCACACACTTGAATCCTACCAACGTCCAGGAAGGCATCCTGGGGAAAAGTAGACAGATCCAAAAAAAAAAAAAATCCAACCAGATCCCAGAAATGTTTCTGGATTTTTGTAGGACGTTGCATCCCAATCTTGGGCATTTCCAAGTAGGTGGATCTGAAATCCCAGAATTCCCAGAGTCAGCAAAGGCTATTGATGAGAATTCTGGGAGTCGAAGTCCGTAGTTAGGAACTGCAGTTTCAAGCTCTCCCTGAATGGATCTTGGGAAATCTTGTCCAAAATCTTCACTACCATCTTTTTGAAGGGCAAAAAAGTCAAGTTTAAGGCTTTTGTGTGTTTCTGTTCTGTTTCTGAAGGACGGAGTCATTGTTTCTCCATTCCCAGCCATTTTTCAAAATCAGAAAAACTGGGAAGGGAGGGAGGGAAGGATTGAGACAGAAAGAGAAGGAAGAATTGAGATGGAAGGAAAGAGAAGAAGGAAGGATCAAGATGAAAGAAGGAAGGATTGAGATGGAGGGAAGGGAGGGAGGAAAGGGAGTGAAGGAAGGAAGGATCGAGATGGAAGGATTGAGATGGAGGGAAGGAAGGGAGGGAGGGAAGGGAGGAAGGAAGGATCAAGATGGAAGAAGGAAGGGTTGAGATGGAGGGAAGGGAGGGAGGGAAGGAAGGATGGGTGGAAAGAAGGAAGGAGGGATTGAGATGGAAGGAAGGAAGGAATGAAAAGGTAGGGAGAAAAGTAAAAGGAAGGAAAGAAGAAACAAAAGAGAAAGAAAGAAAGAACATAACATGGAATATAATACTTATGACCATGTCTTCAAGAGATACTATCAGACTTAAGAGCTCCCTTCCCTCTTAAAATTCCTTGATGTTTTCCTTGATGGAAGCTTCCACCGAGGCGAATCAAGGTCTGGGTGTGGAGTAAGGGGAAACAAACCCCAAGAATTGGCCTTGTGGTTGGCCTGGCCCTTTGCGCACGATCACTGTGTGGTCTCCTTTCCTCCCTCGCAGCCCTTTGCAGAGATCAGCATGAAGTACGGCAACCCGAGCGAAGCCAAGAAGTACGCCGCCCGAGTCACTCCCGAACAGAAAGTGAAGGCTTTCCTGTTGGTGGGGTAGGTAGCAGGCGTGCCCCTACCCCCTCCCCGGAATCTTAGCCCACCTCCCCACCCCCACCCCTCCGGAAGTTGGTCAGAGCCTTTCTGACCCTGCTCCTCTGACTTGAACTTGGGTGCATTTTCAACCAACGGCTTTGGTTACTAAGAGGGCAGGCTGCTGTTCGGCGGGTGAGTTCAGGCAGACAGCCATCCGTCAGGGCTGCTAGAAACTCTGGATTCCTGCCTTCAGCAAGAGTTGAAAGAAATCAGCGTTTTTCAACCGTGGCCCCTTTAAGACGTGTGGGACTTCAACTCCCAGAATTCCCCCAGCCGGCCATCGCCGGCTGGGGGAATTCTGGGAGTTGAAGTCCCACACGTCTTAAAGGGGCCACGGTTGAAAAAACGCTGATTTAGGTCGTCTCAATGGACCCACCCCAATTTGTGATTTTAAAGCTGAGGAACGGCAGGATTTGAACCCAAAGGCCGAAAAAAGAAGAAGAAAAAAAGGCGTGCTTTTTATCCAAATATATTCGCCATATTTATCACAGGCTCCTTAAAAAAAAAACACAAGATCGGCGCCATTTTCGGCGAGGAGCAGCTTTTAATTCTCCTCAAGGAATTCTGCGGGTGGTGGGTGGATGAGGGATTAGCTGGTTGGCTAGCTTAGGAAATGCTCCCTTCATGAGGACTAGTCACTTAGCGTCCTCCAATGGGCAAAAAAATGATCTCCGGAAGAGACCGAAGGAGCTTCCGATTCTTTTTTAATGTCGTTTTCCTTCCTGCCGTGGCCGTAGGGACTTCAGCCAGGCTGCCGAAGCCGCCGTGGAGCGCAAGAACGAAGCGGAAATGGTTCTCATCCTCTCCAAATGTACCGACGCCACCGTGGCGGCTAAACTGGAACAGGCGAAAGCTCAACTGGGAAAGAAATGAGCTTTTCCACCATCCCCGGATACTTCTGACCGGCCTTGGGTGGCAAAAACGGAACCCATTGGACTCCTTCCGCTCTGGCCAGGCTCTGGAAGCAGCTTTGCAGCCTTCTAGGAGTTTTGGACTACAGTCCCCATCTTCCCCAGCCAGCATGGGAGGCCTCTAACCCATGCGCCCGGATGGAGGGCCGCCAAGTTGAGGAAGGAACTGAAATAGGAGACTGGAATCCTTGCTGGACTTGGGGAAGATTTGATCTGAGATTCGTTAAATAAAATAAAAATAAAATAAATAAAAATTTAAAAATTCTATTCTTTTCTTTTCTTTTCTTTTCTTTTCTTTTCTTTTCTTTTCTTTTCTTTTCTATTCTACTCTACTCTACTCTACTCTACTCTACTCTACTCTACTCTACTCTACTCTACTCTACTCTACTCTATTCTACTACTCTATTCTATTCTATTCTATTCTATTCTATTCTATTCTATTCTACTCTACTCTACTCTATTCTATTCTATTCTACTCTACTCTATTCTACTCTACTCTACTCTATTCTATTCTACTCTACTCTACTCTACTCTACTCTATTCTATTCTACTCTATTCTATTCTACTACTCTATTCTATTCTATTCTATTCTATTCTACTCTACTCTACTCTACTCTACTCTACTCTATTCTATTCTTCTATTCTACTCTACTCTACTCTACTCTACTCTACTCTACTCTACTCTACTCTACTCTACTCTACTCTACTCTATTCTATTCTATTCTATTCTATTCTATTCTATTCTATTCTACTCTACTCTACTCTATTCTACTCTACCCTATTCAATTCAATTCAATTCAATTCAATTCAATTCAATTCAATTCAATTCTATTGGGATGTCCTTTCCAGGCCCTTTCTTTGCCTTCCTGCGTCAAATCATTGAGCTGACAGGTTGGAGGTTGGAGAGATTCTTGGTTATCGTCCTCCGCCTGCCCCAAATTTCTGAGCGGCCCTCACAACACTCTCGTTTTCAGTGAAAGGCAGTTATTAAAAGTTTTCTTTGAAATGAGCAGATTTTTGAGACAAAGATGGGCAGCGGCCTAGCAAGGGCCACTAACAAGGCCTAGCAGTGGAGATGGGTGAGAGAGTGAGTGGCATAAAGTCACCCACATGGTTTTCATGACTAAGGCGAGACTAGAACTCGGCGTCTCCTGGTGATTGGCCCAAAGTCACCCAGTCGGCTTTCATTCCCAAGGCAAAACTAGAACTCACCGTCTCCTGGTGATTGGCCCAAAGTCACCCAATTGGCATTCATTCCTAAGGCAAAACTAGAACTCACCGTCTCCTGGTGATTGGCCCAAAGTCACCCAGTCGGCATTCATTCCTGAGGCAAAACTAGAACTCACCGTCTCCTGGTGATTGGCCCAAAGTCACCCAGTCGGCATTCATTCCTAAGGCAAAACTAGAACTCACCGTCTCCTGGTTTCTACTCTGGTGCCTTAACCACTAGACCAAACTGGCTTTCTTAGCCGGGAGACGTGATGTGGGGGGCCTGAATTGGGTGACTACTGAAAGCAGAATTCTGGGAGAGAAGGCCCCGTTGTTTGAAAGAGTGGAAAAATCTAAGGAAGTCGGAGGTAGTTTTGGCTCCTTCTCCAACTTCTACTCCTGCCAAACCAA
>JAWJVD010000158.1:145042-272542 GCA_038048745.1 Coluber constrictor foxii
TACATATACACACACATTTCTCTCTCTCTCTCTCCTTCCCTCTCCCTTCTATCCATCCCTTCCTATAGCCATCTCTCTCTCTCTTTCCATCTCCATCTCTCCTTCCCTCTCTTCTATCCTTCAATCCCTCCCTCCCTTTATATATATATATATATATACACATACATATACATATACATACATACATACATACATATACACACACATTTCTCTCTCTCTCTCTTTTTCCCTCTCCCTTCTATCCATCCCTTCCTATAGCCATTTCTCTCTTTCTCTTTCCATCTCCATCTCTCCTTCCCTCTCTTCTATCCTTCAATCCCTCCCTCCCTTTATATATATATATATATACACATACATATACATATACATACATACATACATACATATACACACACATTTCTCTCTCTCTCTCTCCTTCCCTCTCCCTTCTATCCATCCCTTCCTATAGCCATCTCTCTCTCTCTTTCTCTGTCTCCATCTCTCCTTCCCTCCCTCCCTTTGTCCATCCAGCGGGCGCCGGCTTGGAGGGCGGCGCGGGGAGGCGAGGCGAGGCGAGGCGAGGCCGGGGCGGCTCCTCCTCCTCCCGAAGGGCCGGCCGAGCGGGGCGAAGATGGCGGCTCCCAGCGGCGACCCCTTCGCCTTCTGCCTGGAGGCGCCCCCCGGCCAAGCCCGCCGCGCCCTCGAGCTCCGCCTGACCGGCAGCGCCAAGGTGAGCCCGCAGCCCCGGGCGCATCTGCAACCGGGCGCCCGCAGCAGCCGCAGCGCCGGCCTGGGGGCTCCTGGGGGAGGGGGGGGCTGCCTGGCTGCACTTCTTCCTATGGGGAGGGAGGGGAGGGGGGGAGGGGGGGCCGAGTGGGGACCCCCCCTCTCCCTGCCTGGGTTGCGGCCGGGGGGGCTCTGGCCACGTGCGCCCGCCCCGGCTCGTCTGAACCGGACTGGAGTCAGAAGCTAAGCCAGCATTGGCGAGTTTCCGCTGGGGCTGGGCGGGAGGGGAGGGGGGATCTTTTTTTGGGGTGTGGGGGGTGTGGTAGGGGGGTGAGAGATCTAATTGCTACTCGATCCGTTGAGACCCTTGGCCGAATGATCTCCACGGGGAGGTTTTTCGGCTCACAAAGGAGTTTCCTGCGCTGCGTCTCCCTTCCGTCCATCCATCAATTCCTTATTTCTGCAAACAAGGACGGATCAAGGGACCTTGGAGGTCTTCTAGTCCAGCCTCCTGGTCATGCAGGAGACCCTTTCAATCAAATCAATCAATTAAATTGAGCTGGAAGAGACTTTGGAGGTCTTGTAGTCCAGCCTCCTGTTCATGCAGGAGATCCCTAGACCATTTCAATCAATCAATCAATCAATCAATCAGAATAGAACTGGAAGGGACCTTGGAGGTCTTGTAGTCCAGCCTCCTGGTCATGCAGGAGACCCTCTTCCATTGCAGACAAAATGGCTGTCCAATCTCTTCTTGAAAACCTCCAATGATGGAGCATGCACAACTTCTAGTGGCCAGCTGTTCCACTGGTTAATTGTTCTCGCTGTCAGGAAATTTCTCCTTGGTTCTAGATTGCTTCTCTCCTTGATTTGTTTCCATCCATTGTTTCTTGTCCTGCCTTTGGGGGCCTTTGGAGAATAAATTGACCCCCTTTATGGCAGCCCCTCAAAATATTGAAAAGGCTGCTATCATGTTCCCCCTAAATCCTTCTTTTCTCTAGACCGGCCAAACCCCAAATCCTGCCACCGTTCTTTGCATGTTTTTGTTTCCAGGCCTTTTTTTTTTTAATTAGATTTATATGCCACTCTTCTCCGAGACTCAGGGCGGCTTACAATGCATTAAGCAACAGCCTTCATACTTTTGTATATACCTGCTTAGTAAGGCTTTCGGGCCCCCCAAAGCGTTGTTCTTTTTTATACCAAGTCAGCTTATTGCCCCCACAATATGGGTCCTCATTTTACCTACCTCGGAAGGATGGAAGGCTGAGTCAACCTTCAGCCTGGGGAGATTCGAACTTGCAATAATTGCAGGCAGCTGGCAACCAAGTGCTACTTTAACAGCACTTAGTCCACTGCGCCACCAGGATCTTGCAACACCGACTCGTATTTATGACGGCTGCCGTGTCCCGTTTTGGCGACCTCCTGACAAGTAAAAGTCATAGGGGAGCCGGATTCGCTTAATGAATGACCGTTTCACTCTCTTAACAGCTGCAAGGGATTCACTTGACAAACTGTGGCAGGAAAAGTCGTAAAATGGGGTGAAACTCAATTAACAAAAGTTTCACTGAGCAACAGAAATTTGGGGCTCCATTGTGGTCGTAACTTTGAGGATTACCTGTACGGTAAAATCCTCCTGGTATGGGTTAAAACTTGGTCCGTAATCCTGGCTAAATGGAGGATATCTGCTTCATCTAGGTTTAAATGCTGTTGTGGCAGAATTTAGAAATTCCCAAGGAAACAAGATCAAGAGAAGGATTTGCATGGAAAAAAAATGCCCAGAACATTCTGGAATCCCAGTGGAAGCTGCAGTAAAAATTTTTTAAAAAGCAGGGCTATAAATTAAGAAACAAACCACAGGTTTCTTAACCTCATCCATTTTAAGGTAGGTAGACTTCGATTCCCAGAATTTACGGAGTTGAAGATACCCATTGGAAAACATGAATGACTAGAGAATTCTGGGAGTTGAAGTCTACACATCTTAAAGCATCCACATCTGGTAACATGGCACCCAAGTAGGTAACATACTGACTGGGGAATGCCTGGGAATTGGAGTCCTCCCAGCTTAAAGACTCTGGCTGGGGATTCTGGGAGTTGGAGTCCTCCCATCTTATAGACTCTGGCTGGGGAATGCTGGGAGTTGATATTCATACATCTTAAAGCACACTCTGTGGGGAATGCTGGGAATTGGAGTCCTCCCATCTTATATACTCTGGCTGGGGAATGCTGGGAATTGGAGTCCTCCCAGCTTAAAGACTCTGGCTGGGGGATTCTGGGAGTTGGAGTCCTCCCATCTTACAGACTCTGGCTGGGGAATGCTGGGAGTTGATATTCATACATCTTAAAGCACACTCTGTGGGGAATGCTGGGAATTGGAGTCCTCCCATCTTATATACTCTGGCTGGGGAATGCTGGGAATTGGAGTCCTCCCAGCTTAAAGACTCTGGCTGGGGGATTCTGGGAGTTGGAGTCCTCCCATCTTATAGACTCTGGCTGGGGAATGCTGGGAGTTGGAGTCCTCCCAGCTTAAAGACTCTGGCTAGGGGATTCTGGGAGTTGATATTCATATATCTTAAAGCACACTGTCTGGGAATGCTGGGAATTGGAATCCTCCCATCTTATAGACTTTGGCTGGGGAATGCTGGGAGTTGATATTCATATATCTTAAAGCAAACTGGGGAATGCTGGGAAGTGGAGTCCTCCCATCTTATAGACTCTGGCTGGGGAATGCTGGGAGTTGGAGTCCACCCATCTTAAAGACTGTCTGGGGAATGCTGGGAGCTGATATTCATATATCTTAAAGCTTGTTGCCTGGGGATTCTGGGAGTTGAAGCCCACCCGTCTTCCAGACTCCTTGGGGGAAGGGTGCTCTCTGTTGGTCTTCTGTCTAAAAAGAGATGCTTTGGGTGGCCAGCTGGGGGTCTTCCTTGAGATAACGTCCCCCAGACCACTAGCTAAGAACGGATTTCTGCAAAGGACCAGCGCTGAACATTTCCTGAATTTTTCTCCAATTCAAGGGAAAAGGACTTTTTGCCACCCGAAACATCAGGAAAGGAGACACGATTTTCGTGGAAAAGCCTGTGGTGTCGGCTCAGTTTCTTTGGAATGCTTTGTACAAATACCGAGGTAAGTTGACGAGGGGCGACCTGTCCTCGCAGGCACGGTGCGTGTAGCGTGTTCCCGGTCATGTGAGCGTGGTTTGGACACGCAGCAACTGGCCCACGTTTGCGGCCCTCGCGCTGTTGGCGTTCCTGACCGCGGGGAGTCTCTGAGCTGCGTGGTTTTCTTGCAGCGTTTCACGACCCAGCTAGGGAACATCATCAGTGTTAGAAGGGAGTGGGTTTGTGGAGAGGAGGAGGAGAAGGAGGAGGAGGAGAAGAAAACTGTGGAGGAAGAGGAAGTGGTGGGAGGGTGAGGAGAACTTGGTGCTCTAAGCTTGGTTGCTTCTTAGAGATGTTTCTTGACCCAGCTAGGGAACATCATCAGTGCTAGAAGGGAGTGGGGTTCAGGGAGAGGAGGAAGAGGAGGAGAAAGAGGGGAAGGAAGAGTGTGGGGGTCCTTGGTGCTCTCTAAGCTTGGTGATTTCTTGGAGACATTTCATTACCCAACAAAGTAACATCATCAGTGCTAGAAGGAATGAGGTGTAGGAGGAGGAGTCCAGGGTGCTCTTTGAGCTTGGTTCTTTCTTGTTGATCTGTCCCCCCCCTTCAGAGACCCACAAACACACAGCCAGCCGAGGGTTAAGAATCACTTGGCACACTCCGCAGTTCTTATCTCAACTTTGGCAGCGATATGCACACCGTCTGCCAAGGACTTTATTTGGTTTACACAAACAAGAAAATCACCTACGTAGCTTTGCCGTTCATCTAGCTTCCAAGACTACGAGGTTGCTCCGTTTGTTTAGCTTTGTTCGTCACGAACTTCGTGACTCACTGGCCTGTCTTATATAGACAGGCTTCTGGGTGTGGTCCAGTGACTCACTGATCCCATGACTCCAATCAGTGACTCAGGACTATTTCCTCATACGCCGCAGCTGCAATACTCTTTTGTCTCGCCTTCTTTGCTGTGCGTCCAGGAATGACGTCTCTCCCTCACTCTCATCTGAGACACCTGTTTCCCACTACTTGGCTCTCTTTCAACTGGCACCTGAGCCGGTGCCCGGGGGGGGGGGGGGGCTGGGAGTTCTGGCTGGCTCCTCTTCCTCCTGCTCAGAGCTTCCTTCCTCCAAAGGGATAGGCTCAGAGGACGGGGCCACAACACTTGTAGATCATAGGTGTCAAACTTGTGGCGTCATGATGCCGTCACGTGTCGTTTCGTGACGTTTTTTCCCCCCTTCGCAGAGCTGGGGTGGGTATGGCCTGTTTGCCACACCTCCGGCCTGCGGGCCGCCAGTTTCACACCCCTGTTGTAGATGTTTCAAGGGCCAACTAGGAAACATTTTCAGGGCTAGAAGGGAGTAGGGTTTGCGGAGAGGATGCGCTCCGAGCTTTGCTGTTTCCTGGCTGACATTTCGTGACCAAACTAAGTAACATCATCAGTGCTAGAAGGAGTGCTGTTTATGGAGAAGGGGAGGAGGATTGTGGGGTCCTTGGTCTTCTCTGGACTTGATAGTTTTCCTGCAGACTTTGCATCCCCCAACTAGGTAGCTTCATCAGTGCTAGAAGGCAGTGGGGTTGGAGGAGGAGGAGGAGGAAGGGAAGGATGGAAGAGAAGAAGGAGGAGGATGGAAGGGAGAAAGGAAGGAGGAGGACGGTGGGATTCTTGGTCCTCTCTGAGCTTGCTTGTTTCTTGCAGACATCTCATCACCCAACTAGGTAACACCATCAGTGTGAGAAGGCGGCGGGGTTTATATTTTACTGGCTTGCCCCGTCAGTGTTGGTGGGGTTCCTTGATCGGGAGATTCGTTTGGTCCACTCACGACAATTCTAACAAATCGGGGGGGTTTGCAATCTCCCCGCTTCCCTTTCAGCCTGTGACCACTGCTTACGAGCCCTGGAAATCGCCGAGGAAAATGCTCAGAGGCTGCTGGGAAGATTTCAGCTCCTTTCCTCACCCGGAGAAATGCACCATTCGGAAAGACCTCCATCAGTGCTGTCCCAACTGCCAGGTGAACCAACATGGCTGGTGGTGTGTGCGTGTGTGTTTGCGTGCAGTTGATAACATTAAAAACAGCTCATTGAGGGTCATTGAGGACCCGGATTGGGGGGGCCATAAGCTGACTTTGTATATAAAAAAAAAAACACCGTTGGGGGGGGGGAATGAAAGCCCTACTAAGCAGGTATATACAAAAGTATGAAGGCTATTGCTTAACGCATTGTAAGCCGCCCTGAGTCTCTGGAGAAGGGCGGCATATAAATCGAACCAATCAATCAATCAATCAATCAATAAATAAATAAAAAATAAAAAATAAATCGAACCAATAAATAAATAAATAAATAGAATAGAATAAATAAATAAATTAATTAATTAATTAATTTGCAACACCAAAGTCTTATCACCAAGCTCAGAGAGCACCAAGGACCCCCACAGACTTCCTCTTCCTCCTTTTCTTCTTCCTCTTCCTCCTTTTCTTCCTCTCCTCCTCCTCCTTTTCTTCCTCCTCTTCCTCCTTTTCTTCCTCTTCCTCCTCCTCCTCCTTTCTTCCTCCTCTTCCTCCTCCTCTTCCTCCTCCTCCTCTTCTTCCTTTTCTTCCTCCTCTTCCTCCTCCTCCTCCTCTTCCTCCTTTTCCTCCTCCTCTTCCTCCTCCTCCTCTTCCTCCTTTTCTTCCTCCTCTTCCTCCTTCTCCTCTTCCTCCTCTTCCTCCTCCTCTTCCTCTCCTCTTCTTCCTCCTTTTCTTCCTCCTCTTCTCCTTCTCCTCTTCCTCCTCTTCCTCCTCCTCTTTCTCCTCCTCCTTTTCTTCCTCCTCTTCCTCCTCCTCCTTTTCTTCCTCCTCTTCCTCCTCCTCCTCCTCTTCCTCCTTTTCTTCCTCCTCTTCCTCTCCTCTTTCTCCTCCTCCTTTTCTTCCTCCTCTTCCTCCTCCTCCTCCTCTTCCTCCTCCTCCTCTTCTTCCTTTTCTTCCTCCTCTTCCTCCTCCTCCTCCTCTTCCTCCTTTTCTTCCTCTTCCTCCTCCTCTTTCTCCTCCTCCTCTTCCTCCTTTTCCTCCTCCTCCTCCTCCTTCTTTTCTTCCTCCTCTTCATCCTTCTCCTCTTCCTTTTCTTCCTCCTCCTCTTCCTCCTTTTCTTCCTCCTCTTCTTCCTCCTCTTCCTCCTCCTCCTCCTCTTCCTCCTTTTCTTCCTCTTCCTCCTCCTCCTCCTCTTCCTCCTTTTCTTCCTCCTCTTCCTCCTTCTCCTCTTCCTCCTCCTCTTCCCTGCAAACCCCACTACCTAGCACAGAGAGCTCCAAGGATTCCACAGGCATCCTTCTCCTCCTCCTCCTCCTCCTCTTCTTCTTCCTCCTCTTCCTCCTCTTCACAAACCCCCCTCCCTTCTACCACTGATGATGTTCCCTAGTTGGGTCATGAAACATCAAGAAAACACCCAAGCTCAGAGGGCACCCAGGACCCCCACACCTCTTCCTTCCTTCCTTCCTTCCTTCCTTCCTTCCTTCCCACCCTCCCTCCCTCCCTCCCTCCCTCCCTCAGAGAGCACCAAGGACCCCACAGTTCAACCTAGATCTACACATCTTCTGTTTTGCAGGTAGCTCTCCATTTAACAAGCATTCGCTTAGTGACTATTCAATATTACAATGGCACTGAAAAAAGTCACTTCCGACCCTTTTTCTCAACTTAAGACCGTTGCAGCCTCCCCGTGGTCATGCCATCAAAACTCCGTACAGGATTAGAGAGGAGATTGATTTTAAATTTAATATCAGCAGCTTGACTGCTGGTAGCCCAGCATTGGAAAAGAGACTCTTTGCCTACAATAGAAGAATGGACCTTGAAAGTAATAAAAGTAATAAATTTAGCTGAAATGGCAAAAATCTCAGCATATGTGAAAGATCATACGCAAGAAAAATATATTTTGGAGTGGAGAAAATGGATCAACTATATTCAGAACAAGTATCAAACGAGAAGACATCAAATTGCGTATGAATGAAAGTAAAGAGATGTTGTGTTAACTATATTAGGGGGGGATTTGTTTTTTTTTTATTGAAAAAGTTTTACAATACAGTTTTTATCTCCCTTTCCCCCCCACCAATCCCCCCACCCAACTACCACCCCCTCCCTTTCCCTCCCCCCTCCCCCCTTAACTTCCTTTGCTAACCAAACATCAATCATGTATATCCATCCATATCAAACAGAAAAATAGGTGAGATCCAGATAAAATATTATAAATTTAACATTAGGTAATATAAAATTAATCTAAACTTCTAACACCCTCTTTTACCCCCTTAATTCAAAGGTATACTAACCATAAATCATTTGTAAAAACTTAACCATTTCTCTTAAAAAAAAATTTTTTTAGACAGCAGTATAACAAATATAACAAATATAACATATATGGAAACTGATTTTGAACATCATAATTTTCCTAAATAGTAATATAGTAAATATATATAAGCATTAAAAATTTTCTAGATAACAATATAATTCCAAATATTCAATCTAAATAATGTTATATAAGAAAATATAAAATCCAGATAATACATCATAAATGTTAACATTAAATAAGATAAAGCTAGTCTATCAGGTATATAAACTTATTTTTAACATTATAATTTTTCTAAATGTTAATATAGTAAATATAAATATATAACATAATAACAATATGATTTCAAATATATAATAAAATAATTAATAGATATAATTATGAGTCAAATGCTAGTTGAAATGTCTTACTTTGATATTTATTCTGCATGTACTCTACCCATTTCTTCCACTCCTTAGCAAAGGCTTCATGGGTCCTGTCTTTTAGGCATGCAGAAATTTTAGCCATTTCTGCAAAATTAGCTATCTTCAATACCCATTCCTCTATAGTAGGTACACTATCTTTTTTTTTTTTTTGGGATTTGTTGATTTGGGAATAGATTAATTTAGATGATGATTGTTTTTTTCTTTTCTAATACCCTGTATTTTGCTCTGGGAAGCCGGGGAAGGGAGGAGGGGGGAAGGGAAGGGGTGGGGGGATGTTGGGGTGGGGGAATTTTTTTTTTGTTGTGGTTGTATTTTTGTAAAATTTTTCAATTAAAAAAAAAAAATTTCGTCCCTGGGCAACTGGCTCACTTAACTTGTCTCTCTGAGCCACGGAAATGCTGGGCTCCGTTGTGGTCATAAGTCGAGGACTGCCCGCCTTGGTCACATGACTTTTCTTTGCGTGGCTGTCTGTTGCTTGACAGGTGACCTACTGCAGCTCCGAGTGCCGTCAGGCCGCGTGGAATCAATACCATCAGGTTCTCTGCCTGGGACCCTCCAAACAGGACCCCGATCATCCTCTCAACAAACTGCAGGAAGCTTGGAGGCAAGATTGTGTGTGTGTGTGTGTGTGTGTGTGTGTGTGTATGTGGGTCTGTGTTCAAGTTGAGCAGCTGCATAATTCTTTCAAAATGGTTTTTCCCTAGCAAATAGAATGGGATGGAAGAGAATAGAAAACAGAATAAAATCGAATAGCATCAGAAACGAATAGAAAATATGGAATGGAATACAATACAATAGAATACAATAGAAAATATGGAGTAGAATAAGAGTAGAATGGAATAGAAAATATGGAATGGAATAAAATAGAATAGAGTCCGAAATGAATAGAAAATATGGAATGGAATGGAATACAAATAGAATAAAATAGAAAATGTTTTCTATTTTCTAAATAGAACAGAACAGAAAAGATGGGATGGGATGGGATGGGATGGGATGGGATGGGATGGGATGGGATAGGATAGGATAGGATAGGATAGGATAGGATAGGATAGGATAGGATAGGATAGGATAGGATAGGATAGGATAGAAAATAGAATAGAACAGAACAGAACAGAATAGAAAAGATGGGATGGGATGGGATGGGATGGGATGGGATGGGATGGGATAGGATAGAAAATAATGGAATTGAATAGAAAAATATATAGAAAAGGGAACAGAAAAGAGAAGAGAATATAGAAAATAGTATAAAATACAGCAGAGAAGGAATGGAACAGAACAGAATAGAATAGAAACAGCATGGCATGGCACAGAAGAGAAGAGAAGAAAATACAGAATATTATAGAATAAAGAAGAGAATGGAATAGAATGGAGCAGAACAGAATTCTTTCTTGGCCAAGTGTGATTGGACACACAAGGAATTGGCCTCCATTGCAGAAGCGTACATACAAGCATGAAGTGATCAATTACTATCATAATCATAAAATACAATATATATAGTATCCGGGCATCTTGCAAGAGGCTGGCTGGTCGCCATTCTGCACTGCCTCTTGCTGAGCCGATCTGTGGGGCATCCCTTTCCCTCTCTCTCTCTCTCTCTCTCTCTCTCTTAAGGGATTGGCTTAAAATGTTCATTTTATCTCTGGAATTATCTGGAATTTCCTTTTTCCACCTTACCACCCCTCTCTCCTGTCTAGGAACATCCACTATCCCCCGGAGACTTCGAGCATTATGTTGATGGCCAGGATGGTGGCAACCGTCAAGCAGGTACGTATGGGCCATGCCCACCAGCTAGGATGGTTGGTTCCATATGCTAAGAATCCTGGGAATACAGCTAGTCCTCGACTTACGACCACAATTGAGGCCAAAATTCCTCTTGCTAAGTGAGGCAGTTGTTAAGTCCATTTCACCCCGCTTTACCACCTTTCTGCCCACCGTTGTTAAGTGAATCACTTGCAGTTGTTAAATTAGTCACGCATTGGTTTAAGCGAATCTGGCTTTCCTGTCGACTTTAGCTGGTCAAGCGGTCGCAAAAAGGGATCGCGTGACCTCAGGACTCTGTGACCGTCATAAGTAGTAATCACTTTACCCACTGCCGTTGTGACTTTGAATGGTCATTAAGCGAACTGTTGTAAGTGGAGGACGACCTGTAGGCAAAGCATTCTTGAATTATGAAAGGTAGGCCTCGAGTTGGGCCTACAAGGCGGGAGAGCCTGCCTGTCACGGTCATAACTTGCGACAGTTCTAAATCCGCTCGCCCATTTGATGAGCTTTTTTTTTTTTTGCAACAGTCGTTAAGCGAACGCCCCGGTTGTAAAATGACTGCTGCGGTCGTTAAGTGAAGTCATTTTCTTGCAGGCGAAAGACAAAGAGCGGTGGATCAAACTTTTTTCCCAGTTCTGCAATAAAACCGCCAACGAGGAAGAAGAGATCATTCACAAGTTGCTGGGAGACAAATTTAAGGTCGGGACAACGATGGAATCAGACAGTTTATTCAAAAGACGGAACCTAAATGGCCCATGGTGTGCTATCTCGACCTTCCTCTTCCTCCTCCTCCTTCCTCTTCTTCTTCCTTCTCCTCCTCCTCCTCCTCTTTCTCTCCTTCTCCTTTCTTCTTCTTCTCCTATCTCCTCCCTTCTCCCTTCTTTTTCCTTCCTCCTCCTCCTCCTCTTCCTTCCTTTTCTTCTTCCTTCTGCTCCTCCTCCTCCTCTTTCTCTCCTCCTCTTCTTTTCTTTTTCTCCTATCTCCTCCTCCCTTCTTTTTTCCTTCCTCCTCCTCCTCCTCCTTCCTCTTCTTTTTCTTTTTTCTCCTTTCTGCTCCTCCTCCTCTTCCTCTTTCTCTCCTTTTTCTTCTCTTTTTTTCTTCTTCTCCTATCCTACCTTCTCCCTTTTTTCCTTCCTCCTCTTCTTTCTCCTATTCCTCGTTTTCCTCATCTTTCGCTTCTTCACCTATTCTTTCTCCTCCCTTCTCCCTTCTGCTTTTCTCCTTCCTTCTCCTCCTCTTCTTTCTCCTCTTCCTCTTTTTCCTCCTCTTCCTCTTCTTCCTCTCACACCCCCATTCCCTTCTCTTTTGGCGTGCCCTAGGTAGGCCATGGGGTCTCCCACCGGAGCCATTTTGTGAGTGTGCCCACCACAGGCTTTCCAAATTTTGCCGCCGAAGGCATCCTTGGAAGTAAATCCGGAGCCTCTGGGTTTGTGCTCATTTCATCCCGAAAAAAAGACGCAGCTGCTTTAAAAAGTGTCAGATAGGGAAAGATGTGGCTGTTTTTAAAGAATTGGGGAAAAAATGCTCTCTTCCAATTTCAAAGCATCTTTGTGGTTGCAGGCGTGCGATCCTGCCCAGCCTTCCCGGATTACCTCTTGCTCTTTCTCGCTTTCCATCTGAACCAGGGGTGGGTTCTAAATATTTTTATTGCTGGTTCTGTGGGCGTGGCTTATTTTGTGGGCGTGGCTTAGTGGGGTGGTAATGTGACGGCGGGCGTGGCCAACTTTTTTTCTTTTTACTTTTAAAAGCATTTTTTCTACAACCTTAAGAGGTTGCAGAAATAAATACTGTATTTTCCTGCGTATAAGACTACTTTCTAACACACAAAAATCTTCTCAAAAGTCGGGGGTCGTCTTATACGCCGGGTCTCATTCTCCTGTAACCAGGCAGACCAGCCCATAAGGCCTTAAATGGCTCTGAGGAGGGTCGTCTTATACGCCCAGTCGTCTTATACACCGGAAAATACGGTACTTTTAAAAGCCTCTGACGATCAGGCAAGTCAACTGGGATCGCCTGAGGCTTTTAAAGGCATTTTTTCCCCTACAACCTCTTTGGCTGAAGAGGTTGTAGAAAAAAATGCTTTTAAAAGTAAAAAAAAAGCTTTTTTTTTAATTGAAAAAGTTTCACAACACAATTTTAACATTTCCCACCCACCCCATTTCCCCCCCTCCCTCCCACCCACCCCTCCCTTCCCTCCCTTGGCTTCCTTCACAAAAAAAAATATTGTTCTTGTGTATCTATCAATATTAAACATAAATATAGGTGAAATCCAAATAACATATTTTAAATTTTAACATTAAACGCTAACAATTCTTTATATAGAGTAAAATTATTCTATCAGATATTCTATTTAAAAAAAAAGCTTTTGATGAGGTGGGCAGAGTAAGCGAGCGGCGACCGGGCCGGGGAACGGGTCAGGGGCGTGGCCAGCCAATGTTATTACCGGTTCTCCGAACTACTACAAATTTTTTACTACCGATTCTTGCGAACCGGAAGCAACCCACCCCTGATCTGAACCCATAACCATCTTTTTCTCCTTCTCCCTGCAGGGCCAACTCGAAGTCCTGCGGATGCTTTTCACGGAAGCCCTTTACGATGACCATCTCAGCAAGGTAAACCTCACACCTGTCCGACCAATTTCGGCCCCTTTCAACCAGATGTGCAAGGACTGTACCGGTAGCCCTTGACTTACGACCTCATTTGAGCCAAAAAAATGTCCTCTGCTCATCGAGACAGTTGAGTGGCTTTCGGCCCAGGTTATGACCATTCTTGCCGCCCGTTGTTAAGTGAATCACTGCGGCTGTTAAGTTGGCAACACGCTTGTGAAGTCAATCTGGCTTCCCCATCGACTTTGCTTCTCAGAAGGTTGCAAAAGGGATTACATCACCCCAGGGCCCTGCAACTGTCATAAATGCAAGTCAGTTGCCAAGCATCTTAATCAGCGGCGGGTTTCCAATTTTCTTACCACCGGTTCGCCGCGCATGGACACACTCACTTTGCGTGTGATCGCGTCTTCCGTGCATGAGCCCGGCCTCAAAACGTGGCTCAATAGGATGGCATTACGCTGGGGTAGAGGGGTAGCCCACACCCACCTGCAGTCACCGAACCGGCTGAATACCCCTCTGATCTTAATACTGATCACATGACCATGGGGAAGTTGTAATGGTTATCAGTGAAAAAAGTTTATCATTCGCATTTTTCAGTGCTGTTCTGACTTTTTTTTTTTATTGAAAAAGTTTTACAATACAAGTTTATCATTTTTCCCCATTTTCCCCCCTCCCACCCACTTTCCCTCCCTTCCCTCCCTTGGCTTCCTTTACAAAAAAAATATTATTCTTATATGTCTATCAACATTAAACAAAAGTATAGGTGAAATCCAAATAACATATCATATATTTTTAACATTAAATACTAATTAATCTCCCTTATAACAATTCTTTATATAAAGTAAAATTATTCTATCAAAATATATGCTGACAGTCAAACATGTATATAAGCTTATCAAATATTTTTAACATTAAAATTTTTCCAGGTAACAATATAGTAAATATATATAAAATAAAATCATTCTATCAAATATATACTGTATTAATGATGTAACAGTTCTAATATATCATATATATAAAATAAAATAAGTGCTGTTCTAACTTTGAACCGTCACTAAACGAATGGTTGTAAATCAAGGACTGCCTGTCATTCCATGACCTCAGATGTTTCATAGGGAGAGGAAGACGGGTGGAATTAATCCAGGGTGCTTCCTTATAGAGCAGTGTTTCTCAACCTTGGAAGCTTGAAGATGTGTGGACTTCAATTCCCAGAAATCCCCAGCCAGCATGCTTTAAATTGGATGGAATTCTGGGAGTTGAAGTCTACATCAGAGGCGGGTTTCAGCAGGTTCTGACCAGTTCTGGAGAACCGGTAGCGGAAATTTTGATTAGTTTGGAGAACCAGTAGTAAAACTTGTGACTGGCCCCGCCCCCATCTATTCTCTGCCTCCCAAGTCCCAGCTGATCGGGAGGAAATGAGGATTTTACAGTATCCTTCCTCTGGAGTGGGGTGGGAATGGAGATTTTACAGAATCCTTCCCCTGGAGTAGGATGGGAATGGAGATTTTACAGTATCCTTCGCCTGGAGTGGGGTGGGAATGGAGACTTTACCGTATCCTTCCCCTGGAGTGGGGTGGGAATGGAGATTTTACGGTATCCTTCCCCTGGAATGGGGTGGGAATGGAGGTTTTACAGTATCCTTCCCCTGGAGTGGGATGGGAATGGAGATTTTACAGTCTCCTTCCCCTGGAGTGGGGTGGGAATGGAGATTTTACAGTGTCCTTCCCCTGGAGTGGGTGGGAATGGAGATTTTACAGTCTACTTCCCCTGGAATGGGATGGGAATGGAGATTTTACAGTGTCCTTCCCCTGGAGTGGGCTGGGAATGGAGATTTTCTGTCTCCTTCCCCTGGAGTGGGGTGGGAATGGAGATTTTACGGTATCCTTCCCCTGGAGTGGGTAGGAATGGAGATTTTACGGTATCCTTCCCCTGGAGTGGGGTGGGAATGGAGATTTTACAGTCTCCTCCTGCCACACCCACCAAGCCACGCCCACTAAGCCACACCCACCGAACCGATAGTAAAAAAATTTGAAACCCACCACTGGTCCACATGTGTTAGCTGGGGAATTCTGGGAGTTGAAGGCCTCGTGAGTTAGCTGGGGAATTTGAGTTTTGAAGGCCACATGTGCCAACTGGAGAATTCTGGGAGTTGAAGTCTACCTATCTGAAAGTTGCCACTCCTGAAGACGTGAAGACCTTCCCCATATCACGTAGAACCAGTAGTGGGCTGCATCCGGTTTAACAACGGGTTCTGGGAATGCTCACGCGCCTAACGTGCTTGCTCGCAGCAGTCAAATTACAGCAATTTGAAGCTCAGCTGCTTACCTTCTAAAACAGCCCCGGTAAGTAGAACAGCGGAGGCGCGGAAATCAGCTGCGCCACCCGAATCAGTGGAGCCAGAAAAAGAAATATAGGACAGAATAGAGCAGGGGCCAGTGGGTGGGGCCAGCCGATTGTCGGAACTACCAATTTGCCCGAACCGGTCTGAACCGACAGCAGCCTACCACTGTGTAGAACTCCATTTAAACAGTTTAAACATTGTCGGAACTACCAATTTGCCCGAACTGGTCTGAACCGGCAGCAGCCTACCACTGTGTAGAACTCCGTTTAAACAGTTTAAACATTGTCGGAACTACCAATTTGTCCGAACCGGTCTGAACCGACAGCAGCCTACCACTGTGTAGAACTCCGTTTAAACAGTTTAAACATTGTCGGAACTACCAGTTTGCCCGAACTGGTCTGAACCGACAGCAACCTACCACTGTGTAGAACTCCGTTTAAACAGTTTAAACATTGTCGGAACTACCAGTTTGCCCGAACCGGTCTGAACCGACAGCAACTTACCACTGTGTAGAACTCCGTTTAAACAGTTTAAACATTGTCGGAACTACCAATTTGCCCGAACCGGTCTGAACCGACAGCAGCCTACCACTGTGTAGAACTCCATTTAAACAGTTTAAACATTGTCGGAACTACCAATTTGCCCGAACCGGTCTGAACCGACAGCAACTTACCACTGTGTAGAACTCCGTTTAAACAGTTTAAACATTGTCGGAACTACCAATTTGCCCGAACCGGTCTGAACCGACAGCAGCCTACCACTGTGTAGAACTCCATTTAAACAGTTTAAACATTGTCGGAACTACCAATTTGCCCGAACCGGTCTGAACCGACAGCAGCCTACCACTGTGTAGAACTCCATTTAAACAGTTTAAACATTGTCGGATCTACCAATTTACCCGAACCGGTCTGAACCGACAGCAGCCTACCACTGTGTAGAACTCCATTTAAACAGTTTAAACATTGTCGGAACTACCAATTTGCCCGAACCGGTCTGAACCGACAGCAGCCTACCATTGCGTAGAACTCCGTTTAAACAGTTTAAGCTTGGTGCAAATTTTACAAATTATCACGGTGAGCTGGAGGAACGGCCCATTTTGCACTTCCCCAATGTGTCCAATTCTCTTTTTATCCCCAACAGTGGTTTTCTCCCGAAGGCTTTCGGTCTTTGTTCGCCCTGGTTGGGACCAACGGACAAGGCATAGGGACAAGGTAAGTCAAGTATATAAATTTAATAGCTACGGGCAGTCCTCCACTTACAACCGTTCATTTAGTGACCGTTCGAAGTTACGACGGCAGTGAAAAAAGTGACTTAATGGCCGTTTTTCACACTTACGACCGTTGCAGCACCCCCGCAACGGGGGGATGCTTCAGTTGGACGCGTGGCAACCGACTCATAATTATGACGGTCGCAGTGTCCCGGGGTCACGTAATCCCTTCGGTGATCTTCTGACGAGCAAAGTCCATGGGGAAGCCGGATTTGCTTAACAACCACATCGGTCACTCAACACCTGCAGCGATTCGCTTAACGGCCGTGGTGAGAAAGTTCATCAAGCCGGGCAACACTCACATAGCGAATGTCTCCCTTAGCCACATAAATTTGGGGCTCCGTTGTCGTACGTCGAGGACTACCCATTCAGTATTCTTTGTAGTGGTTGTTACAGTCCTTAACATTGTGTGTTGTAGATTGTGTGTGTGTGTGTTTTTTTTTTCTCCTGGGGTTTTCTGCTTAGGATGTTCTGAAGGGCCTCAGTTGGCTTGTGTGCTACACCGATGCCCTGTGGTTGTGGTTGTGGTTGTGGTTGTGATTGTGATAGTCCGTTGGTGTTAATTATTAATTCAGAAGAATGATTAATTCTTCTTCGGATTGCGGAGCTGGTGGAGGGAATAGCTGTAGCCCCAAAGAAATTGTGGGCAGGTTGAGACTTGTAATCCCACTTGTGGTGGGCTTTGCTTCTCCTCCCCCCCCCGCCCCCTCCCCCAGTTCTCTGAGCCAGTGGGTCCGTGCCTGTGACGCTCTGGAGCTTCCCACTCAAGAACGGGAACAGCTGGACGCTTTCATCGATCAGCTGTACAAGGACATCGAGAAAGGTGGGTCAGATGTGGAGAGGTCCAGCCCCTTGAAGATCCTTGGTTGGGGTGGGGGGGAGGGACAGTGGGAAGGTTTTGGGGGTCTTTGGGGGCAGGGGTCTTCCACTATGGGAATTTGGGAAATTGGGGAGAAACTGCCAAACGTTGGGGTGGGAAGATGAGGTACGATACCCAACTCATGACGGTCTGGAGGGGCTAGTGAAGACCACGTGAGTCAGAGATTAAAGGGCTGATTAGAAGATCTCAGAGAGAGGTCTGAACCTTCCTTCCATCCCTCCCATCTATCTCTCTCTCCTTCCCTTCTTCTGCATCTATCTATTTCCTTCCTTCCTCCCTCCTTCCCTTCCTTCCTTCCATTTCTCCATCCATCCATTCTTCTCATCTAACCTTAACCCTAACCCTCTCTTTTTCTCTTACCCTCCATTCCTCCCATCTATCTCCTCGTTCTTCCTTCTCCTTTCCTTCCTTCCTCCCTCCCTCCATCTCTCCATCCTTCCTATCTATTCCTTTCTTCCTTCCTCCCGTTCCTCCATCTCTCCATCCTTCCCATCTATTCCTTCCTTCCTTCCTTCCTTCCTTCCTTCCTTCCTTCCTTCCTCCCTCCCTCCCTCCCTCCCTCCCTCCCTCCGGTTCCTCCATCTCTCCATCCTTCCCATCTATTCCTTCCTCCCCCCCTCCCTCCTTCCTTTCATTTCTCCATCCATCCATTCTTCTCATCTAACCTTAACCCTAACCCTCTCTTTTTCTCTTACCCTCCATTCCTCCCATCTATCTCCTCGTTCTTCCTTCTCCTTTCCTTCCTTCCTCCCTCCCTCCATCTCTCCATCCTTCCTATCTATTCCTTTCTTCCTTCCTCCCGTTCCTCCATCTCTCCATCCTTCCCATCTATTCCTTCCTTCCTTCCTTCCTTTCTTCCTTCCTTCCTCCCTCCCTCCCTCCCTCCCTCCGGTTCCTCCATCTCTCCATCCTTCCCATCTATTCCTTCCTCCCCCCCTCCCTCCTTCCTTTCATTTCTCCATCCATCCATTCTTCTCCTCTAACTCCTCCCTTCTTCCTCCCTCCTTCCTCCCTTCCATCCAACCCTCTTTTTCTCCTACCCTCCATCCCTTCCATCTATCTCCTTGTTCTCCTTTCCTTCCTTCCTCCCTCCCTCCATCTCTCCATCCTTCCTATCTATTCCTTCCTTCCATTTCTCCACCCATTCTCCTCTAACTCCTCCCTTCCCTTTCTTTTTCTCCTACCCTCCATCCCTCCCATCTATCTCCTCTTGTTCTCCTTCCTTCCTTCCTTCCTTCCTTCCTTCCTCCCTCCCTCCCTCCCTCCCTCCCTCCCTCTCCTTTTGTCCTTCCCTCTATGACCCTGGAAGTGGCAGGTGGGGGCAAGCTGTCCGAATTTTGGAACTGGGCCTTTAAGTACTCTTTGAGGGAAATCTGTCGTAACTTGGAATGGTTGTTATGTGACCAGTCATAGATCAAGAACTCTCTATAAATTCTCGATCTCCTCTCCAGGGTTTCTCGGTCCCAGAAACCGGAAAAAACTGGGTTTTTTGAACCTCGCGATTCCCACACACCTTTTGACCCCATTCAGCCCCACAATTGTTCCGTGTCTGCCTTCTCTTACCGTCTCTCTCGGTCTCTTTGCCTTTAGAGACAGGGGACTTCCTGAACTGCGAAGGCTCCGGCCTCTACGTGCTCCAGAGTTGCTGTGAGTACCAAGAAGCAGAATCTCTTGGCCCCGGGGTCCCCGTCCTGACCCCCCCCAGAGCCGGTTCCCTGATCCGGACGACAACGGCTTTCTCTGCTCCTTCTTGCAGGCAACCACAGCTGTCTTCCCAACGCCGAGGCCTCCTTCCCGGATAACAATTTTGTCCTGCATTTGACGGCAGTGGAAGATATCCACCAGGGAGAGGTGAGGGATGCCGACAGAGCAGGGGAAGAATTCCGTGTTAGCCGCTCTTTCCCTTCCCTTCCCTCCCCATTTTTTCCGGCTGTCTTGGCTGTTGCAAATGAGCATAATTTTCCTGCTTTGCTTCAGTCTGTGATATTGTATTTTTGCCCACGCAGGAGATCTGCATCAGCTATCTAGACTGTTGCCAGAGAGAAAGGAGCCGACACAGCCGGTGCAAAATCCTACAGTGAGTAGTGAGGGTCTGTCTGTCGGTTGGTAGGTCTCTATCTCTATCATTTATCTATCTGCCTCTGTCTGTCTGTCTATCTGTATGTCTGTCTCTCTCTCTCTCTACCTCCCTCTCTCTCTATCTTCCTATCTACCGGTATCATGTACCTATCTCCTTCCCTCTCTGTCCATCCATCCATCCATCATCCATCTACCTATCATCCATCTGTCTGTCTATCTATCTGTCTGTCTATCTTTCTATCTATCATCTATCTATCTATCTATCTATCTATCTATCTATCTATCTATCTATCTATCTATCTATCTATCTATCTCATCTACCTACCTACTACCTATCTATATCTCATCTATCAACCTACCTATCTCATCTACCTATCTACCTACCTCTCATCTGTCTACCTACCTACCTACCTACCTACCTGCCTATCTATCTTATCTGGTGGTCCATCCCTCCGTTTGTCCCACCTACACACACACATCCCTCATGATACTTCCTCCTCTTATTTCCCCCACAACAACAACCCTGTGAGGTGGGTTGGGGTGAAATAGAGTGATTAGCTTTCCGTAGGGGCTTGTCGACTGTGGAAATCAGGAATCCCAGGCAGTTCAAACAGGGATAAAGATTTATTGGAAGCTTTTCAGATGCTTCCTACAAGCATCTGAATGAATAACGGTCCAAAGCCAATTGGCGGCAGATGAGAGTCAGCGGAATTCAAAGTGGCCTGGACTGAGATCTCTTGTGGGACTCGAGGCTGATGATGCCTTTGACCCCTCCCTCTGGCTCAGCCTGGCCCTCTCTACAGGGTTAGTGAGACCCACCTTCGGTTCCCAGCAAATCTTCAGTCTCGTGAAAGTTCTCCTATCTCTCTCTCTCTCTCTCCTCCCCTCGTTTCCCCTTTCCCAAAATTCCCTAGGGAAAACTACTTGTTCATCTGTTCCTGCCCCAAGTGCCTGGCTCAAGCCGAAGATCCTGACGTAACCTCGGAGGAGGAAGAGGAGGAAGAAGCCGAAGGGGAGGCAGATGGAGCCGAGCTGGAAGACGAGATGACCGACGTTTGACCTGGGCTCCGGGATGGGGAGGGGTGAAGGAGGGGACATACCTCTAGAGCCCTGGGCTGTAGTGGGAACAGCATCCTGGTCAGATGGTGGCTTGGGAGGATGTGGGTTGGGGGGGATATGTGGTGGCCAGGGAGGGACCCAAAGCAACCTCCGTATTCATTCTCATGACCCACACAGTGCCCAGGAAGGAGTGAATGGGCATGGGTGTCCCCTGGCCCCCCCAACCTGGTGGGCAACAGACCAATATTCACCAAACCCTCTGGCGCCCCTAACCAGGTTTACATCTAGCCGGTGAGACAGTATTTGCCTTAAGGACGTGAGAATCCAATCCCAGCTCCAATCCGCAGCTCTTGGCCCTTCCCAGGAAAGAGAAGCAGAGAAGCCTGGTTTTGTGTCCAGCTGGTCCTTGATTTACGACCACCATTGACACCCCTCCCCCCCTAAATTTCTGTCGTTCAGCTAGACATTTGCTCAGTAGAGTTTGGGCCCGTTTGGGCGGCCCTTCTTGCCTTGCTCCGTCGTTAAATGAATTGCTGCCGTTGATAAGTCAGTCTCCCGGGGATTGTTAAGCGAATCCCTTTTCAGAAGGTCACAAAACAAGACCGCAACGGGATGTAGCAAGGGGCCAAAACCGCAAAACACGGCCTTTAAGTCAATTTTCAGGGCCACGGTCACTTCAGTCACTAAACGAAGTGGTTGTAAATCAAAGATGACCTATTATCTCTCCTCTCTCTGCTCCACCTGTGGTCTCCAGCTATGCAAAACAACCTCAGCCTGAAAATATCATGGGGGGGAGGAGGGGGGCATTTCAAGATGACAGCTGGGCTGGGTCTTTTGGGAAAGACCCACAGGCCTGGCCCCAAAATCCCACGGAGCGCACACACCCCACTTTCCCAAGCAGGCTGGGTTGACTCCAGGCATTGGTTCTAGAACAACAACCTCCAAAATCCAGAATCTGAACCCAGTACCTGAGTTTGCTTGGCCTGCTGCGATGTGTTCGGCGTCCCTCCATTTCCCGACAGTTCATTTCGGACGTCTGACCGTAATTAATCCTTGTTTTAGTCTTGTCTGCTGTCCTGACCTGGGATTGAGAGAATGATGGTTTGCTGTTTGAAGGCTCTTTTCGTCCGTTCACGCTCCTTCCGACGAATTTTGTAATTCTATGCAAATCTCTCCACCTCCTTCAATACACAACAGATTTGCTTCGGTGTGGCATGGTTTCCTTTTGCGTCTCCCGGCCAGATGTTATGAGTAATGCTTACAGGTATTAATGCTTATTGGAAGTACTCGACTTCCAACCGTAATTGAGCCACTAAGCGAGACAGTTATTAAAGTGAGCTTTGTCATTTTACGAACTTTCATGACACACTTGTTAAGGGGCAATGGTCGTAAGGTTGAGAACGGGTCACAAGTCCCTTTTTTCCCCCGATGCTGTTGCGACTTTGAATGGTCACTAAAGAAACGATTGTAAGACTTCCTATACAGGTAGTCCTCAATTTATGACAATTGAGCCCCAAATTTGTTGCTAAGCGAGACAGTTGTTAAGTGAGCTTTTGAGTTTTGCCCCGTTTTACGAACTTTAATGACACACTTGTTAAGGGGCAACGGTCGTTAAGAGTGAGAACTGGTCATAAGTCCCTTTTTTTCGGTGCCGTTGTAACTTCCAACGGGTCACGAAACAAATGCTCGTAAGTCGAGGACGTCTAATACAGGTAGTCTTTGACTTATGACCGCAATTGAGCCCAAAATTTCTCCTGCTAAGTGGGACAATTGAGTTTTGCCTCATTTTACAACTTTTCTTGCCATGGTTGCTAAGTGAATCACGGCAGTTCTTAATTTAAGAACAAGGTTGTTAAGTGAATCGGGCTTCTCCTTTGATTTTGCATGTCAGAAGGTCACAAAGGTGGATCATAGGACCTCAGTTCCTCTTGGTCGTCCGAGGTGGAACTCTTTCTTCCCCGTCCCTGCAGGATGGTTCCAATCCGAAAACCCGTTGGCAGCGGTTCAGCAGCCGGGTTTTTGTGGTGCTCCTCAGAGCTCACTATTTCCCTGACTGTCTCGCCGCGACGCCAAGCCTCTGAATTTTGATTGCGTGACCATGGGGATGGGGCAACAGTCGTAAGTGTGAAAACCTGTAACTTTGAATGGTCCCGAAATGAACAGTTATAAATCAAGGACTTCCTGTAATAAAGGTGGGATTTTTAAAAAATCAAATAAAAGTAAATAAATAACACATCTAGCAAGCAGAGACCCAAAGAGATGGAGAATGGGGGCTTTTGATTTTAATCGGGGAGGGTTGCATGCGGTAATTGACAGAAGGACAAAACACACTGATTCCTCAGCCAGTTTCCTGGGGCTCGCACGGAAAAGCTCAGTTTCTTCTCCAAATGAGAATTCTGTTGTTTTCCTGTTTTCAATTCTTTCTTTCCTTTTTTCTCCTTCCATCCTTCCTTCCCTTCTCCCTTCCTACATTTTCTCTCAGAAACTTCCTTCTCTTCCTTTTCCCATCTCTCTCTCTCCCTTACTTTCTCCCTCTGCTCCCTCTTTTTCTTTTCCTTCCTTCCTCCTCTCCCTCCCTACACTTTTCTCTCTACTTCCTCTTTCTTTCCTTCCTTCCTCTTTCTTTTCCAATCTCTCTCCTTCCCTCCTTTCCTTCCTCTCCCCCCCTCCCTCCCTTCCTTAGCAATCTGCCTGCACCGTTTTGTAAATCTTCCGAACAACTGTCATGCTTATTGAATTGGGGGTGGGTGGGGTTGACCTCTTAAATCTGGTTGGAGTAAAGTACCAACTAGGAAAGGCAGCTGAAGCTATACAACACACACACACCGTCCCACCCCCCCCAAAAAACGGGCTTAGTCCTTGCCATCCAATCTCTGTCCTTAATGCACCCAGCATTAAACCATTGTTTGCTCCGTCTTGGGTGAATTCAGATACCGTCGCCCACAAAATCAGTGGGGTATGAATTGCGTGGCCTCTTCAATCCACCTCCCCCCAAATGTCCATCTGGTTAATAATGGGCCAGGTTGGCATCTGAATTTAAAACAAGGGGCTCCTTAAATGCCCCTGAGACCCCAGACTCGGGAGGCAAGGACGGGCAAAGGGTCAGACCTAACATTTCTCGATTCTCCTGGATTTGAGAAAAGCTGGTAACCACCGTGATTAGGAAGCCACCTCAACAGCTGTCCAGGTTGCCTATTTGGCCCTCAAGATTTGCTGGACTGGTCCCGATATGTGCTGTACCAGCCAGACCAAAAAAAAAAAAAAAAAGGCATCCAGAGGACACGGTCCGGTCAGTTTCCCTTCATCAACACACGAGGTTCTTCCAAAATCGATCCTGTGGTCCCATCATCTGCCGGACTGGGTGAAATGGAGACCATTGGAGGTCATCTTCATCCTTTTGGTCCAGTTCTGGCACTCCGCAACTCCCTCCTTCCCCTTTCTGCTATCAAAAAACCCCCCGAAGCTGGAGGAATTCAGATGTCGGAACGCTGCTGGCGTTAACCGGGATGGAGATCACGGCCCAAGGGAGCCCATGCTGCTCCAGAGAGCGACGGATCATGTACCTGGATGAAAATAAGGCAAAGGGGGGCGGGGGAGATTCTATTTATTTATTTATTCTTTATTTAATTTGATTTGATTTAGAGTATTTATATAGCGGCCTACTCACTCACGGCGACTCTGCGCAGTTCACACACACAATTAAAAACCACAATGTAGAAACAATAAAAAAGAACCAAGCTCGCCGGTCTAGCCTGACCCCTGTTGAATTTTTAAGATTTTTTTTTTATATCATAGGGTTGTGGTATTTTAAATATTTAATTGTTTTAAATCTCAGCCAAAGTTTATATGGATTTTTAAAATTTTTTAACTTTTATGTATTGTTTTTATCTGGCTGTTCACCGCCCTGAGTCCGCAAGGAGAAGGGCGGTATATAAATCGAATAAATAATAATAATAATAATAATAATAATAATAATAATAATAATAATAATAATAATAATAATAATAATAATAATAATAATAATAATAAACTAAACTAATAATAAAAGACTTACAAATAGCCACAGCGACAACTTTAAACAGGAATAGAAGCCTGCAATTTTCTCCCTGCTGGCAGCCATCACAAAATCATCTAATACAGGTACTCCTCAATTTACAACCACAAAATATCTGCTGCTAAGCGAGGCGTTTGTTAAGCGAGTTTTGCCCCCTTTTACGACTTAGCAGTTGCTAAGTGAATCACTGCCATTAAATTAGTAACGCCCTCATTAAATGATTCACTGCAGTTGTTAAGTTAGTAATACGGTTAAGTGAATCGGGGGTCTCCCATGGATTTTGTTTCTCAGAAGGTCGCAAAAGGGAACCCCGGGACCCTCCTAATATCTTAAATATGAATTGGTTGCCAAGCATCTGAATTTTGATCACACCACAACGGTCATGAATGTGACAAGTTACTCTGTTCAGTCCCGTTGTGACTTTGAACAGTCGTAAAAGAACAGTTGTACGTTGAGGACTATCCGTACAAAAAGGGTTTTGTCAACTCGGAAAGCATCCTTGGCCTGCTCTCGAGTTGCCGTAGGCAAGGGGGATGGGAAACCGGCAAAGCAACAGCCAAAGACATGAACACATTCCAGACATTTGTTTCTCAAGGTTGTCTCCCAGGGTTAGCCACAGTGGCTGGAGGGGAGTGATCTCTACAACTAGCGAAATTGCTCCAGTGGACGTGATTGATGACACACCCTGAGGGGAGGGGGGGAGGAAACAGGGTCATGATTAGGGCAGTAAATTATGTGGGGTCAGAGTTGGCTTCATTTGGGTACACGGCGATATGGAGTTCCTAATAAATAACTGGATTTCTTTTGAGGCTCATGATTTAATTGGGGCATCCAACAGAACCCTGACAGGTTTATGGTCGAGACCCAGAGAGAGGGAAAGGCTCAGCTGCAATGCTCACCCATCTCTCCCCAGAAGGAAAAGAGCAGGGATGTCGGCCTTCCGATGGGTAGTCTCCTGTACCATCTCCACGTAGGTTGCATCCTTGTCGTAACTATTGTCCGCAATGATCACTGCCCGGCCTCCATGTTCCTGAATCGTGCGAGTCTTGGACAGAAAGGAGCATCCCCTGTGAAAAACCCCCCAAAAGTCCGTATTTACCTTCTTGGAAACAGTTGAAAGGACCGTGTTGTAGACAGGAGATGGGTGGTGTCGAATCCAGTGGTGGGTTTCTAATATTCTTACCACCGGTTGGCCATGCGTGTGCCCGACCTTCCATGCAATCTCCACTACTGGTTTACCTGAATCAGTACGAACCGGCTGATTACCACTTATGGTTCTATCCTTTCACCTCTGCAGAGAGAGGAATGTTCAATTTTAACGTAGAGGGTCTCTTTGACCACTCTTTTTTTTTAACCTCTTTCTTGCCTGGCTGTCTTTGTTCTCTCTTTCAAACATCCTTCCATAAATTGCAATGAATATCAGAGAAGCTCAGGCAGCTCTTCAGCCAACACAGCGTACGGGCCCACTTCAAACCCCAAAATGCAGTAAGGCGGAAGCTTGTACACGCCAAAACACCCAGACGCAAAACTGAGCAACGTGGTATATGCAATACAATGCAGTGAGCCATCTGCAGATCTGTGCCCTGGAGAAACAAAACCACCACTTCACAAACACGTGGTGCAACATCGAACAAGCCTGTCGGGATAAGAGTCAGCAGTCCAAGACAAAGGCCGCTCTTTTGAAGACAGTGAAGGCCACATTCTGGACAGAGAGGACCTCTTGTTTGAAAGAGGGGTCAAACAGGCCATTTATGTCAAAACTGAACAGCCTTCCCTTAACAGAGGGGGAGGGATACACATCGTCTATTTCCAGTCTACAACCCAGTCCTTTCAACAGTCCCAAGAAGAGCCTGAGTAGCGTAGGGGAGTAATGCCTCCTACAAAGGCAGCATTTAAGATCCAGCTGGTACAATTACTTGCTAGTTCAATCCCAGGCAGGCTCAAGGTCGACTCAGCCTTCCATCCTTTATAAGGTGGGTAAATTGAGGACCCAGTTTGTTGGGGGCAATAAGCTGACTTTGCATAAATATAAATATACAAAAGTATGAAGGCTATTGCTTAACGCATTGTAAGCCGCCCTGAGTCTCCGGAGAAGGGCGGCATATAAATTAAAATTTAAAAAAAAGAAAAGAAAAAAAAAGCTTCACACCCATTTGCACTGTTCAGGTGACACTGAGGACACAAATAAATTAATGTATTGATTAAATTAAATAAATAAATTTATTTATTTATTTTGGCTTATGGGCTGCCCTACCTCCCAATGGACTCAGGGCGGCTCACAATGATAAAATGCCCAAGCCACAGTACAACGTTAAAATCTAAAACCTGATAAAATTTAAAATTTAAAACCCATTAAAACCCCAACAGTCCAGGTCGGGGAACTTGAATAACCAAGTTTTTAATTCGCGGCGGAAGGTGCGGAGGTCAGGAGCCAGCCGGAGCTCCAAGGGGAGTCGATTCCAGAGGGTGGGCACACCCACAGAGAAGGCTCTACCCCTGGGGGCCGCCAGCCGGCATTGTCTAGCCGACGGCACCCGGAGCAGGCCCTCTCTATGGGCGTGGACCGGGCGATGGGATATCGTTGCTGGCTGCAGGTGATCCGTCAAATATCCTGGGCCTAAGCCACGAAGGGCTTTATAGGACATCACCAGCACCTTGAATCTCACCCGGAGGGCAACCGGTAACCAATGCAAGCCGCGCTGGAGGGGTGTAACATGGGAATATCGGGATTCTCCCATCACAACCCACACGGCTGCATTTTGCACCAGCTGAAGCCTCCGAGTGGCCTCAACAACTCTCTAAAAGGATGCAAATGACCAGTATCTGCAAGGAATATCAATCCTTCCGTTCCCCACCATCCAATCAGAGCTGAAGAAGCTTCTTGGGTGAGAAGCAAAACCTCTTCAAAGAAAAAAAACACGAAAGTCCAGTGGCCTCTTGAAAAATCACCTTTGGGACCACCACGATCTAGATGGCTGAGAATCTCCCTAGATATTTCTTGACCACGTGTTGTGGATTACAGTTTCTTCCAGATCAGCTCGCTTGTTAAGAGGGTCCTTGAAAGATCTGGGAGGGGAGAGGAGGAGAGGGGAGAAGACTTCCTTCTGAAATAAACCGCATCCTGGATCCTCCAGCCAGGTTGGTAGCAGAGCCGAAGATTCGAACACAGAGCCTGAAAACCAGCCCACCGACGTGCAAAAAGTGAGCGTGGGGGAAACTCACCCGTGTTCCACCAGCGCGATCTGGCCTTCAATGAATACCCCATTGTTCAAGGCACCACAGGCATCTGGAGGGTCAGACGGAACCAGATAAATCTGCTCGAATCTCATGTTCTGGGCAAGCGGGAGAGAGAGAAAAGAGGGAAGGTTAAAAAAGCACGGCCTGCAAGGGGGGACCCATCATCCTGTGCCCAGGAGGGACAAGATTTGCCCTGATGGCTTCCCCCACAATCCATGCACAGCAACTTCTGGGTTTTGTTGATGGGACCCAGGCCACACCTATGCTCTAAACAGCTCCATGTGGGGTCAGATGTATTGGTTCAATCAGTGCTTTTCAACTTGTAAGCTGAAGATGGGTGGACTTCAACTCCCAGAATTCCACAGCCAGCCATGCACTCATGCTTACCACTGATGGTATTACATACCTGGGTAATGAAACGTCTTCAAAAAACCAAACCAAGTTCAGAGAGTACCAAGGACCCTATAGTCTCTTCCTCCGTCTCCTCCTCCGTCTCCTCCTCCTCCTCCTCCTCCTCTCACCCCACTGCCTCAAGCACTGATGACATTACCTAATTAAGTATTTACTTATTTGTTGGATTTATATGCCGCCCTTCTCTGAAGACTCAGAGTGGCTTACAATGCGCCAAGCGATAGCCTTCATACTTTTGTATATTTTATACAAAGTCAGCTTATTGCCCCCACAAACTGGGTCCTCATTTTACCTACCTTACAAAGGATGGAAGGCTGAGTCCACCTTGAGCCTGGGGAGATTCGAACTTGCAGTAATTGCAGGCAGCTGGCAACTAAGTGCTACTTTAACAGCACTTAATCCCCTGCGCCACCAGGCTCTTGTAATGAAAAACAAGCTCCAAGACCACCAGGGATGACTCCTCCTCCTCCTCCTCCTTCCTTAACCCCCTCTTCTAGCACTGATAATGTTACCTAGATGGGTAATAAAATATCTGCAAGAAAATAATTGAAGCGCAGAGAGCACAAAAGACCTCGCCCCCTCTCTTGTTCTCCTCCTCCTTCTCCTCAATGTTGTGGTCTGCGGGTGGCCTGTGCAGGAGTTGGCAGCAGAGTCGGACAATTGAGAAGGCTGGGGAGGAACATGGGCCAATCCTGGAGTCTGGGGAAGGTTCGGATGAGGGCTCTGCGTCGGAGGCAGAGATGGGGCCAGGCCATCTGGGAGTTATGCGTGGACTCCGGAGCCTCCAGAGTCAAACATCAGCGAGGCAGAGGAACAGGGGGAGCCTGTTCCCAGTGCGTGCATGCGCAGAAGGCAAGAACAGCTAAAACAAAAGGGACGACTCGGGAGTAGGGCCTGGAGATGATTGGCTCCTCCCATAAGACATAAAGGAGGAGCAAAGGTGTTAGGATATGGTGTAAGCCTAACAGATTGTCCAGGCAATATATGCACAATATATGTAGTCTATGGCTTTAACATGAATATGTATTATATGACTTTACGATTGTAATGCTGAGTCATTATATCCTAATTGGATAAACTCTGTTGTAACTGTATTTAAGAAGGGAGCTGAAATGTAGTCATTGATGATATGCTACCATCGTGTGTGGAGATGCTATCATCGTGGATGGATCTGCTACCATTGTGTATATATACCTGCTGTATATTACCTACTGCTGTTTTGTAAGGTAAGAAGATTTCTGTAACTCTGGACTGATTTGAATGGCTATTAAGAGCCTGAGTAGCATAGGGGGCTAATGCCTCCTACTAAAGGCAGCAATTAAGATCCAGCTGCCTGCAATCCTAGCCAGGCTCAAGGTCGACTCAGCCTTCCATCCTTTCTAAGGTGGGTAAATTGAGGACCCAGTTTGTGGGGGCAATAAGCTGACTTGGTATAAATATACAGAAGTATGAAGGCTATTGCTCAACGCATTGTAAGCCGCCCTGAGTCTCCAGAGAAGGGCGGCATATAAATCAAATTTTTAAAAAAATAATTAAAAAAAAAATAAAGACTTGGATTGACTAAAGACTATGCAATTGGGCCTTTGCAGGAAGGAACTGTGGTTCATGCTGGCCAGTTTTCAATACTGCAGCTCCTCTGCAGTTCCATATGGTCTTGCAGAGCTAATGGCCAGTTAGGTCTTTGGCAGCATGTCAAGGGAGATAAAGGTGGGTGTTTATCAGCCTTATCCTGAAGGACTCTTTATAACTATTTGGGACTCCTCTGTGAATGAACAGATTGAGAATGACCAGGCTCTGAATGAGCAGAATTCACAGCTGTTGAAATAAAAAGAGAATTTTTGGGACTCGTGTGTGCTTTTACTATTATCAGGAAGCCTAGGTTAGAACACTCAACCCACTTTTCCTTCTAGCACTGATAATGTTATCTAGATGGGTCACGAAACATCTGCAAGAAAATCACCAAGCTCAGAGAGCACCAAGGACCATGCCGTTCAACTCTAAGCTACAAATATCCTCGTCTCTTAATACCTTTCTCTGATTTTTTTCCTACCAAGCAATAACCTTGATTAAGAAGATTGAGGCAAGAGGACGTGACAGGAACCAAATCAGATGTGCCGTATTCCTTCCCTCCCCAAAATCTTCTCCCCACAGAGGTGCAGGAGGAGATGGAGTCACGAAAGGTTGGTCTACCACTGAAAGTCCTTCAGATGTTGCTCAGCTACACTCTGGTCTTCCCAGAACCAGACCAACGTTGAGAGATCTTGGGACTTCTAGCTGAGGAACATCTCAAGATCTTCCTCCAAATTAGGTTGCAACCCCGGGGTCTCAAGAGGGTTGAAATTATCTTCTTTTAACCCTTCCTTCCCTCTCTTCTGGAGGCTGCCTTGAGAAGGAAGGGAGAGTTTGACCGTCGTGGGCAGGGAAAGATCCCTTTGAAGAAGGCTTTGAGAAGAGAAGCTGACTTACGAAGACGCCGCCAAAATCCTTGGCCGGGGTAGCCGTGAAGATGTAACGGATATCTCCAGGACTGAGGACATGGAAGTAAAGATACTCCTGGATGCGTAAACCTAGCAGAGAGAGAGATCGGTTTCTCAATAAGCCAGGAAACAAAACATTCACCAAAATTGTCTTGACATTTGAAGAAACTGGGTTTCAAGCAGAGGAACCGTGCAGAGTGGTCTGTCTCTCTCTCTTTCTCCCTCCCCCCCTCCCTCTTTCTCTCTCTCTCCCTTTCCCTCTCTTTCTTCCTCTTTCTCTCCCTCCCTTTTCCCTCTTTCTCCTTTTCCCTCTCTCTTCCTCTCTCTCTCTTCCTCTCTCTCCCTTTCCCTCTCTCTTCCTCTTTTTCCCTTTCTCCCTTTCCCTCTCTTCTTCTCCCTTTTCCCTCTCTTCCTCTCTTCCTTTTCCCTCTTTCTCCCTTTCCCTCTCTTCCTCTCTCCCTCTTTTCTTTCTCCCTTTCCCTCTTCCTCTCTCTCTCCCTTTCTCTCTCTCTTTCCCTCTTCCTCTCTCTCCCCCTTTCTCTCTCTCTCCCTTTTTCCCCTTTTCTCCCTTTCCCTCTCTTCCTCTTCCTCTCCCTTTCCCCCCTCTTCCTTTCTTCCTTTTCCCACTTTCTCCCTTTCCCTCTCTTTTCCTCTTTCTCTCCTTTTCCTTCTCTCTCTTCCTCTCTCTTTTTCCCTTTCTCCCTTTCCCTCTCTTCCTCTCTCCCTCTTTTCTCCTTTCTCCCTTTCCCTCTTTCTTCCTCTCTCTCCCTTTCTCTCTCTCTCTCTTTCCCTCTTCCTCTCTCCCTTTTCCCCCTTCTTCCTTTCCCTCTCTTCCTCTCCCTTTTCCCCCCTTTCTCCCTTTCCCTCCCTTTCTTCCTTTCTCTCCCTTTCCCTCTCTTCCTCTCTCCCCCTCCCCCTCCCTTTCTCTCTCTCTTTCCCTCTTCCTCTCTCCCTCTCTCCCTTTCCCCTCTTTCTCCCTTTCCCTCTCTCTTCCTCTCTCCCTCTTTTCTCCTTTCTCCCTTTCCCTCTTTCTTCCTCTCTCTCCCTTTCTCTCTCTCTCTCTTTCCCTCTTCCTCTCTTCCTTTTCCCTTTCTCCCTTTCCCTCTCTTTCTCTCTCCCTCTTTCCCCCTTTCCCTCCTTTTCTTCCTCTCTCTCTCCCTTTCCCTCTCTCTTCCTCTCTCCCCTCTCTCTTTCTCCATTTCTCTCTCCCCCCCCCCCACTTGTGTAACACAAGTAGTAAACCAAGGAAATGTAGTTACAGGTAGTTGCCCAGCATTCTAATCTTGATCATATGACCCTGGGGATGCTGCAACAGCCGTTAAGTGCGAAAAACCACGATACGTTTTTTTCCCAAGGCTGTTGTAACTTTGAGCGGTCACTATATGAACGGTCGTAAGTCGAGGACTGCCTGTTGTTCTATATTCTGCCGCTGGATTGTGGCTTGAGACGTGGCCAGGGAGGGGAGGGGAGGAAAAGGCGGCTGCTTTCCCAGGCAACCAGCGGTGGGCACATGGCAGATCGCAGGTGCCGAGAGCGAAGAGTTAAGAATAGACGCCGAGGCGAGAAGCCGCCTATGCCACGGAGGCCCAGGGAGCCTGGCAGGAGTTAGGGGTGCAAATCAGAGGCATGCCAGGCAGACGGCACCCAGCCCTTCAGGGAACTGCAGGAACTGTTGGGGAGAGTGCGTGCAAGCACACACGTGTGTGTTTCTGTGTATATCTGTATGTATGTATGTATGTATGTATGTGTGTGTGTGTGTTGGGTGTGTGCGTGCACACACATATAAATACATATATAATAACAGTTTGTCTGAAATGGTAGAGGTTGAATAGGGGGCTGGACTAGATGACCTCCAAGGTCCCTTCCAGCTCAGTTGCAGTTGCAGTTGCAGTTGCAGTTGCAGTTGCAGTTGCAGTTGCAGTTGCATTTGCAGTTGCATTGCATTGCATTGCATTGCATTGCATTCTATTCTATTCTATTCTATTCTATTCTATTATTCTATTCTATTCTATTCTATTCTATTCTATTCTATTCTATTCTATTCTATTCTATTCTATTCTATTCTATTCTATTCTATTCTATTCTATTCTATTCTATTCCATTCCATTCCATTCCATTCCATTCCAATCCAATCCAATCCAATCCAATCCAATCCAATCAGATAGATCGATAGATATGTAGAGATATATGTGTATTTCTCTTTAGCCAGGTTCCTCCTACGTAAACCAGGATTTTATGCAGCCCTAGTTCAGTGAAATCACAATCCACTAGTTTCTAGGCTTTTTTTCTTCTTCTGACAGCCAGCAGACCCTTTGCTGCCCAATGGGAGTCTGCATTGGGAAAAACCTGGCTAAAGAGAAATACACATAAAGCCTACAAAAAGAAAAGAAAAAAATATGGATACACACACACACACACACAAATATAACACAAATGGACACAAAGAGTTTACGTCCGTATACATAAATGTGCCCCCATGTATGATTATGCACAGATGGAACAGCTAGCCCTCAATTTACGATCACAATTGAGCCCAAAATTTAGGTGGAACCCCCCCCCCCGCCACCTTCTTTGGGGCAGCTACTGAAATCCTGCCATCATCCTGTCGCTCCTAGTCCTTCAGCTCTGGTGATAGCCCAGAGTTTAGGAGCTAATCGTGACAAGGCTTTGACTCACGAGGTTGGATTCTTAAAACTTAGAACATACATAGGATAATTAGGGTGGGAAGGGATTTGGGAGGCCTTTTAATCCAGCTCCCTGCTCAAACAGGAGGCCCTCTTTCACTCTGCAGAAACGGTGGTCCAGTCTCTTCTTGGAAAAACCTCCAGGGATGGAGCACCCACAACTTCTGGTGGCAGGCTGTTCCTCTGGTTCATTGTCTTCACTGTTAGGAAGTTTGTTTATCCTTAATTCCAGGCTGCTTCTCTCCTTGATCACTTTCCATCTCTTGTCCTGCCTTCAGGGGCTTTGGAGAACAGGTGGACCACCCCTCCTCTGTGGCAGCCCCCCACCCCACCAATACTGAAATGCCCCCCACCCCTCCTCCTTTTCTCTAGACAGGCCCTACCCAATTCCTGCATGGTGCCTCCTGCAGATGCACACTTCCCCCCACGCACTAGGCTTATGAAACAGAGCCGCAGGTACCCCGAAGGCATGCAGGCAGCACCAGCCCACGCGTGACACCCCGATCGCGGCCACCCAACCGCGTGGCACGTCGCCCCCCCCCTTCCGCTGAGCCTCCCCCGCCAGCCCCCACTCCCGTGCTTGCAAGGGTTGGCAATGGCATGCATGCATGCATGCATGCATGCATGCATGCATGCAAAGCAGACAGGTGCGGGTTGCACCGCGATCGGCCTCACCGTGACCAGCCGGGCAGAAGCAGAGAAGCAGCGCGAGCCAGGCGGGCCGGGCGGGGAACATCGCTGGGGACGCTGCCTTCCTCGCACCGCGGAGCTCTCTCCCCCCCACCCCCCACCTTCCCCACCCGGCAGCTGGCCAGCTCAGCTGGCAGCGGCTGCAGCCGGGCCCCGCCCACCCCCTCCTCGGATTGGAGGAGCCGCAGCTCTGGGCGGAGCCGAGGAGGGTCTCTCAATGAATCATCCGCTCCCTTTGTCGTGGGGGTCGTTCCTGAGTTAAAGGGGACTTGCTTAAAGCCGCGAAATCGAAATGATTGGAGGGTCTATGCCCAAATATAAAGGCTATTCGGATAGGATAGTAAGTAAGAAGGTAGATGAGACAGGGAGAGAGAGAGAGATGGAGATAAATAGAGAGAGAAGGAATAGATGATAGAGAGAGAGATGGATAGATATAGATAGATGGAGATAGATAGATGGATAGATATAGAGATGGAGAGAGAGAGAGAGCTGGATAGATATAGATAGATGGAGATAAATAGAGAGAGAAGGAATAGATGATAGAGAGAGAGAGAGATGGATATAGATGGAGATAGATGGAGAGATATAGAGATGGAGAGAGAGAGAGAGATGGATAGATATAGATAGATGGAGATAAATAGAGAGAAGGAATAGATGATAGAGAGAGATAGAGATGGATAGATAGATACAGATGGACAGATATAGAGATGGAGATAGATGGAGATAGAGAAGAGATGATAGATAGATATAGATGGATAGATATAGATGGACAGATAGAGATGGATAGATATAGATGGATAGATATAGACAGATAGAGATAGAGATGGATAGCTATAGATAGATGGAGATAGAGAAGAAGAAAGATGGATAGATAGATATAGATGGATAAATATAGATAGATGGAGAGAGAGAGAGAGATGGATAGGTATAGATAGATGGAGATAGAGAATGATGGATAGATATAGATAGAAGGAAAGAGAGACAGAGATGGATGGATAGATATAGATGGATAGATATAGATAGATGGCGATAGAAAGAGAGAGATGGATAGATATAGATGGGTGGTGGTAGAGAGAGAGAGATGGATATAGGTGGATATAGATGGTGATCAATAGATCGATCAATTGATCGATGACAGAGATAGAGATGGATAGATATAAATAGATGGTGATCAATAGATGAAGAGAGAGATGGATATAAATAGATGTAGATAGATGATTGACAGAATAGATAGATGAGATAGAGGAGAGAAGGAGGAATAGATGATAGAAAGGTGATAGATAGATGATAGAGAGATAGAGATGGATATAGATGGATATAGATAGATAAATAGAGAGATGATAAATAGATAGATAGATGAAAGAGAGAGATGGATATAGATAGATGATAAACAGATAAAGATAGATCGATAGATATATGATAGAGAGAGAGAGAGTGTATGGCTAGTTGATAGATACGGTAAGAGGAGGAAGGAGGATTAGGTATGTTTCTTAAAAATATTGGGGGAGGAGAGGGAGAGAGAGGGATGGTTGGATAATACAGAGATAAACAGACAGCAGAAAGATATTAAAAGAAGAATGAAAGAGAACAAAGAGTTTTAAGAAACGCTGCTACTCTAAACCATGTCAGTGGGCTGGCTGGGAAATTCTGAAAGTTGTACTCGCACATTGCAAAGATGTTGAAATTGAGGAACAATGCCCTAGCCTAGTGAATCATGGATTAATGCAAGTTTTTGCTGACCCCTGAGGAAACGCAGCTACCGCCTCGGCCAAACTCCCCATCATTTTCAAGAACAATTAAATTTCTTATTATCTATTATCCCGCTGTAAAAAAAAAATAAATAGCATGGATTAGGTGAAACAATTTATTATGAACTCACAAGCGCCCGTGCGAGGAGGGCTCTTCTTTTTTCTTCTCTCTACGAAGCGCACGCCGAAACGTCCCTTGAAAAGCCCCGCCCTTCCGCTCGGCCCCGCCCACGCGAAGTTTCTAGGCGACCGCGGTGCATTCTGGAGAGGAGACGGTTTGAGCAGAGCCGCCGCCAAGATGATGGTGAGTGACGGGGGGAAGCGGCGGGAGAGCCTCGTTTATCCGCCGCCATCCTCCGCGGGGCGGGCGTCGTTCCCCTCGCGGATGGCCTTTTCCTCCTTGGGAGAAGCTTCTCTGGGAGAAGGAGCCGGTATTGATGGAAAGCCGGGGGCGGGTCGCCGGTGGGCGGGAGGCCAACGCGGGAGCCTCGCCGGTTGCTTTCCTCCCTCCTGCAACGTATATATAGAGGCCTCCCTAAGCGGAGCTGAAAGCCAACGGGCTACACGCGGCCAGGGCCGGCATCCCGGAGACTATAACTCCCGGCAGCCTCTAGGGCGGCCGGCGCCTTTAAACGGAGTGACTGCTTTGCCGCGAGGCATTCTGGGAGATGTGGTCCCTTAGAGGCATTCTAGGCAGGGCAAGCTTCCCCATGTGAGCTACAGGTATTGTGGATGGGGTGCATGTGTGAAGACGTACGAGGCGTGTTATCGCTTGATGCACAAGCTGGGTTTGCAAAAGAGGCAGGGCCCTTTCCCTCCTCCCCCTGCAAGAGTGGGGGGCTGTATTTGCAATATGTGTGTGTGTGTGTGTGTACACATACACACACACATATATATTTATATTTATATATATATGCCAAATATATATATATATATAAATATTTATTTTCTTATTTTTGTAGGTTAATGTGTGTTCTTCTTTTTAAGCCAGGTTTTTCCTACATAACTGAGATCTTTTGGAACCACTACTGAGTGAAATCACAATTCACTACATTCTATATTATTAATTAATTAATATATATATATATATATATATATATATATATATATATATATATATATATATGTATGTATATATATATATATATATATATATATATGTATATATGTATTATTAATTAATATATATATTAAATATATATATTTATATATATATGCCAAATTTATATTAGTTGTTTTTAATAATTTTAACTTTTGGCTGTTCACCGCCCTGAGTCCGCAAGGAGAAGAGCGGTATATAAATCTAATAAAATCAAAATCAAATCAAATATATATATTTATTATTTTATAATAAATATAAATTCAAACAGATAGCAAAATAGCCGAAGGCCTAAAAGCTGGTGAATTGAGATTTCACTGAAAATTGGGCTATGAAACATCTTGATATAGGTAGGAAAATCCCTGGCATAAAGAAATACACACACACATACATACACACACACACACACACACACACACACGTATACATATACATATACATACATACATACATACATACATACATATATAATTTTTTTAAAAAGTAATTTTTATTAAACAGTTTGTCTTTAAAAACAACACAAAAAACAATCACACATATATTACTTTACTTACTTTACTTTACTTCATTAAATTTCTATACTGCCCTCCCCCGAAGGACTCAGGGCGGTGTACAGCCACAATAAAACAACATGAAATACAAAATTTAAAAGCAATTTAAAAACAAATTAAATATTTTGGCCCACCCAGTTAAAAATCCAAAAATTAATTATTTATTATTAAAAACAAAACATGTCAAGACATAACGTATTGAACGTTAATAACATTAATGGTAATTTTACAGCATTTCGTATGGATGTACGTACTTTGCTTTTGTAGTTCTCTATTCTATCATTTCTATTTACTCCAATAGTACAGCATTAAATAAAGAGAGGTACCGTATTTTCCGGCGTATAAGACGACCCTCCTCGGAGCCATTTAAGGCTCGTCGGAGCCTTATGGGCTGGTCTGCCTGGTTACAGGAGAATGAGACCCGGCATATAAGACGACCCCCCGACTTTTGAGAAGATTTTTGTGTGTTAGAAAGTCGTCTTATACGCAGGAAAATACAGTAAATATAAACGAATATAAATGTATAGATAAGAACAATGAATTTTATAATTTGTATATATATATATATATATATATACACGGCTCAAAAAAATAAAGGGAACACAAGCCGAAGACATCCGAGATTTGAATGAATGAAATATTATTAAATACTTTGTTAAACTACTGTATGTAACGAACAAAGTATTTAATAAGGCTATTTCATTCATTCAAATCTTGGATGTCTTCGGCTTGTGTTCCCTTTATTTTTTTGAGCAGTGTATGTATGTATGTATGTTGGAATAATGCGATTATTCTATTTTATTTTTTTTTAATTCACTATACGCCCATCCCACTGTCGAGCAATTCTGGGTGGCTTTCAACAATAGAAAAGCATATTACAAAATGAATAAACATTAAACACTTTCAGCATCCAGAATTAAAACATTAAAAATCAGCCAAGACCAGAAAGAATGAAAGGGGGACCACTAGGAAGGTGGACTGGAGGTGGGATTTTCTCATTGGTGGTGGTGTGTTTTTGGGACGTGCAGTGAAATTCCTTACGGTTTATATTGATATTGTTTCCTGATTGCTTATTTTGTTCCCTATGACTATCATTAAGTGTTGTACTTTATGATTGTTGATGAACGTATCTTTTATGTACACTGAGAGCATATGCACCAAGACATTCCTCGGGTGTCCAATCACACTTGGCCAATAAAATTCTATGCTTATGGTTATAGTTCAAATGTGTTTTGCTGGGTTGCCGCTTTTGGCCTGGTGACACCCGACCTGTGACCCACCCTCGTTTCTTTCCCTGCAGCCCACCCCTGTCATCCTGCTGAAGGAAGGCACTGATACTTCTCAAGGGATCCCACAGCTAGTTAATAACATCAGTGCTTGCCAAGTGATCGCTGAAGCCATCCGGACTACGCTGGGCCCCCGGGGCATGGACAAACTCATTGTGGATGACAGAGGTGAGGCTGGTGCTGAACAGAGACCCCCCCACACACACACACATTTGCCAAGAAATCAGGGGGGTCTCCAACTTTGGCAAGTTTTATGACGGGTGGATCTCAACTCTCAGAATTCCTCAGCCAGCCATGATTAAAATCCACCCGTCTTAAAAGTTGCCAAAGTTGGAGACCACCCTGGGCTTTAAAACACAATTGTAGGGAGCCTTTAATGTCCCCGCCATAATGCAGGTAGTCCTCGACTTCCAACGTTTCGCTTAGTGACCGTTCAGAGTTACAACAGCACTGAAAAAAGTGACATATGGGCCCATGGTCAAGTGATCAAAATTCAATAAACGGATCTGCAACCTTAAACACTCCAAGAGCCATTTGGACCCGTTTCCCACAGAAAAGAAAACACCGGGAGCCACAAAATCCTTCCTGTGCCTGACTATTTCTTGAGCAGCCCACAAAACTAGCATTTGTAGTTCCATTAAATGTTCTGTTTTCTTCTGAAACTTTTCTTTTCTTGGATTTATCCATGGTTGGCCTACGGGGGGGTCGAAAAGATCAATAAATCATGTGCCAGTGGGTGTCGCACATTGGCGGTTGTAACGCATATTTCGAGTGCCAGGGAGCCGGAGCAGAGGGGTGAAAGAGCCATATGAGGCTCCAGAGCCGCAGGTTGCTGACCCCTGCCCATAAGAGAGCTCTGTGGGGCTGTGAGTGCCAAACCAGGAGTCCAGTTATGGTCTCCCAACAAGCCAACATTTGTGGATCGGTGACTAGGGAGCGGGCTGTGAACCTTCTACAAGGTTGCTAGGGATATTTGTTATTGTTGGACTACATGGGCCTCCTCTGCCAGTCCCCTCTTTCGCCGTTCGGACTCTGCTCAAATGCCCAAAGACGTCAAAACGCCGTTCTGTCTGTGCGGATCTGACAGCTGTCAATCTTTGCAGGCAAAGCCACGATCTCCAACGACGGTGCCACCATCCTGAAGCTTCTGGACGTGGTCCACCCTGCGGCCAAGATGCTGGTAGACATCGCCAAGTCCCAGGATGCGGAGGTGGGCTCGGGAGCGAGGAAACAGAATTGGGGGTTGGGGCGAGGTGGGGCTTCTCCGTCATCCAGGTTCTGGTTGTCCCAAAAATGTTGTTTCGAAGGTCAACTGGACTTCCGTGTTTTGTTTTTGGTTCGGTTCGGTTTGGTTTTTGAAAACGTTCCGAAGAAGATTCTGGGATGAGAAGTGAAACATTTTCAAGGAAATAAAAAAAAAACCCCAAAAAACTCCAGTTGTTCTTTTCAAAAGCACCTGAGGGGGAACAGACAGTAACACTTAACAGAGTTGGAAGGGACCTTGGAGGTCATCTAGTCCAACCCCCCCCCTGCTCACACAGGGAGACCAATACGAGGGATTCCTGAAGGCCCCTGCAAAGTGAAGGTAGTGTCCCATGGAGAGAGAGTGGAGACTCCCCAATTCATTGTCCCTCCAGATGTCAGAGAAAATAGGATATAGGCAGTCCTCAACAATTCATTTAGTGACCGTTCAGAATTGCAATGGCATTGGGGGGGGGGAAAGTGACTTATGGCCGTGTTTCGTATTTCATGACTGTCTTAATGTAGCATCCTTGTGGTCACATGGTCAGAATTCAGAAGTTCGGCAACCGACTCATGTTTATGACGGTTGCAGCATCCCAGGAGTCCCACGATCCCCTTTTGCGGCCTCCTGACCAGCAAAATCAACGGGGAAAGCCCAATTCGCTTAACGACCATGTTTCTGATTTAACAACCGCAGGGATTCACTTAACAACTGCGGCAAGAAAGATGGTAAAAATGAGACACGTGACAAATGTTTCACTTAACCAGCAGACATTTTGGGCTCCGTTGTGGCCGTACGTCGAGGGATACCTGGACATATCCTAAAGGGGGGGGGGGAATCCTGAGGAGGTGCTTCTGGCGAAGCGCTGGATCCAGAGATCTGCTCCTGAAAGGGAAGATCGGGGAATCTTGTGAGGGGGTTTGGCGTGGTCTCGGTTGGAGTGCCTCCAAGTGGGGAAGGGACGGAGTGGAGCTGATCTGTCCCCCCCCTTCAGAGACCCACAAAAACACAGCCAGCCGAGGGTTAAGAATCACTTGGCACACTCCGCAGTTCTTATCTCAACCTTGGCAGCGATATGCACACCGTCTGCCAAGGACTTTATTGGTTTACACAAACAAGAAAATCACCTACGTAGCTTTGCCGTTCATCTAGCTTCCAAGACTACGAGGTTGCTCCGTTTGTTTAGCTTTGTTCGTCACAAACTTCGTGACCCACCGTACTGTCTTATATAGATATGCTTCTGGGTGTGGTCCAGTGAGTCATTGATCCTGTGACTCCAATCCAATGACTCAGGATTTCCTCATACGCCGCAGCTGCAGTAACCTTTTCTCTCGCCTTTGGCGTGCGTCCAGGAATGACGTCTCTCCCTCACTCTCATCTGAGACACCTGTTTCCCCACTACTTGGCTCTCTTTCAGCTGGCACCTGAGCCGGTGCCAGAGGGGGGGGGGGGCTGGGAGATCTGGCTGGCTCCTCTTCCTGCTCAGAGCTTCTTTCCTCCAATGGGATAGGCTCAGAGGACGGGGCCACAACAGGAGCCCCTGAGCTTCCTCAGGAGGAAAGCCCTTTCTCTTATTCCGAGATCTTTCCTTCCCAGGTTGGGGACGGCACCACGTCGGTGACACTCCTGGCTGCGGAATTCCTGAAGCAAATCAAACCCTACGTGGAAGAAGGCCTCCACCCCCAGTTCATCATCCGTGCCTTCCGTGTGGCTACCCAGCTGGTAAGCTGAAGCCGTGGCCGTCCGGTTGGCCTCCTTCCCTTCCAGAAAACCGTTTTCACCTTGAAATCCGACCGGCTAATTGATCTGCGGAGTTCTTAGTGGCTTCTGGGTGTTTGGCACCAAGAGTGTCCACCGAGGCCTTGGAGAAGAAGAAAAAATCAAAATAAACTGGCTGGTAGACTCACCGCTGGCCGACTCGTCGTGGGACAATCAAATTGCAAACGTGGTTGTCCAGTCTCTTCTTGGAGTGATGGAGCACCCATAACTTCCAGTGGCCAGCTGTTCCACTGATTAGTTGTCCTCCCTGTTAGGAAGTTTCTCCTTCATTCCAGGTTGCTTCTCTCCTGGATTCGTTTCCACCCGTTGCTTCTTGTCCTACCCTCAGGTGCTTTGGAGAACAGCTTGATCCCTTCTTGTTTTCCTTTGGCAGGCAGTGGAGAAGATCCGGAAGATTGCGGTCACCATCAAGAAGACAGATCCAACGTAAGTGGCTCTCGGTCTCTCTTGCGATTCCGTTCGTGACAAAAATCGTTTCTGGAATGATGGGATGGATGAAATGCAGAGAGGGAGATAAGGCCATTATCTGTTTCTCTTACTAGAACAATCCCATATTTTGGCAGTGGGGAATCTTTTTAGAATGGAACGGAACGGAACAGAAGATTTATTTATTTATTATTTCAACTTACATACCGCCCTTCTCCCCAGGGGGACTCAGGACGGTGAACAGCCAAATTAAAACACATATAGTACAAATATTAAAATAAATTAAAATAAATTAAATCGTCGGCGTTTCAATTTAAAATCTCAAATCTAAAAATTAAAATACCCAATTGAAAACCCAAAAATCAATAATATCAAGAGTTTAAAAACCCCATTAAAACCAAATTAAACCAGGCCGGCTTGTTGGAATAAATCAGTCTTAAGGGCCTTTCGGAAAGCGCGGAGGTCCGGGATCAAACGAATTTCAGGAGGCAGCTCGTTCCATAGGGCGGGTGCCCCCACAGAGAAGCTCTCCCCCTGGGGGCTGCCAGCCGACATTGCCTGAGGAGGCCCTCTGTGTGTGAGCGTACTGGCCGGTGGGAGGTTATCGGTAGCAGCAGGCGGTCTCTCAAATACCCCGGCCCTATGCCATGGAGCACTTTAAAGGTGAGAACCAACACCTTGAAGCGCATATGGAATAGAATAGAATAGAAAAGCATAGAAAGAAAATAGAATAGCATAGAAATAATAGAATAGAATAGAATAGAATAGAAAAGAAAAGAAAAGAAAAGAAAAGAAAAGAAAAGAAAATATGGAATGGAATGGAATGGAATGGAATGGAAAATAGGAATGGAATGGAATTCTTTATTGGCCAAGTGTGATTGGACTCCCAAGGAATTTGTCTTGATGCATACGCTCTTAGTGTACATAAAAGAAAAGATACGTTCATCAGGAATCATAAGGTGCAACACTTAGTGATAGTCATGGGGAACAAATAAGCAATCAGGAAACAATATCAATATAAATCGTAACGATACCAGCAACAAGGTTACAGGTGTGTTTAGAGGTGGCATTCCCAAAGTAATCCTTCCTCTTGATTGATGGGAGAGATTTCTCTCCCTGCTTATTGCTGTACTGCTTATTCCTCCTTTTTTGGTGTCTAAAGGGAAACGGGCACCGGAAGTAAGCTGCCTCCTGCAGCATTTTGCTGGGCAAAACGGGCCCGCGGGGTCCTTTGCTATTCCAGGCTGTCCCCGTCCACCAGATTTAAGCACCCCGCAGGCCGAATTTGACCCGTGGGCCTTGAGTTTGACACCCCTTCCCTATGGATGGCCGTGCAAACTCTCCCTCTTTCTTTTCCATCCTCCCCCCGTAGAGAGATGAGAGGCCTGCTGGAGAAGTGCGCCAGCACCGCGTTGAGCTCCAAGCTGATTTCCCATCAGAAGGACTTCTTCGGCAAGATGGTGGTGGACGCCGTCATGATGCTGGACGAGCTGCTACAGATCAAAATGATCGGCATCAAGAAAGTGCAAGGCGGAGCTTTGGAGGTAGGCTTCTGGAAGGGGGGGGGAAGAGGGGCGGGAGCTGGGATTCCCACTGGCATTTCTTGATTAAGTGAAGCCAGCTCTGTCCAAAGACATTTCTGCAGTCGTGATCAGCACGATGTCACAGAGCGCCGTTAACTTTCCATCAAAGTGGTACCTATTGATCTACTCGCATTTTCATGCTTTCCAACCACTAAGGTTGGCAGATGGCTGAGGCCAGGACGGGAACTCACCCTGTTGCGTGGCACTTGGGTCTCCAACCTGGGCTGCTAGCTTTCCAGCTGACGAGCTATCCTTGAGAATTCTGTAGTTTCGGCCACTAAACGATTGGTCATAAACTGAGAACTACCTGTAAATGATCCCACCGCCTTCTTTAGTGACTTCAGGCCAAGCTTCTCTCTAGAACAGAGGTGAGGAACTACGGCTCTTTTTGTGGACTTCAATTCCCAGAATTTCCCAGCCGGTGTCGCCAGTCCTGAGAATTCTGGGACTTGAAGTCCTCCCTTCTCAGAAGTTGGGAAAACACCGTTTCGAAGGCTGCGTAACGAAGGGCAGGACTTACCCAGATGTTCTTAGAAGCTCCTCCCTGAGCCATTTTGTCTTTTTTTTATTTTTTTTATTTTTTTTATTTTATTTTATTTTTATTTTTTATTTATTTTATTTTATTTTATTATTTTATTTTATTTTATTTTTTATTTTATTTTTATTTTTTATTTATTTTATTATTTTATTTATTTATTTTTATTTATTTTATTTTATTTATTTTATTTTATTTATTTTATTTTATTTATTTTATTTTATTTATTTTATTTTTATTTATTTATTTATTTATTTTATTTTATTTTTTTATTTTATTTTGCAGGATTCCCAGCTGGTGGCCGGCGTGGCCTTCAAGAAAACCTTCTCCTACGCCGGCTTTGAGATGCAGCCGAAGAAGTACGAGTCACCCAAGATCGCCCTGCTCAACATTGAGCTTGAGCTCAAAGCCGAAAAGGACAACGCAGAAATCAGAGTCCAGAATGTGGCGGTGAGTCTCCCGGGCTTTAATTGTGGGTGGGGTTGGAGAAAGGAAGCTGTGCAGTGGGGCAGGGGTTAAAAAGGGGTGGGGTGGGGGGCTCTCAGAGGCTTTTCTGGCGGTAGACAACTGGGCTGGGCACAGCTGTTGTACCTAGGCCAGGGTTCCTAACCTTAAAACCATTTTGAGATGTGTGGCCTTCCCTCTCCCAGAATTCCCCAGCCAGCATGGATCAGCGTTCCCCAATTTTAGCCATTTTAAAATATGTGGACTTATTCTAATCGGATCTCATCTGATCTAATCTGAAGTGGCGTAGGGTTTCCTGCCTAAGCAGGGGGTTGGACTAGAAGACCTCCAGGTTCCCTTCCAACTCTTGTTATTCTATTCTATTTCTAATCTGGCATACTACACCCACCAAGACTTTCTTATCGGTTGGTTGTGGTAGAACAATCCCAGCCTTTTGCCTCTGATCCCACAGGATTACCAGGCCATTGTGGATGCCGAATGGAACATCTTGTACGACAAGCTGGACAAACTCCACAAATCCGGAGCCAAAGTCATCCTCTCCAAACTGCCCATCGGGGATGTGGCTACTCAGTACTTTGCGGACAGGGACATGTTCTGCGCCGGCCGAGTCCCCGAAGAAGACCTGAAGAGGACCATGATGGTGAGGGCCCTTTCTCCTGGGGCCCATCGGGGTCCCCGGGGGTAGAGGGGGACAATTGGCCAACCCAGAATAGGAGTGAGGGCTGGGGGGAGGGAAGACTCCCCCAGTTGATGTGCTGGATAAATTATATATTATGCAGAACGAATATGGTTTTGCATGTGCAGATTTGAGTGGGGGGTCCTTGACGCACTCTCAGCCTGGTTCAAACTCGTGGTAGAATTGACTGTTTATATACAGATGACTTGTCCCGTCAGGGTGGGTGCGAGTGTCCTTGGTGGAGTTTGGTGGAGTGTCCTTGGTGGAGGGTGGGTGCGAGTGTCCTTGGTGAGTGTCCTTGGTTTAGCTGTTTCTGGTTTGATTGTTGGTCTAGCATTGATCTTTATTATCATTATTATTATTATTTTGATTTATATGCCGCCCTTCTCGGGAGACTCAGGGCGGCTTACAAGGCGTTAAGCAATAGCCTTCGTACTTATGTATATACCTGCTTAGTAGGGCTTTTGGCCCCCCCCAAGCAGTGTTCTTTTTTATACAAAGTCAGCTTATTGCCCCCACAATCTGGGTCCTCATTTTACCTACCTTAGCAAGGATGGAAGGCTGAGTCAACCTTGAGCCTGGTGAGATTCGAATTTATAGTAATTGCAGGCAGCTGGAGTTAAATCACAATGCTTTTTAGTCTGCTGAGCTATCCAGGATCTTGGTGTTAATATCTGTTCATCTGTGTGTTGAGTGCTGGCGAGGAGGTTCTTTGGTCTTTTGGTTTCCTTTTTGGCTCTTCTTCTCTGTAAACTCTAGTACTGATAATATTACCTAGTTGGGTCATGAAAGGTCTGGGGGAAAATAAGCTCAGAGACCACCAAGGACCCCAAAGTTATCCTCCTCCTCCTCCTCTCTATAAACTACTCTCCTTCTAGCACTGATGATGTTCCCCAGTTGGGTTATGAAAGGTCTCTTAAGAAAACCACCTGGCTCTCAGAGCACCAAGGCCCCTCAGTCGTCGTCGTCCTCCTCTCTGCAAACCCCACTCCCTTCTAGCACTGATAATGTTACCTAGTTGGGTCATGAAACGTCTGGAAGAAAACAATCAGGCTCAAGAGAGCACTAAGAATCCCATAGTCGCCATCTTCCTCCTCGTCCTCTTTTGCACTCTCCTCTAGCTGTGCTGATATTACCTAGTTTGCTAATAAAACGTCTTGTGTGAAAACCGCCCAGTTCAAGAGAGCACCACCTGAACTACGGACACTCCCTTCTGTTGGTCCAGGTGTGAGTGTTTGTTGTGGCTCCGTTGCCTGAGCCTGCGTCATCAGCAGGGGAGGACTCTGAGAGTGAGGGAGAGGAGTTGGCAAGGCCTCCTTCTCCAGGACTCTCCTCTCTGGCAATGCCTCCGGAGGACACGAGATAGGCCCAGAGCCAAGCTCGTCCCCGCAGCCACAGGAGGACATTGACGAGGGGAGTGAGTTTTGGTTGGATCCTAGCCAGCGTCGGAGGGACAGGAGAGCCCAGCAGAGGAAAAGGTGTGGTCGTGATTAGCTGGTGGACCACGCCTCCCAGACTATATAAGAGAGGGATTGCAGACGTATCTTTGTGATGAACAAAACAAAGATTCATGGATTCCGGTTTTGAATCGGGCCTGCGTCTCAGCTTTGGTGGTGTGTATGTGACTGACCTATTAATAAAGACGTTGGCAAGCAGCTGCGGATTGCTGCCAACCTTTGTTATCATCTTACTTGGTTGCCTGCCAGTTCATTAGACTCTGAATGTCTGAGGGGAGGTTATTTCTGGGCACGGGGCCAGAACAGTGTTAGGGCCCATCTAGCTAATGGGAATCTCAGGTGGGCTTCCAAACCACTCGGGGGCTGTGTTAAGTGTGGCACTCAAAGGGTCTGTTTTGCACGGCAGGCCTGCGGGGGATCCATTCAAAGCAGCGCAAACGCACTCACGGATGACGTCCTCGGACACTGCGCCGTCTTCGAAGAGGCCCAGATTGGAGGAGACAGGTAAGGGGCTGTTGGCCGGGGGTGGGTTGGGGAGAGACGGTTTCAGGCCCTGGAAAATCACTGGACGAGCCCCACGTGTCGCTGCTCTCCGTTCTGCAGATCACAATGAATCCTAAGGGCCTTGTCTGCGTTTCTGAATTGGGGCTGGGCAGGCTGGGGTCTTCTGGAAACCAGATATTGCCAGTGTCCTGGGAATCCGAAACATCTGGCGGTCTCCAGTTGTGTCTCCCTCATCCCAGATCAGATTCCCAATGTTTGGTTCCCAGGAAATGCAAAAATGCAGCAGTTTGAGGAGTGGCCTCAAGCTGGCCATGCCCACCCAGTCGGCTACACCCAGTGAGTGGCATCAAGCTGGCCACGCCCACCCCTGAGGTCAACCACAGCCTTGATACGGCCCTCAATGAAATTGAGTTTGACACCCCTGATTTAAAGGAATGCCTCCTTTAAATTATTTGCTCTGTTACCCAAAATTTACTGGTACCTGAAAATTGTATTAATTTTGTATTTATTTATTTATCTATCTAGTTATCTATTTATTTATTTTGTCACGGTTATCTGGTGTCCGTTGGAGGTGGAGACCCTTTGAGAGCTGTAGGCCACAAAATTTCATTTTAATGTATGCCGATTAGTGGACATTCAAAGTGACAATCAAGTTCCTCTTTGACTTACAAGCATTCGTTTAGTGACTGAAAAAAATGACCGTTTTTCCCACTTAGTCTTCTGTCCCAGCTACGGACCCCAAAAAATGCAGCACACACAGTCCGTACAAACCTTAGTTTACTAATTAAGGACTACTAATGAGTTTTCTTCGTAGTTGTTCAAACACAAGTACAGTTTCAATCAGTCTTTTCTGAACAAGGGCTGTTAATTTAACTTTATTAACAGTCGACAAGAATCCAAAGAATAAGAACTCCATTCTGAGGCACAGTCTTTCAGATAACCATAATCTTACTGTGGTTGGCAGAATGCCCAGAAGCAATTTGCAGGAAAACTGATAAAGAGAAAAACAAGAACCGAATCAAATGTTTTCTGGAATCAAGACGCGAAGGAATGTGAACGAAGTTGTTCCCTGCAAATTGCCTCAGTCGTCGTCCTCCCTTAAATAGGCTAGGGGAGTGGCCAATTAGTCCCAAGCCTTACTCTCGAGGAGACCTCCTTCTGAGGAGCTACTCCTGCCTTTTAACAGCTCTGCGCGCCCGTGCATCGAGAAGAGGCTCCTCCTCTTCGTTCTCTTCACTTATGGGAGCTTCTGGAGGTTCTGAAGGCCCTGGCTGAATCCCCGCCTCTGGCACCACCTCTTCTCCAGCCTCCTCATTGTCTGACTCAAGCTTTTTCATAATAATATGGACAAACCAATCTTGATTTTTGTGCACACTCTTAGATTTAGAATAACGTTATTGTTGCTTTGAATATATGCACTAATTGGCATACATTAAAATGAAATTTCTTTGCACGCTGTAGCCATCTCCTGCGTTCTCTCCTTTTCTGCTTTCATGTTTTTATTGGGTTATAAGGTAAAATAAGATAACAAAATACGAAAGCAGATAGGAAAAAGGTGGGGAGGGAGAGGGGGAAGAGAACTGAGGGAGGGTAAGAGAAAAAGAAACATGGACTTCCGACTCACTCTGTCGCAGTAAAATCACCACTTTTGGCTTTTGCATAATAATATCGACAAGCCATTTCTATAAAGATGTGTCAATCTCCTCGGCAGAACCCAAAATCAAAAGTTTCATTCTTTTCCCCTTCGAGCACAAAGTTCAGAAGCGGTCTCCATGTGGGAATAAAAAGGACTTACATTCTTTAGTCTAAATCTGGTTCCCAACCTTTTTTTGGCCATGCCCACCTAAGCATCTCTAAAACCTTGATGCCCCCTCCCCGCTGACATACAATTCTTACTGTTCAAAAAGTGACTCCTACTCACGCGGAGGAAGCCTAAAAGGCCATTAACTTGGTTTAAACCAGGTTCCAATTGCCCCCATTAAAAATCAAATTGCCCCCTTGCGGGGCGTGGCCCCACATTGGGAACCACTGGTCTAAATAGAGCAGGGGTCGGCAACCTTAAACTCTCAAAAGAGCCACAAAAGTCCTAACCGGAAGCCCCCCCATTCAATTCTGGAGCCGACCGGAAGTCCGGTTCCCTCACCATAGAATCTCCTCCTAGCATCCTAACCTGTCCTAACCGAAAGATTCTGGAGCCAACTGGCGACCGAACCGCAGCAGAGGGATGAAAGAGCCACATGCGGCTCCAGAGCCACAGGTTGCCGACTCCTGAAATAGACAATTTTGCCATTTCCCGCTAACTCCCGTCAACTTCTGCAACCCTTCTTCCACGTTAGGAACCGAAGCGTCCTTCCATTTTTGCGCAGGATCTCTTTGAAGCCTCCCTTTTCCATTCCTCGTCCAAAAGTCCTTCTCTCTCTCTCTCTCTCGGCCAGGTATAACTTTTTCACAGGTTGCCCCAAGGCCAAAACTTGCACGATCATCCTGCGAGGCGGCGCAGAGCAGTTCATGGAAGAGACGGAGCGTTCCCTGCACGATGCCATCATGATCGTTCGACGGGCGATCAAGGTAACGCGCCAGGCAGGGTGGGCCCATTGGGAGCGGGGGAGGAGAGAGGAAGAGCCAAGGACGTTCGAGCTCATCCTACTGGCCACGTGCCAAATTCCAGCCACCCAAAAGAAATTTGCCCCCCCCCCTTTTTTTTGGCTCCCCAGCACGATTCCGTAGTTGCAGGGGGCGGAGCTATAGAAATGGAAATCTCCAAATACCTGCGAGATTATTCCAGAACGATTCCGGGCAAGCAGCAGCTGCTGATCGGAGCGTACGCCAAAGCCCTGGAGATCATTCCACGCCAACTTTGCGACAATGCCGGCTTCGACGCCACCAACATCCTCAACCAGCTCCGAGCCAAGCACGCCCAGGTGAGCCTCCTGGAAGTAGGAGGGGCTGTGAGCCTTTTGCAAAAACATTTTAAAAAAAATCCTTCCGGCTTCTTTAGATTTCTAACCCTGAGCCTTTAGATCTTCTTGGGGGATCCCGGTCTCGGCCTTTATTTGGTTTATTTTATTTAAATCTGCTTTTGTGAGGGCCACGGAGGAATTGCTGGAGCTGTAAATGAAGTAAGGTATCCGTCTAGTAGCCCTTCCCTTCCTGCTTTTCCCAGCCTGGTGCTGTCTTCAAGGGCTGGGCTGGAGAGAAACGCAGCCTAGCAGCAGGTGAGTGAAGGTTGTAATATGCACAACAGGCATGAATTTAAGGAATCAAATATCGACAGGCTTAAAGACGAAAATGCACTAGTGCTGCGAGTTATAGGTAGTCCTCGATTTACAGCCATCCATCCATCCATCCCTCCCACATCTATCTTCCATCCATCATCTGTTTGTCTGTCTATCTCAGGGGTCGGCAACCTTAAACACTCAAAGAGCCATTTGGACCTACCTACCTACCTATTTATTGATTGATTTGATTTGATTTGATTTGATTTGATTTGATTTGATTTATATACTGCCCTTCTTGCGGACTCAGGGCGGTGATTTATTTATTTATTTATTTATTAGATTTATATACCGCCCTTCTCCTTGCGGACTCAGGGCGGTGATTGATTGATTGATTGATTGATTAGATTGATTTATTAGATTTATTAGATTTATATACCGCCCTTCTCCTTGCGGACTCAGGGCAGTGATTGATTTATTGATTTATTGATTTATTAGATTTATATACCGCCCTTCTCCTTGCGGACTCAGGGCAGTGAACAGCCAAAAATAAAAAGCAGATTACACAAAAGTTAAAATTTTAAAAGCAATTAATATAAATTTGGCCCATAGTTAAAAACAGTTCAATTAAAATTAATATCAAAAACTCTAAAAAATTACGGAGAAACCCGTAATTTCCCACAGAAAAGAAAATAGCGGGAACCCCAAAAACCTTTTGACATCTAAAATGAAGATAACGCTGCCTATATCGTTTTTTACCTTTATGCTACGTATAAAAAAACTAGAGTGTGTGTGGCATTTATGTAATCAATGAAGTGCTCCAGATAAAACAATTTTTTTTAGTTCTGCATGCAACAAAAACATTTTGAACTCTGAAAAAAAAAATGGGCGGATAAGCTCAATGAATCGCATGCCAGCGTGTGTCACACATTGGCGGTTGTGACGCATGTTTTGAGCGACGGAGAGCTGCAGCAGAGGGATGAAAGGTTGCTGAGCCCTGGTCTATTTCATCTGCCACTTATCTATATCTAACCATCCACATCTGTCTGTCTTCTCTCTCCATTCATCTCTATGTACCTGTGTATCTTTTCCATCCGTTCCTCTCTCACTCTGTCTGTCTATCTCGTCTATCATCTTTTGTACTGTCTCCGCTAAGTGACACTGGGTAGGTCACAAACAACAGTGTTAACGATGTGTTACGTACGAACAGCCAGCCATTCCCACCTTCTGTGCTTCTGGCCTTCTACACATTCCTCCAGGCCAACCGGCCGGTCACTACGTCCCAAACCCTGTCTCTACCAAAAACGCTTGCCTGTATATTCTGCTTGGGTTTGGGGGGAGCCTTGCTTTGCGTACCCCCGACTCCAGAAACGGCTCTTCCTTGGCCACAGCAGGCGGAAGGTGAGGCCAGTTGGAGGTGCCTGGTGGCTTCAGGTCTTCTGACATCTGTCTGCCCTGCAGGGAGGCACCTGGTACGGCGTAGACGTGAACAACGAAGACATCGCCGACAACTTCGCCGCCTGCGTGTGGGAACCGGCCATCGTGCGCATCAACGCGCTGACGGCCGCCTCCGAGGCCGCCTGCCTCATCGTCTCCGTGGACGAAACCATCAAGAACCCCCGGTCCACCGTGGACGCCCCTCCCGTAGGCCGTGGCCGAGGGCGTGGCCGGCCACACAACCACTGAAAAGCCAGGCTTATGTCATGGGTGTGAGAGGCGGGGGGGACGGGACGACAACGACAACCAGGCCGCGCTCTCTCCTCCCTTCCCCTCCCCTTGTCCCGGAGCCACTTGCCGCATTGAGAAGATCTCCGCGTCCTCGAGTTTTGGAGAGGTAATTTGATCCCTTGAAATTCCAGGGAGAATTTTCTTCGGAGTGTCTCTGTCTTCCTCTCCTGGTTTCTAAAGCGCCCCCCCCTTCACACACACACGCACACACACACACACACACCAAAAAATCTCAGCAGATTTGACAAATGCTTGAATATTAGGCGGTTCACTCTTTAAGGTTGTATTTATTGGGGTTTTATGAGCTTTAAAACCACAATCACAATAAATCCTTCCCCTCTCCCGGGTCTTCCTGTGTTTTGATGCTTCTCGCACCCATGAATTTGGCTTAAGGTGCTGGGAGGGGTTCTATTAGAAATAAATACGAGCAGTCCTTGACTTACAACCGTTCGTTTAGTGACCGTTTGGCGTTACAGCGGCACTTTAAAAAGGGACTTGCAAACCGTCGCAGTGTCCCTCATTATCAAAATTCAGACGCTCGGCCGCTGACTCGTACTTCACGACGGTTGCAGTGTCCCGGGGTGACGTGAGATCCCTTTTTTGCGACCTTCAGACAAGCAGGGGGGAAGCCGGATTCACTTAACAACCATGTTACTAGCTGAACAACTGCCGTGATTCACTTAACAACCATGGCAAGAAAGGCTGGAAAAGGGGGACAAACGTCACCTAACAGCCTTGGCAATGGAAAATTGGGGTGGGGGGCTCCATTGCGGTCGTAAGTCGAGGACTCTCTAAATGTTAGACTTTGGGGGATTCTGGGAGTTGAAGTCTTTGTTTCTGAGATTTCCTGACGTGCTAAATCCCCCCCAGCTAATTCTGACCTGACTGTCATCATCATCTATTCTTAGCTGGCAGTGCCCAGTCCGGGCTGGCGCGAAGCCCCATCATTGCAAAGGGAAGCCCAAGAGTGGCGTTAATGCCACCCTCCTGCCAGGCTTTAGAGAAAGCGACAAATTAGGTTTGCAAACCTGGATTAGATTGTACCCCGATTGCACCTTAAAGGGAGGGGGCTTTTAAACCGCTCTTAAAAATGGGCCTTTGGTTGGATGGGTGTTGGGGCTTCGAAGATTCGGAGCGAATGTCGCCCAGGAAACAGCCATCCGCTTAAAAAATCCTCTTTTATCGGCCAGATTCCTTCCTTCCCTCCCTCTTTTTTTTTCCTTCCACCCACTTCTCTTTCCTTCTTTCCATGCTCCTTCCCCTTCTGCTTTTCTTCCTCCTTCCTTCCCTCCCTGTTTCCCTTTATTTTCCTTCTCTCCTTTGTTTCTTCCCTCTCTTTTGCTTTCTCCTGCCCCTTCCTTGTTTTCCTTCCTTTCTTCCCTCTGTTCCTTCATTTTCCTTCCCTCCTCCTTTTCCTCCCCTCCCCTTCTGTTTTCCTTACTTTTCCCCATCTTTTATTTCCCATTTTTCTTCCTTCTTCCCTCTTTCCTTCCTTCTTTCTTCCTTCCTTTTCTCTTTCTTTCTTTCTTTCTTTCTTTCTTTCTTTCTTTCTTTCTTTCTTTCTTTCTTCTCACTTGATTCCTTTGTTCGTTCCTTCCTCCTTCACTCACTCACTTACTCCTTACCTCCTTCCATTCCTTCCTTCCTCTCTCACTCCCTCTACGTCTCTCCCTCTCTTGCTCCTTTCCTTCTTCCCTTCCTTCTTCCTTCCTTTTTTCTTTTTCTTTCTTTCCTCTCATTTGATTCCTTTGTTCTTTCATTCCTTCTTCACTTCCTCCCTCCTCCCACTCATTCCTTACCTCCTTCCATTCCTTCCTTCCTTCCTCTCTCACTCCCTCTACTTCTCTCCCTCTCTTGCTCCTTTCTTTCCTTCCTTCCTTCCTCAGAAGCCTCCATTTTGTGATCTAAAGTCCCAGATCATCTGTGCGTAAGTGAACTTCTGCCCACTTGGAGGCTGCCGGTCCCCGAGAAACCCCACACGTAAGTGGGATGCAAAAGGGGAAGGAGACCTCAAGGAAAGCATTTGGTGTATAAGAAGACGGAAGCTCAAGAACTGAATATTCTGTGGATACCAAAGTGAGGTTTGCGCAGGTTGTGGGATCCTGCAGGGAGACAAGAGGAGGATAAAACCATCTTTTCCCATAATTTTTTGCTGCTTTTTCTCCCAGCCCTTTGTGTAACTATCCCTCTACGGACTCGCATGATGTTGTTCATGCACGTTTGCGTGTGTAAGAAACCCACACGGGTCCAATGTTGCCTGTTTTTCTGGGTGGCTTTAAGGAAAGCCGGCCCTCCGCAAGCTTTTTCACACCACGTAATCATTTTGAATTTTCAGTGCAAGGTTTTTGGGAGAAGAATGCACTGGTTTTCATCGCAGTCTCCTCATTTCTTGGCAACGCTTCACACAGGAAGCTTTGCGAGTATTTTATTGACCTGGCTGCATTAAGGATAAGATTTAAGAGAGACTGCAGGGGTTTCTCCATCGGAAGAGGTGCGGACTTCGATTCCCAGAATTCCCCAGCCAGAGAGGTTTACAACCACAGCCCCGCTGGGCGGCCTTAATAGGCATTTGTCTGGCAAAAAGCCTCACTTTCTTAAAACACCTCTAGGTTTAATTACCTCGCAGTTTAAGGGAGGTTAGGAAAAAGCTCTTGGTGAACGTTGTGTAACTCCCTTCCTACTTGGGTAGCTGCAGGGATCCTGGGGGAGGCTTGGAAGTACATGCCACCCAGGGAATTGTAATGGCTATAGAAGGAAGGAGAGGAGGGAATGGAAGGAAGGAAGGAAGGAAAAAATAGAAAGAAGGAACAAGGGAGAAGGGAACAGATGGAAGGAAGGAAGGAGCAGGAAAAGGAACAAGAGAAGGGAAGGAAGGAGGAAATGGGATGGAAGGGAGAAGAGGGAAAGTGAAGGAACAAAGGGAATGGGATGGATGGGAGGACAAGGAGGGAAGGAGATGGAAGGAAGGAAAAAATAGCAGGAAAAGGGAAAACAAGGGAGAGAAGGGAACTGATGGAAAGGAGAAGGTAACAAGGGAGTAAAGGAAATGGGATGGATGGAAGGAAAAAAATGGGAAGGAAGAGGAGAGGGAACAGGATGCATGGAAGGGGGAGGAAGAAGACGAGATAGAATGGCAGCTGCGCACACATCATCCAAGCCCTTGCAATGGGCATAAAAGAGGGTGGGGGGTGGGCTTTCTATGATCGTCACCAGCCCGACTCCCCTCCCTTTCCCCTTTGGCCACCCCATAAGCCAGAACGGATCTGGATTCCGGGATGGTGTTGAGCTTCAGCAACCTGGCCGATCGGGTGCTTCAACCCCTATCGCCCAATTCATCCCTTACCTGCCTCTCATGCATACCTGGGCCCCAAATCTCTCTCCCAAAAGCTGCTCCTTTCTCCAAAACTACATGGGGTTCAGCGTCGGACACAAATGGGCACATGCACGACAACCCCCAGAACTCACAAGCTCCTAAGCCACCATCCAACCTAGCAACCAACGCCCAGCACCGGATGTTTGCTGAGGAACTGTGGTTTGCCAATCCGTGTCTTGCAGGTATTTTGGCAGCCCAGGTGGTAAACAGTTGACCAACAAAGGATTTAGAAGACGAGGTTAGAACAAGAACGGCTGCAGGAATTGGGTGTGTAGCTTAACGAGGAGGCTGAGGGGGGACGGGATAGCAAGTCTTCCAGTATTTGAGGGGCTGCCCCAAAGAAATGGAGGGGGGGTCCATGTATTCTCCAAAGCACCTGAAGGCAGGAGAAGCAACGGATGGAAACGGAACAAGGAGAGAAGCAACCTGGGACTAAGGAAGAATTTCCTGACAGTGAGCACAATTGACCAGCGGAACAGCTTGCCACCAGAAGTCGTAGATGCTTCATCGCTGGAGGTTTTTTAAGAAGAGACTGGGCAGCCCATTGTATGAGTGGTGGGATTCAAATAATTTCACAACCGGTTCTTTGTCCTAATGATTCCTTCCAACAACCAGTTTACGCCAAACCGGTCAGAAACTTAATAACTGGATCTCCCAGAGTGGTGCGAATCGGCTGAATCCCACCACTGGCCACTAAGCGGCCTCTGAGGTGCCTCTCAACTCTTGGAAACGTTCTTCTAAAGCAGGAGTGTCCAACCTGGGCCACTTTTAAAGACTTGTGGACTTCAACTCCCAGAATTCCCCAGCCAGCCACGCTGAATTCTGGGAGTTGAAGTCCAACAAGTCTTTAAAAGTGGCCCAGATTGGACATCTCTCTCTCTCACACACACACACACACGCACGCACAAAACACAAAGCCACACCTCATTTGAAGAATTCTTTTATTCAACACTGAATCATAAAATAGCTCTTATTCGTAGGTTTTGTTGTGTTTTGTTTTTTCTTCACTTCCTTTGTGTCTTAAATTTTTTTAAATACGCATGGTTTACATTCGGCAAAGTTCAAGAGCAACAACATCAAAGTGCATTGTACAGACAAAAATTCTGCCCCCCCCCACCACCACCCCGGCGTTTTTGTTTTGTTTTTTTTAAAAAAAACATGGTCTCCTGACGGATCCCCCTCCCCATCTCCCTCCCGAGAGGGTCGCCAGGAAATGGGATGAAATGGAGGCGTTTGTTGCTTCCCTTCAGCAGGTGGGGGGGAAAAAAATCGGAGACCCCCGTCTGCCTCTTCACCTCGTCCTTTGCCAATAATGCACCTCTGGAAACCAGCTGCTCCCCAACCGGGCACCGTCCAGATGTTGGGGATTCCGGGAGGGAGCCCAGCACATCTGGAAGGGGCCAGGTTGGATTAGACTGGCTTTAAGAAGGGGGAAAAAAATCCCACCTACTCAAATCTACAAGTGCAAAGATCTTCCTTCTGATCTTCGCAGGTCCATTTTCTTTCTCCCCCCCCCCAAAAAAAATGGTTCTCACAACCCAGATCTTCCCTCCCAAGCAAGAGGTGCACCCAGGTGTGAGTTTGGCACACACACACACACACACACACACACACACACATACACAAAACGATTTGTCAACATTTTCTTTGGAGTCTTAAAACCGTCCCAAGTCACTTCACGACGAACCGGGCAAGAGATATTGAGAGTTATAATACAGGTAAAGTCCTCGATTTAACGACCACTGTTGAGACCAAAATTGCTTGCCTAAGTGAGATGCTCGGGGAGTCTCGCCCCCTTCTGCGACCTTCCTTGCCTCCCTTCTTAAAATGAGTCGCCACTGTTAAAAGTTAATCACAAAGCCATTAAGCGAATCTGGGGATCGCGTACTTTTCCCCCTCCCCCCTGGGACGCTGCGACCGTCATAAGTACGAGTCAGTTGCCAAGCATCTGAATTTTGGTTACGTGACCACAAGGGAGGCTGCAACGGTCGTGAGTGTGAAAAACGGTCCTAAGTCCCATTTTTTCAGTGTAACTTGAAGCGGTCACTAAGTGAAGCGGTCGTAAGTCGAGGACTCCCTGTAAATGAACTGAGATAAATAATGCAGCCACCTGCTCTACGCGGATGGATCTGAAATGGCAGTTTTTCCTCTGACCAGCTAAAATTCCTCCCCTGAATAACAGCAGCAGCAAAAGCAAAACTCCCTTCATCAAGGAGTAACAGGCATGATATTTAGGGGTGCGAACCTGTTTGCTTTTGGGGGTTTAGTCAGGGCAAGGAGCTTTCCAAGGAGTAAGGGGTTTGCGGGAGAAGAGAGAGGCACCAAAAACATCCGACTGCGGGAAACGGCAGGTGTTTCTTGATCGTTATGGACGGCTGGCAAATCAATTTAATACATAAATATAGCAAATCAATAAATTAAATAAACGTAGCAAAGAAATAAAGGTAATACATAGAAAAAAATAAATGAATTTAATAGGTAAGCAAGCACAGCAAAGAAGAGAAACAACGCATAGGGAAAATAAAAACAAATTTAATAAATGTTAAACAAATATGGCAAATAAACATAATAATTTATAATTAAATTATTACTATATAAATTATGCAGCAAATACAAAAATGGAATCAGTAGGTAAAATAAATAAATGTAATAAATAGAACAAATGCATTAAATATGGCCAACAAATGTAATAAATATGAAAAATAAAAATGTAATCAATATGAAAAAAACAAATGTAATAAATGAAAAATAAATTAACAAATGTAATCAATATGAAAAATAAATGTAATCAATGAAAAATAAATTAATACAAAAATTAAATGTAATATGAAAAATAAATAGAATGGGGAAATAAATTTAATAAATACAGCAAATAAATAAATTTAATAAATATAGCAAATCAATAAATATAGCAATAAGTAAATTTAATAAATAAATAAATAAATAAAACAAATATATAAAGGAAAAGAGGAAGAATGTTCAGTAACACAGCTCAGTATTTCTCGGCAACTTTAAGAGGTCTGGCCGGGGAATTCTGGGAATTGAAGTCCAGACCTCTTAAAAGCTTGAGAAACACTGGAATAGTTAGTAAAAACAGAACTGGGTCCTGCGTCACAGGTGTTTGGGCATCGTAGGCCTTACCTGCCTGTCTCTTAACTTGGGATTTCAAATTGGCTCATCACGACGGAGGGGGGGGGGAATATTTATTTATTTAGCTTATTCAACTTGCCACCGGTTGCGCTGCCAAATATAATTTTTAAAGTGGCTAGGGCAATGCGTTAAGCGGGCTCGGTAAACACCGCCTCTTTTGCAATCCTTTGTGGGTGATCAAAAGCTTCTTTTGCGTGATCTGAAAAATGACAAGTCTTATTAAAAGGCCCGCGGGTTAATCCTGCCTAAAAAGACATTTTTGATGCAACTCCATGAAAGACACCCAACAGCTGGGTTTCTGGAATGTATGATACACCCCTACCATTAACCCAGCCTTTGGAGAGAAGAGGTCCTCCGCCCTCCAGAGATAAAAATCCGAGCAGGGGGTTGGACTAGATGACCTCCAAGATCCCTCCCAACTCTCCTATTATTCTGTTATCCCTATGGTGAAAGGCTGTAACTAAATCTCAGTCGGCATGAGTGTCCACTCACTCAGCGGTGTTGTGATGCACACAAAAGGAATTGCATAACTTCCTAGGTAGTCCTCAACTTATGACCAGTCCTCATACTTATGACCATCGTAGGATTTTCCCCCATGGTCACATGATCAAAAGTAGGGTGCTTGGCGTATTTACGATGCTTTCCCGGGGCCATGTGATTTCCCTTTTGCAACCTTCCCAGCCGGGTTCTGTGACGTACAGCCAATGGGGGAAGTTGGGTTTGCTTAATGACCGCATTCACTTAGCAACCATAGTGATTTGCTTAACAACCATGGCAAAAAAGAATCACCAAATTGGGCATGACTGACATAAAACAACCGGCTTGCTTAGCAAAGGAAATTCTGGTCCCAAGGGTAGTCGTAAATCAAGGATTACCTGTACACTGGACGAATAGAGACAGCGAAGGAAGTCCTCAACTTATGACCACTGGAACTTGGCACTGGAGCTTCCATCACTAAGCAAGGTGCTCATTGAGTCGTGCCCAGTTAGAATCACATTGTGGGAGAGATGAAATCGGCATAGAAATATAATAAATACATTTATTAAACAAATAAATAAATCTTACAAGCTTTTTTTGGGCATCCCAGTTGCCTCGGGTCCAAATTTCTGATCGGGTGACAAATGGGAACACTGCGACAGTCAGAAGTGTGAGGATTGGTTGTCAGTAACTTTTTTTAGTGCTGTTGTAACTTCCACCTGTCACTAAACAAGTCAAGGACTACCTCTGGCAGGAAAAGCATCTTCAGTGCAGGTAGACTAAATTCACCACTAGAGGGCAACCCAGAGATGCAAATATTCTCTCTTGCCCTATTCTGCTCTCTAGTGGCTGTATAGATTTCTGCAGCTGAAAAGTGGTACCCGATTACCTAACTTGCAGATGCTGCTTGAATGCCGGTGCTGCCATCCATCATCCCCAGGAGTGGCATCTGTTTGCCAGGCATCAAACTGGCTTGTAGCCCCTTTCTCTGACTGGGGTCTCACCAGCTTTATCTCTGGGCTTAGAAAGCGCCATTTGCAAGCCAGGAAAAGATGATTTATCTAAAAGGTGGCTTGCCTGTTGTCATGGTGACAGCTGGGCCCCTGCTTCAGATATTCGTTTTAACCCTAGAATCAAATCCGAGAATTACCACACGTTCCTTTAATGTGCGTCACGTTGCTTGAATTTTTATTTTTTTCGCCCCAGTTTTCCCAGCGTAAAAAATATAACATGGGGTACTGGAATAGAATAATCTCCTGATTTTGAAATCTGGCACTCGGGGATCTCTAGTTTGTGGCTGGGAAAAACACACAAAAAAAGAGAGAGATCTGCATTGACATTTCCCACCTGATTGCAAAAGAGGCATTTTGTGAGAACGAACGTTTTGCTGCGATGGAACGGCAGTGGTTAAATTAATCGGAAAAGCTGATTTAAATTCATCAGTGCCCCACCATTTTCCAGAGGGGCCATTCAGTTAAAGAAAGATCACCATTCCCTTAACTTCCCCTTCCTAGTTTCTATCTTTGCTTTCTCTGTGTTTTACTTAAGATCCATTTCTGCACGCAAAAAAAGACACTTTTAAAAGACCACTGGCACATTTCCACTGAAGCCTAATAAAATATACTGATATTTATATAATTAAAAAAATAGCTTAAAAGCCAAATATCCATCCTTTTCTTTCTTTTCTCATTCATTCATTCATTCTTTCTTTCTTCCTCCCTCCCTCCGACCGACCAACTGACTCACCCACTCTCCCTCTTTCTTTCTTTCTTTCTTTCTTTCTTTCTTTCTTTCTTTCTTTCTTTCTTTTCTTTCTTTCTTTCTTTCTTTCTTTCTTTCTTTCTTTCTTTCTTTCTTTTCTTCTTTTTCTCTCTCTCTACTTTTTCTTTCTTTCTCCTTCCCTCCCTTCTTTTTTTTCTCTTTTTCTCTTTCTTTCTTTCTCTTTCTTCTTTCCCTTTCTTTGTTCATTCTTTCTTTATTTCTGGCACGCTTCAAAAATTTTCAGTCATTTATGATGATTGATTTAGAAAGACTATAAGTGCTTTTTAGAAACCTTTTTTTTTTCCTATCTCCCAGGAGCAAAATCTGAAATGATTATCTAGCGGCAGGTTCTGGCTGCATCACTTCATCCTCACTTTGAGGCTGGCAATTAATTTTAGCCTGGCTCCCTTCCAATTTTGATGATCTCCTCCTGGTCTTGGCCGGGAGCCCTCAGCAAAATTGCAGCTCAGAAATTCTGGGCACATCACAATTGTATATGCTCAGCAAGATCTTTTCCAAGCACACGGAGGAACTCATTCAGACAATCATCCTGAATAATAGGTAGTCCTCGACTTACAACCATTCGTTTAGTGACCAAACGTACGTCACTGAAAACAGTGACTTAAGTCCCTCAACTTAAAACCACCCCAGTATCCCTACAGTCCGATAATCAAAATTCAAAGGCAGGGCAACTGGCATGTACTTATGACAGTTGCAGCGTCTCAGGGTCATTTGATCACCATTTCTGATCTTCCCGGCCAGCTTCCAACAAGCAAAACCAATAAGGGAAGCTGGACTTGTTTTAACGACAGCATGATTCACTTAACAACCATGGCAAAAAAGGTTGTAACATCGGGCCAAACAACCTGCTTAGTGACAGAATTCCTGGCCTCAACTGTGGTCGTAAATCAAGGCTTGATCTCATCCTTTGTTTTAAATTGGAACTGATCTTAAATTGGACTGTTTTAATTGTCGGCCGAAAATATCTAATATTTTTAAATTGTTTTAATTTTTGTCTATCATGTTTTATCCTGGCTGTTCACCGCCCTGAGTCCGCAAGGAGAAGGGCGGTTTATAAATTGAAACAAAATAAAATGAAGTAAATAAAATAAGGACCACCTGTATATCACCTGTATATTAGACACCCTTGCAAAGGATTTTGGGGATTGTAGTTTTGTCAACCAAAATTTGTGTCTCAAATATGGTCGTAAGTCAAGGGCTAACTGTATTCACACCAGCTTTCTGAGTGTGTCTCCTGGGAATTTGGCAAAGCTTTCCAGAAGCCCAACAACACACGAAATGTGGGCAAATCCCAAAATCAAATTTTCATTTTTTTCCCCCACCTCAAGCATGAAGTCCAGAAATGGTTTCCAAGCAGAAACAAAACTTGTTGTGTTTTTGTCTTCAATGAAAACAGTCTGTTTACCGATCAGATAGGTTTCTTGTTATAGAAATGGCTATTTTACTGCAAGTCAATGCACTTTCTTTCTTTTTTCCCTTTTTCCCTTCTCTTTTCCCTCCCCCATCTTTCCTATTGCCTTTTGTATTTTTGTACCTTATAATATTAATAAATAAACTAAAAAAAAAAGAAACATGGAGAATTTTTTTGAGGTGTGCAAAAGTGAGCAAATCTCAAACTCAGAGCTACAGAGGCCAGAATATATGGAGCCTAGCATTTTATAGTCAATTATAGCAATTTTAGACAATCTTAGCAATTTTATGACTTCTGGACTTCACCTCCCTGAATTCAACTCAGGAATTCTGGGAGTTGTAGTCCACAGGTTGTAAAGTCACCTCTTGCACACCTGTTATACAAGCAAATTCCATATAAAATCTACCTTGTACTCTGCATCTCAATTTTAATCCCAGCCCTCGGGGGATCTGAAGTAGATTGATACAATAAAGTTGCTTTTCCTGGTTTAATCTGCTGGAACCTGGGAACTATTTGATGGCTTCGACTAGAGTTTAATCTCTTTATTTATTTCTTTTCTTCCCTCTGCATGATAACTCAGCCGTGCCTGTGAAACAGTGGAAAAGTCAGAGGAAGGAAAAGAATGGAAGATCGGAAAGGAAATCCGTGGTCTTGCACCGTGAAAACGATTGTGCAGCTATGGAAATTCTCCATCCCCCAAGTCACGGTTGTAACAAATGTGTTTTTCCAAAAGGTGACTGGGATTTTACAGGTGGTCCTCGAGTTAAGACCACAACGGAGCCGCACGTTGATTGCTAAGCCAGACATTTGTAAAGTGCCCCATTTTCCTTGCCAGATTTGTTAAGCAAATCACCTGCAGTTGTCGGTTGCTAAGTGAATTTGGCTTCCCCGTTGATTTTGCTTGTCAGGAGGTCGCAAAAGGCGATCCTGTGACCCCCCCCCCGCCCCCCGCGGGACATTGCAACTGTCATAAGTACATGCCAGTTGCCAAGCCTTTGAATTTTGATCACGTGATCATGGGGATGCTGGGGCAAATCCACCACCTTCCCCCTCTTTAGACACTGTTCCGAGATCTATCCCAAAGCCACCCGATGCCTTTTAATAAAAGCTTCGCATTGGAGGATCTGAAAACTCCCAGCCTCTCTCTCTGTGTGGTCAATAACACCTCACACCGAGTGGTGCCCTTTCCCTTCCAGTTGAAAGCAATTAATCCTTCAGTCCCTTCTCCTCCTTTGCAAAGCCTCTCCCTCAGTGCCATACGATACCGCTTAGATTAATAAAGAGTGAAGATGCTAAATTACCCTAATTTCCAGCTACGTGTTGACATGTGTGTGCGTGTATAAGGGGAGTATCAGGTTAGTAAACCAGGCCCAGAAGTAGGCTGTGAGTAAAAACACAGGAAAAGAAAAACAGTTAACAAATCCTGCTTTACAGCATCTTTCCCCAAGTCAGCAATACTGATGACTATCAACATAGTTAGGCTTCCGTTTTTTTTTCCTTGGCATCGCTGAAAACCAGTTTTTCTTAACCTTGGCAGCTTGAACTTCAACTCCCAGCATTCCCCATCCGGTATTATTGATTGGGGAATCCTGGGAGTTTAATTCCTACGTTTGGCTGGAGAATTCTGGGTGTTGTTGTCCATCTGCCAAGGTTGTGAAGCATTGAGTACAGTAAGGGTGTCTAAACATGGCCACTTTAAGACCTGTGGACTTCAACTCCCAGAATTCCCCATCTGGCTGGGGAATTCTGGGAGTTGAAGTCCAGAAGTCTAAAAGTGGTCGAGCAAGGTTGGATACTGCTGGTGTAGAGACTTTAAAAATAAAATGTTGAGATTTGGCATAAATATATGTCAAGGGACACAATTCTTCAACAGTTGAAAGTTGACTTCAGAGCAATGGATCCGCTAGTGACGATGCAGAAGAATGCAGAATTAACCCCTTTTAAGGCAGATTGTTTTTTTGGGGGGGGGGAGCAGTTAGTCTCCTCAAACTTGCATTGACATTAATGAGTTTTGGGGTGGGGCGGGGCGGAAGGATGGGGAAATGGTGGATAGTTCTAACTTTCCCTTCCTCCACCCCAAAAACCTTGGTACGGAAGGGAGATGTGGCCCCCCCAAATGGAAAGGATGGATCAAGTTTCCTTTCTAGCCCTTTTTTCTTGCACCCCCAAACAGCAAAGGCCAGAAACCAACAAATGGATGCCAATAGTAAAACATACATTCACAATTGCATCGGACCACAAGCAGTTAAATGCCAGTGTTTTCAACTTTGGGAACGTGAGGATGGGTGGACTTCAACTCCCAGAATTCCCCAGCTGGCATGCTTTATAATGCTTGGACTTCAACACCCAGAATCCCCCAGCAGGCATATTTTCAGATGCTTGGCTTTCAATTCCCAGAAATCTCCAAGCCGGCATGCTTTCAGATGCTTGGACTTCAACTCCCAGAATTCCCCAGCTGGCATGCTTTATAATGCTTGGACTTCAACTCCCAGAATCCCCCAGCAGGCATATTTTCAGATGCTTGGCTTTCAATTCCCAGAAATCTCCAAGCCGGCATGCTTTCAGATGCTTGGACTTCAACTCCCAGAATTCCCCAGCTGGCATGCTTTATAATGCTTGGACTTCAACTCCCAGAATCCCCCAGCAGGCATATTTTCAGATGCTTGGCTTTCAATTCCCAGAAATCTCCAAGCCGGCATGCTTTCAGATGCTTGGACTTCAACTCCCAGAATTCCCCAGCCAGCTTGGCTGGCTGGGGAATTCTGGGAGTTGAAGTCCAAGCATCTGAAAGCACACCGACTGGGGGATTCTGGGACTCGAAATCCACCCATTTTCAAGTTACCGGGTTTGAAAAAACACTGCCCATAAAGAGTACCACAATTACGATTATTTTTAGAAAGAAAGAAAAAAAAAAACGGCAAGGACAACTCATCCACCCACTCATCCAGAAATCCACTTGCTTTCTTTGATCCTCCAAACTTTGGAGCTGAGAATTATATATCTTCAAAAAATCCCTTTGGCCTCTGATCAGCCCTACCCTGTTTCTCTTCAAGCTGGCCTCCCTTCTCCACATCTGGACGCCAGTGCAAAAACACCCCCCCCCCTCCTCCCATTTTTCATCTTCTCCCAAGGGCTTCTGTTGGGAGTGAATGTCCCATCTCGCCTGGGAGCCTTCCCCATCCTCCCCCCGCACCCCAATTTTTCCTGGGCTGAATCCTACTTCCTCCTGGCTGGGAGAAGAGGGGGTACACCATCCCGCTCGATTCACAGTTACATGGGGACACCCCTGGATTAATCAGGGGGTCCCCCCACCCCCATTCTTTCAAATTTTTCAGAATCCTGGTGAGGTTCTCTAAAGAACCCTGGAAATAAAGGAACTCGACCCCACTTCCCCAAATAAATAAATAAATAAATAGATAAATAAATAAAAGTGCGATGCTCAAATCCTTATCCTTATTCTTGGTTTGTTTGTTTTTTTCCTTTTCTTCCTTTCTTCCTAGTCCTCTGTGCATCCGACGGCCACCGGTCTTTTCTTTTCGGCTGAAAAACTCGAAGGAGAGCCAAGATGAATGAAGGATGCGATTGGTACCCTCGGCCCTTTGATATCAACCTCTTCCAGCTCTGGAAAAGATGAATGAGGAACGAACAGAATCCACACAACCCCCCCAAAAAACCTCCCCCCCAAACGATCTTCTCCCCCCTTTAAAAGGAAACGCCTTACTAAGGACAGAGCTTTTAGACACATGCTTGAATAAATAAGCTTTCGAAAAACCTCTCCTGGGTTTGGTCTGCTGCTTCGGGATGCCTTCGGGGGGGGGGGGGGGGGGAAGGATTAAAACTCGCTTTCTCGCACGGAAAGTTTTGGTTTTGGAGTTTTCGGTCCTCCAGCTCCCAAAGTTCGGCTCGCGGTGATGGGCCCTCGTGATCCAAAACGAGGTTTCGATTGCAAATATCAAAAACGTGAAACTTCAGGAGGAAGGCTTTCCCGTCTCCCTGCTCCTTGTTAATATCTATATCTATATATATTTATATATCTTTTTGCACTCTGAATTTATCCTTTTTTTCTTTTTTTTTGCTGGTTTTGAGGCATCCTTGACTCTTTAGCCATTGCAGCCTGCAGGACCATTGTCTCAGGTCACCAATTTTTTTCTGTAGTCCGACAAAGTTTGTGCAAATCGGAAGGTGGCTTGTATTTTGAGTTCTCGTTCCAGCACCGTTTTGCATCTCGGTCCACGGTGAATTCTGGAGCTGGCGTGTGGCCTCCTTTTTAATCCGCCTCCCACTCCAGAAGCTTCGGAGAAGGTCGGCCGTTGTGCTCCCCACCCCCCCACAACAGAAGAAAGTCGAAGCGTGTGCAAGTTTGCAAAAAGAAGGTACAAAAATATTTCTTTCCCGCAACTAATTTCAAAGAGTTTTGATGCCGATGAGGGCTGTGAAAGAGAAAAAAAAATGAAAAAGGATTTTGGGCAGCTCTGCAACCGAAGTTTCTCTTCGCCTCTGGAGCCGATTCTGCGAGTTTTCTGTTGATTTTCTGGTTCTGCAAAGAAATCTGGACTTCAACTCCCAGAATCCTCCAGGCAGCACAACAAAAAGAGAGCCTGGGGATGATGGGAAATGAAACTCAACAGGTTTGGGAGGAGCTGATCGAGGACAGCTGAATAAATGCATTGAAAAAAAAATCCAAGGAGAAATATTATTCATATTATTTGGCCATCAAAGTCTGTTTGCCATCAAGTACAGGTAGTCCTCGATTTACGACCGCAATTCAGTCCAAATGTTCTGTTGCTAAGTGAGACCGCTGTTCAGCGAATTTTGCCCCGCTTTACGACCTTTCTTTCCACAGAGGTTAAGGGAGTCGCTGCCGTTGTTCAGGTAGTAACACGGTTGTTCAGTGAATCTGGCTCCCCCATTGACTTTGCTACAATAGTTGTAAGAGTGAAAAATGGTTGTAAGTTATTTTTTTTCAGTGCCTTTGCAACTTTGGACGGTCACTAAATGAACTGTCGTAAGTCGAGGACTACCTGTATGGGTCCAACAGAAGAGTTTCAGCCAGATAAGGATCTCCAAATCTCTGCTAGCATAATTCAGTGACTCCAAAATTGGGCAAAATTGTGTATGGAAATCTGTATCCTGGCTTAGCTTTAGTGGACACTTAACTACGGATACTTAACTTTATTCAAACCTGACATTCCAGAGATAAAAACCCTAGTCTCTTTTAAAATCTTGCAGTTAGAATTATGAAAGCAACTCAGAAAGGTTTTAGAATAGTGTTTTTCAATTGTGGTCACTTTAAGATGGGTGGACTTCAACTCCCAGAATTCCCCAGCCAGCCAGCCTGGCTCGGGAATTCTGGGAGTTGAAGTCCACTTATTTTAAATGCTAATTATGCTAATTATTACTCTATAAATCTGCAAAGTGCCAAATTTGTTTATGGAATCCTGGCTGGAAAACCTCAAACCCACCTGCTTAGCAAATCAACGCATTTTGATACAGGACAGGTTTGGGGTTGGGCCCAGGGTTTCTCCCTAAAAACCTCAAATCCCCTCTATTGAGCCAGGGCTAAAATTAAAACAAACATCCAAAGCTTGCAATCCTTATTTCCAAAAGAAAAAACCTGCCACAGGTTGAATAAATTATGCAGTTGGGAATAGAAAGCCAAGCAATTTTTTAAGATGCATGGACTTGCAATTCCCAGAATTCCCCAGCCAACATGGCTGGCTGAGGAATTCTGGGAGTTGAAGTCCACTGATCTTAAAATTGCCAAGCTTGGGAAATTGTGAGCTAATCTATTCTTAATTTTTCTTTTGGGCAAAAATAAAAATAAAAAAATCCCTCTAAAATAGGAGATCTTGATAACTTCCTCAGGTTGGTTTGACGGAGAGACAGATCTGGGCAAATCCTCCCGGGTTTTTTTCCCCCCCACCTTCCAGATACACGAATTTCAGTCCAGTTGTAGCCTATTGCAGGGCCAACCCACCCTTGTAAGAGGAACTTCAGCAGCTGTTATGCTGATGATCCAGGCTGTGAGAGATGCAAGACAGCCTCCCTGCATATTGACCCGATTTACCACTAGAGGGCAGCAAAAACAAAATGGTGCAGAATAAATTGCATTCTTTGCTGCCCTCCTTGTGGGCATGTCAAGACTTGCAGCTCAAATCCGGAGCTTTAATCCCTTGCGGTATCATCTGACACAAACACTTGGAAGATTACTCAAGACCTCTTGAGATGCCCTTCCTTCCTCTGGTTTTCTGAGTGTGTGTCTCGTGCATGCAAGTCCTGGGCATCTGGACTGGTCTGCTCCCTAGCACTTTAACGGATGACCAATTGGGCAGCCCGAACTATCTTGGGGTCCAGAAAAGATGACCTGCACCTGGGCTTTAAAACTCCCAACTCTTGATTTGCAGCCGGTGGTGGTAGTGGGGGTCTCTCTTTCCTGTCTGAAGTTCCTCTTAAACCCTCAAAAATAGTGGGCCGGAGCTCTCCCTGTTTCCCCTCCAAACGGACCTGAAGTTTTAGGCCAGTCATTTGCTTCTTTGCAAAGACACCTGAGAAATTTTTGTTTAGCCAGGATGCTGAGTTTCTGGTCCAAACCAACCCTGTATCCCGTGGTCCTTTGAGAAGAGGGAATGACCGTTCAACAACTTGAGGCCTGCAGTCCAAAGATGCCTGGACTTGAAGCTCTTTTGGCGTCAATCATGTCTCCTACGACGCCTTTATCGTTTTGGACGCTAACCGGTCTCACCTGTTTAATGGAACAAGCAAAAAAAAAATCACTTTTTTTTTTCCCTTGAACGGGGAGATTATTTACAGGGCAACCAGTGAAAATGAGATTTCTAGACCAATTTAGGGCTGGCTCCTGAAACTAGACCTTAAGAGGGGTATAAAAAACGTCGAGATGGCAGCTGTACCAGCAAAGCCCTGCCTTTTTTGGGTAGGTGTGGTGCCCATGGAGAAGACTTTGATGGGGCAACGACAATCATCATCTTGACTTTTTTTGGGGGGGGACACTTCGTGGATGCCCTTGGCACCTTCAATTCTTTAACCTTGGCTTGGGCAACCATCCAGATTCAAAGGGTCCAATGTGGCTCGGAGCATTTGTGGGCACAGCTGTGTCTTTTGTGTGTGTGTGTGTGTGTGTGTGTGTGACTCCCGAAAGACAAGATGCCACGAAGCTCCCCTATCGGCCTTGAGAATCCAATTTTCTTGGCATCCTTTATTCTGGTCGCAGAAAGTTTCGACGACACCAGCTCTGGCATTGAAAAAGAGACGGTCATTGGCACCAGTTGTTTCTTGGAAGTTGTGAGTCAAACAAGGAACGCTCGAAGAAGGCAGCCCAACTCTCTTTTCGACAAGGCTCTGGGTGTAACGAGTAGATGTCCCACAGATCAGATGTTTTCCTTTGTCTTCCAGAGTCCTGAGATGTCTTGGCACAGATGGACTTTCGGACCCAATTCTGGAGTCTGGTTGGGAAAGAGTTCTTTGAAGGCCAGATTTGGATGCCTTCAAGTGGCTCTTCATAAAAGGATAAATTTAGAGCCAAAGCTTCCGTTCGAAACTTCTAAACCAAGCTTCGCCGGGCAAGTTCTGCTACCACCTTCCAGAAGTCAGCTTCCCCATCCTTGACAACTGATCGTTGGCTTTTTGCAAGCTTCTCCTTGTGAGACCAAACCGGCCTGTTGAGTTTCAAACTCGCTTTTCTTCCAAGAAATCAAAGCGATGTGGTCAAAAAGGAAACGGGAGGGAAGCGATTCCGCCTCCCCCCCCTTGATCGCCGATATCTCCCAAGGGTTGGACTAGAAGACCTCCAAGGTCCCTTCCACTTCCTTTACTCAGTTGGCAAAAACCAGCAGATCCAGCAACCCGCTAAGCTTTGTCCAGGAGAAATTTACAGAGCTCTAAAAATAACAATGGAAAATTGGTGGATCTGGTGTCCCTTTACAAAGCCAGCCTAGAAAGATGCCTACATCCGAGCAATTTTTTTTCTCATCCCCCTCCAGCCCCCATCTTAAATTTCAGGGGTTCCTTGCTGGAGCTGCCATCCAGGAGAAGAACCGATGTATTACAGTCTATCAGAAAAGATGAGAGACTGATAGAAAAAACAAGGCCACCCGAATGCTGGCAAAATGCGTTTTTACACGCCGGGCAAGATGAGGAGTTAAGCATCCCAGCTCCAAAAAGACTGGACGTGCGTTTGCGAATGTTCACTTTGGAGACATGAAAAAAAATGTGGATTCCGTTAAGCCGTATTCCGTAACATTTCCACACTGCGGAAAGTGATATTCTACCTGTCCAGGTGTTTTGAGCGGAGAAATTCTTGCTGAAGGCTGCTTTATCCTTTCAAAATATAAACAATGACAGTGTTAGATCGGTGTTCCTTTATACCGTAGAAGCTCACCCATTCTTAAAAAAAGAAAAAAAAATCCAAAATAAATGCCGGTTGGTAAAAAATAGAATAAAATAGCAAGCAAGAGGACAGAGGTCTGCCCTGTAGCTGAGTTTTGAATTTGGGGGCAGCAAGAAACTACGGTTTCCCGTCAATGCAGGAGGGCCCAGCAAGCAACTGCAAAACCTCTCTTTCGGCCTGGTGAGTGAGTTCTTGGCCTTCCTGCAGAAAATCACCCCAAATTTAGGCGAGAGAGGACAACGAAAACGATGCGGCGGTTGGAGGCAGATGGTTGCGCAGCGAGCGAGCGAGCGAGAAAAACGGGGGAGACGACGGCGGGAGGACGGATCTTCTTCGCAGTCTCGGGTGAGTTTTGGTAGCACCGTCACCTCTGATGTTCCTCGGGTCCTCCCGCCACGAGAAGGAGCCCATCTCTTCCGGAACTCAAGACCTGCTCCAAAATGAGGAGGCATCAGCTGGGCTCGATGGCCTTCCAAGGTTGCCAGTTCAGGAGCAACTGAAGCCGGCATGGCTGCTGGTGGGTGTCCCAGACAGTTTTTCAAAACGGGCGGTTCAGGAGATGCAAGCGACGGTCGATCGGGCTTGTCCCTCGCCAAGGTTAGCAACCGGATTCCACCTTAATGTGTAAAATCTTTGAGAAGCCCGGCCTCTTCTTCAAAGCCTGGAGGAAGAGGAGGAAGAGGAGAGGGGAAGTAAAGGAAGGATGATCTATGGAGATTCTCAGCGGGGATCTCTGCCCGGTTGCTGGCTGGGTGTGGCCACGATGGGCGTGGCCTAGCCGGCCTCCTGACCACGGCAGCGGCGGGTGTGTGTGTGTTTTTGTCCACCCTGGGCTGGAGGCCCCATTGCAAACCGGTAGTAAAGTTACGTAGAACCCACCCCTGGCCTGTTATAAGGGGACACCTGTCATTCCCATCAATAAGTCACAATGGGTTGGGGGAGGGAAATCCTTGTACCTGGAGTTTGTTGATCATTTCATCAAACATTTTCTTGGCCTCCGAACTATTTGGTTCCTTAAAGTAATCGGCAATCCCAACTTGGACTACGATGGATTTCAGGTTCCGGCAAACACCTTGAAGGAGAGAGAATTTGGTTTGATACTGGGAATGCTGAGGTTCAAGATGGCGTCCATAAAGGCAAGGCACTATCATCTATCCATCCCTCCATCCATCCATTCATCCATCCATCTTTCTATTGGGTGAAATGCTCCCTGTTTGGACCGGATCGCCTGATCCGGTAGTGATGGTGGCAGTTGGTTCGGAGAACCAGTAGAAAAAATCCCTGCCCCCCCCCCCCCATGCCCAGCTGAATCACGGGATCATCAGAGGCTGGTTTTTTTTACTTTTAAAAGCATTTTTTCTACAACCTTTTCGGCCGAAAAAATGCTTTTAAAAGTAAAAAAAAACAGCCTCTGATGATCGAACGGCTGAGCTGGGATTCAAAGCATTTTTTCTACAACCCCTTCAGCCAAAGAGGTTGTAGGGGAAAAAATGCCTTTAAAAGCCTCTGGCGATCCCAGCTGAGTTGCCTGATTGTCAGAGGCTTCTAAAAGCATTATTTTCTGCAACCTCTTAAGGTTGTAGAAAAAAATGCTTTTAAAAGTAAAAAAAAAAAAAAGTTGGCCCCGCCCACTCAGTCACATTACCCCCCCCCCCCCGCCCCACCAAGCCACCCCCACAGAACCGGTAGCAACAAATTTTAGATTTCACCCTGCTATCTATCATCCATCTCTCTCTCTCTCTCTCTCTCTCTCTCTCTCTCTCTCTCTCTCTCTCTCTCTCTCTCTCCACAAAATTTGCTTGCTGCCTGAATGAAAACATGGAGAAAACACCCAGAAAGTACTGAATGTGATTTCACTCAATTGTGGTTCCAGAAAAATCTTGATTACGTAGGAAAAACCGACATTTCGACGAAGTCTCGTTCGTCATCTTCAGGCTGGTGTTCTCGGCTTCATGCTTCCAGGAGCGAAGCACGAAGCCGAGAACACCAGCCTGAAGATGACGAACGAGACTTCGTCGAAACGTCGCCAAGATACATCCAATTCTACGCAGGAGAACACCCGGATAACCAAAGACCTACACACATATATATATATATACACACACCTTCCTCCTCCTATTTTCCCACAACAACAACCCTGTGAGGTGGGTTGACGTAATCCTTGACTTATGACCATTGGTTTAACAAGCGTTGGAAGTTGCAATGCCACTGAAAACAGTGACTTAGGACTGGTCCTTGCATTTACGACAGCTGCAGCATCTCCACGATCACGTGGTCCAAATTTTAAGCACTCCGAACCAAGCGTGTATTTACTTACGACGGTTGCAATGTTTTTGCAACTTCCCAACTGGCTTCCAGCAAGCCCACTGAAGAGGGAAAGCTCAATTCACTGAAACACAGTGAGCCGCTAAAAGGACCACAGCCAAAAGGTTGCAAAATTGGGCACGACTCACTTAGTGACTGCATTGCTTAGCGACGGAACTTTCAGTCCCAATGGCGGTTATAAGTCAAGGACAACCGTTTGTCGTTGGGGCTGACAAGAACGGCTATTTCTGTTCATGGCTGCCTTGTTCCCAGCAGGCCCATTTCTCTCGAGGTCTCCCAAAATGGAAAATAAAAGACGTGCTTTTATTTTGATTAACGGGGCTGCCAGTTTTTAATTACATCGTTAATCAAGAGTGTGCATCAATCCGTAGAACAAGACAATTTCATAGCAGATTTTATCAGCACCTGGGCTCTTCGGACCGAAGGACAGACTTGTATGGTTTTAAGGAGGATGGGTTACCGGGCACTTTTATATGAGTAATTTAATTTAATTAGCTTTGTTACAGCCATCCTTTCCAGGGGATTTCAGCTGGCTTACAAAATGCCCCCAAACAATGAAACAATTAAAAAAAAAACCACATTAAACAGCCAGCCTGGATTAAAAAAAAACACCAAGAATAATAAAGGGTAACAAAGCAGAACATAAAATTAGATTGCTAAAAGCACCAACTTCTTATACAAGAAGTCCTCGGCTTACAGCCCTTCGCTTAGTGGCCTTTCGAAGTCACAACGGCGCTGAAAAAAGTGACTTATGACCGTTTTTCACACTTACGGCCGTTTGCAGGATCTCCATGGTCATGTGATCAAAATTCAGACGCTTGCCAACGGACTCGTATTTATGATGGTCGCAGCGTCCCCGGGGTCACGGGGATGCTGTTTTTCTGACCTTCCAACAAGCAAAGCCAAAGGGGAAGCCAGATTCATTTAACGACCGTATGACTAAATTAACTGCAGTGATCGACTTAAAACTGCCACGAGGAAGGTTGCAAAATGGGACAAAATCCGCTTAGCAACCTCTTGCACAGCAAGAGAATGTTTGGATTCCGTTAAGGCGGTGTAAATTAAGGATTACCTCTAGTCCTTGACATATGACTGTAACGGACGGTCATAGGTTGTGACGGTCATAAAATGAATCAGTCACTTTTTGTTTTTGAAGCAAATATGGGGGTTGTCAATGGGAATCCGTCAATCGCTATAGAATAAATTGCTTTTTTGCCCAAAATGGAAATAATAAGTCTTGCTTTTCTGCAAAAAGCTCCAGAGTTTCGTGATGGTGGCATGCGGCGAACGTCTGTGGCCATGTAGTGAAGCGTCCACCATGTGGCCACATGAGCATGGATGGACGGGTGGAATGGAAGGCTGTCCATCCTCATTTCAGCTCTAGGTCATAAGTCCCGTTTTTCAAATAGGTTGTAATTTTGAACGGTTGCTAAACGACTGGTCGTAAATCAAGGACTGCTTGGATCTGGGCTGCAATATCCAGGTGACCTGTAGAGGTCAGTCAAATTACACACAAAACTCTAGCACAGAGGGGTCCAACCTCGGCCGCTTTAAGACCTGCGGACTTCAACTCCCAGAATTCCCCAGCCAGCAAAGCTGGCTGGGGAATTCTGGGAGTTGAAGTCCGCAGGTCTTAAAGTGGCTGAGGTTGGGCATGTCTGGGCTAGTTCTTTACTGCCACCTAGTGGCAGACCCAGATTTACATCCCCTACTTTTCACAGCCTGCAGAGGCCCCCTAATTTCCTCCCGGTGACTTCGAAGAGGAGCGCCCCCACCTTGAAGGCCCCCCCTCCCCCTTCCTGAGCTTCTACTCACTGTTGAAATGCAGTAAGGCTTTCGGGGTGACTGGGGTGGACGTCAGAACCAGCATCTCCAGCCCTTTTAAGCCTTCTCGACACACCTCGGCCGCCACCTCTTGGTTGACCTCCGTCACATGGTCCAGCTCCAGCACTTGAAGACGCATGCAGTTCCGGGCTGGTAGGGAAGAAGAAACATTGGAGATTCAGACCGGACTGGACGTTGCACCTGGGTGGTCAAGGGGCCACGGTCCTGGTATAGTAAGCTGGTCAAAATTCTCCAGCCAGCAGGGTTTAAGATGGGTAGACTTCCAACTCCCAGAATCCCCCAGCCAGAATGCTCTAAAATGGGTGGACTTCAACTCCCAGAATCCCCCAGGCAGCATACTTTAATATGGATGGACTTCAACTCCCAGAATCCCCCAGGCAGCATACTTTAATATGGATGGACTTTAACTCCCAGAATCCCCCAGCCAGCGGGCTTTAATATGGATGGACTTTAACTCCCAGAATCCCCCAGGCAGCATACTTTAATATGGATGGACTTCAACTCCCAGAATCCCCCAGGCAGCATGCTGTAAGATGGGTGGACTTCAACTCCCAGAATCCCCCAGGCAGCATACTTTAATATGGATGGACTTCAACTCCCAGAATCCCCTAGCCAGCCTGCTGTAAGATGGGTGGACTTCAACTCCCAGAATCCCCCAGCCAGCATACTTTAATATGGATGGACTTCAACTCCCAGAATCCCCTAGCCAGCCTGCTGTAAGATGGGTGGACTTCAACTCCCAGAATCCCCCAGGCAGCATACTTTAATATGGATGGACTTCAACTCCCAGAATCCCCCAGCCAGCAGGCTTTAATATGGATGGACTTCAACTCCCAGAATCCCCCAGGCAGCAGGCTTTAAGATGGGTGGACTTCAACTCCCAGAATCCCCTAGCCAGCATGCTGTAAGATGGGTGGACTTCAACTCCCAGACTCCCCCAGCCAGCAGGCTTTAAGACGGGTGGACTTCAACACCCAGAATTCTGGGAATTGAAGTCCACAAGTCTTAAAATAGCCAGGTTTGGCCACCCCGCCTTAAACCATGGTCAGCCTGAAGACAGGATAAAATCACCTTCTCTGCCTCTTTTCCTTCCTTCTTCCTGGGCCAGCAAGGGTCCCAAATCTGGACTTACCTAAGGAAGCCAGCCCCTGCAGGCCGCAGCCGGCTCCTCCGACGCCCAGCGCTCTCAAGTGTGGCCAGCAACGCCCAATCATCTGCAGGCAACGGTTACTAAACCTGGTGGGTTGCTGGCTGGAAAATATTTTTAAAAGAAGAGAGACAAGAAGCGAATCGTGAAGATCATGTCACGGAGATACGGATTAGGAAGAGAACATGCCAACGGAGAGGGTTGGAGCTTCTTCGTAGCTTGGGCTCCAGAGAGCAGGGGGTGGGAGATGGGGTGTCAAAAAGGAGAAAAGAGGAGACCTGTGAATGTCTGGGGGTGCCTCTTACCAAGGATGGAGGGGTGCCACCTGCAGAGAGATGATATCTCGGCAACCTGCTCCCAAGGCCCAGATGACTTCATGGCCCACAGGATCGGAGGAGCTCCTGGACCAGGAAAATAGAAGAAGAAGAAGGAAAAAAGAGATTAATTCTTCTGGAAAATGGGCATAGATTAGGGAAAGAGACCCACAGATTAGGCCTGGCAAAGGACAGTGGTGGGATCCTCCCGGTTTAACCATTGGTTTGGTGATTGCGTGCTTCGCGCCCTTGAGCATGGCAATCTGCTCTGCCGCGCGAATCAGCTGAGAAGATAAAGGTAGGAAAATAGTATGGTGGGCCCATCTGATCGTCAGGGAGAACTGATTTGCTCCCAGCTGATCGTCGGAGCTAACAATTCACCCGAACCGGTCTGAACTGGTACAATCCCACCCCTGGTAGAGGAGCTGCATAGGAAAACAAATACTGATATTTGTCTGTGTTTTTTTTTTTAAATTACAGAATGAGGGCAGAGTTGGAGGGAATTGGTTTGCAATTTACCGTAATTTTTTGGAGCACCAGTTGCCTTCTCTGTATGCTCTCAGAGGTAGGCTGTACTTGTTTCTAAATAAGCCAGACTTACTAGAAGTCAGAGGAATTAATTGCACAAGAGATTGGCAGACTTCACCTTAGTTTTCAATTAGGAAGGTGTGATCATCCTAGACTAAGCTAAATCCCCCCCCCCCCAAAAAAACCCTAGGGAATTCCTGGAAACCTGCAGGCACTCAGAAAAATCGGCCATCAACTGGCACATAAAGATAAACAACACTTGCACACCTTTCAAAAGAGAGACAACGAAAAAGCTAAAAAGGAAACCAAAAGATGAAACCACCTTCTCGACGGCAATCAACAGGCAAATAGGACAGGCATTAACACCAGGATTAAGACTACTAGACCAACAACTAAGACATAAACAACACCTCCGTCAAGGAACTACCATCTCAGACCAACAATCCAGCAGTAAATAACAGCCTAATTAAGAATTCTCCTACCAATATTGACTTCAAGGCAAGCCACTTGTATGTAAACAGAGAGCACACCTCAGCCCTTCTAGCACTGATGATGCTACCTAATTGGGTAATGAAATGTCTGCAGGAAAATCACAGTTTACAATAGAGAGCACCAAGGACCCCACATTATTATTATTGTTATTATTATTATTATTATTATTCCTCCTCCTATTCCTCCTCCCTCCACAATCCCCACTTCCTTCTAGCACTGATGATGCTACCAACCAAGCTCAGAGACCACCAAGCAGGAGTGGGTTCTAAATTTTTTTATTACCGGTTCTGTGGGCGTGGCTTATTTTGTGGGCATGGCTTGATGGTCATGTGACAGTGGGCGTGACTTGATGGTCGTGACTGGGTAGGCATGGTCAACTCAATGTCACTCATGTCAAGGCGAGTCATAGTTTTTTGACCACGCCCCTTGTTCCTTCCTCTCAGGCCCAGTTTTGACTCAGTCGGCCTGAGAGAAACATCTCTAGCAGATTTGGCTTTCAGTCGTTCGATTATCTCAGAGTCACTGTGAGTTTTTTGACCAAACAATTCTTTAGGATTTAGCAGAGGTACTGGTCTATCATGCTTATAACTGCTTGCAGAGCCATACTGGTCTACCCATTTATTTTTGGAGCACACCGGTCTACCACCACACTGCCTCTTACCACTGATCAGCTGTAGGGCGGCCCTTTGAAGCGCCGCGGCAAGAGTTTAAACAGTTTTTTGCCGCTCTGCAACCACCAAGAGCATCAGAAACTGCTTTTAGGCAGCTTGGCCTCAATTGCCAATCTACCACCACTGAGCGGTTTACAAGGAGTGGATCGGTTCTAGCAGATCAGTTGAGAGGCTTCTTGGCTTCTCGATTTAAAGCTACGGTGTCTTGGTTTTTTTTCTTCTTCTTCTTTGTCAAGTAAGCCCTAATTTTTTCTTTCTAGCCAATCAGCTGGGACTCGGGAGGCAGTGAATAGATTGGGGGTGGGGCCAGGCAGAGGTGATATTTACTGGTTCCCCGAACTACTCAAAATTTCCACTACCGGTTCGCAAGAACCGGAGAGAACCGGTAGCAACCCACCACTGCCACCAAGGACTCCACAGTCCTCCTCCTCTTCCTCCACTCTGCAAATTCCCCTCTCTTCTAGTACTGATGATGTTACCTAGCTGGGTCATGAAACATCTACAAGAAAACCACCAAGCTCAAAGAATACCCTATTTCCAGTTGACCGCCATCCCATGATAGGGCAGAACAAAAGGGTGGTCTCCATGATAGATTTGGGGGAGATGCCGGCTCCCTGTTATGAGATTAGGGCGTCTCACCCATCTTTGGTCCCTTTCTCTCCATAAAATGGTAAGCATTGTAAATTCCCACACATCCCCGTGAATCTTAGAGGTGGCAAATCAATCAATTTAATAAAAAAAATAAATAACTTTTGTAAAACTAGCTTGGGCTTTTTTGCCAAGTTGCATGACCCAGTTCCACGCTAGAGAGGAGCCTAAAAATAAGCAAGCATGCATTATCTGGAAAAAATTCATCTGCCTCTCCAGCCAAGGCTCCTGAATTGTTTGGCGTGGCCTTAATTAAAAGGATGAGTCATCCTGACAGATTAGAAAACTGCCAAATTCTGCAGGTACATCTGACTATCCAGAGTGAAAAAGGGGGAGAAAGGAAGGGAGTGGAGGATGGGACATTTGCATCCGGAAGGACCAAAGATCTAATGCGATGCATTGCTCCCAGCCAGATTGTTAAACCCGAATTAAAGATCATCCTCGATTTATGACTACCATTGAGCCCAAGGTTTCCGTTGCTAAGCAAGTGTGGGAAGTACACCCCGAAAGGACAGTGCCAGAAACCTTGGAAAACTGTGCCAAGAGAAGAGACTCAAAGCCTTCCCCCTTTAAGAAAACCAAGAAGTAATAAAGCTGACCACAGAAACACTTAAGTAGAGCCATTAAGATAAGGGGAATCAGGCTAAAAATAAACTCTCCAAGGTAAAGGGAAACTCTCCCTTCCTGCCCCCTGACAGGATTAACCCTTAAGACAAGAAAACACAAAGGCCCAGGAACAGGTATAACCCCAAAAAACAGGACAACAAAACCCAGGGCAATCAGAAGCACAACAAAACCCATCAAGCTGCAGGAGCTTCAAAGGGATATTAAACATTAAAGGCTGAGATTCACACTCCCAAAGCTGCTTGCAAGCCAGGGACACTTCAGCTGTGTCGCTTTTTGCTTCTTGCCTTCCTACGTTAAAAGAATTCCACTTTCTGGAAGCTGGCTTCTGCATCCATTTCTTCTCAGCGTCTGTGGTGTGTCCCAACTGAGAACGAATCGGGGAAATTTCTTCCAACAGCAAGAGAGTTGTTAAATGAGTTTCGTCCCATTTTACAACTGTTGTTCCCACCGTGATTCAGCGAAACGCTGCAGTTGTTAAAATTAGTTGCACGGTTGTTAAGTGAATCCGGCTTCCCCAGTGGCTTTGCTTGTCAGAAGGTCGCAAAAGAGGATCACGGCATTTCTTGCCATGCTTGTTAAGTGAATCACTGCAGTTGTTGAGTTAGGAATATGGTTAAATGAATCGGGCTCCCTCATTGCTAGTTCTCCAACCTCATCTTTGGGGTTCTCCTAAAGCTGTGGAGATGCTTCCTGACTGTTCTTGCAAGCCATTTCTCCTCAGAAGCCACCTACGCCAACTCAGCTCCTCCACCTTTAATTGGAGAGCTCCATAGAGGACCTGACCACAATCTGGGCCACTTTCTAACTCACCAAAGCTCTGATGTGGGCAAGAAAGGAAGCAGGAGAGCGCTAGCTGGTCCCTAGAACAGGTTGTCCACCCGATGCCCTCTTAAGATACCAACAATGAATTAATCCTCAGCCTGGTTGGAGTATAAGAACGGCAGGGACGGAGATGCCAACTCAACAGATGCCAGGGGTGTCGTGTGTTTCCTTTCACACAATCTGCTGTGGAAAATTCTGCAGTGGAGATAATTCTTCCGTGCTCCTCTCTCCTGCCAGCTATGTGTCCCCGGCACCCTCTATTCTTAGAAGCGGCGTCATGTCTGAATGCCACCTCGAGCCCGCGCCTCGCCGCTGCCGCCTTTTGACAGGAGCCTCGTTGTCTATGCCGCTAATTTCCTTCGGCAGAAACACAACGGCACAGCAAATGAGTCAGAGAGGGTAGCAAACAGGCAACCACGGAGAATTTGAAATAAACTCCCACGCCTGAATCACAGAGGGAAAATGAATGGGAACAAATCTAAACAGAACAACAGAGTAAGAAGGGACTTTAGAGGTCTTCTAGTCCAACCCCCTGCTCAGGAAACATTGAGAACGACTATAGGACAGGTGCTCCTCGGCTTATGACCACAATTGAGGCCAAAGTTTCTGTTTCTAAGAGAGACAGTAAAATGAATTTTGCCCCATTTTACAACGGTTGTTAAGGGAAGCTGGCTTCCCCCCCCCCCCATTGACTTTGCTTGTGAGAAGGTCCCAGAACACTACAACCGTCATAAATACAGGCCAGTTGCTAAGCATCTGAATTTCAAGAAGGGGTTGGACTAAATGACCTCCAGGGTCAATTCCAACTCTGTGATCTGTCCCCCTCTGCAGATACCCACAAAAACACAGCCAGTCGAGGGTTAAGGAAGCACTTGGCACACTCCACAGTTCTTATCTCAAACTTGGCAGCGATATGCACACCGTCTGCCAAGGACTTTAATAGTACACAGAAAGAAAAGCACCACAAATATTCAGCAAAGTCTCTGATCAGCTTCAGCTTGTAACTCCAATGCCTATCCGATAGAGCATTTGTTCATCACAGAGATCATTACCACCCCTCTGTCTATTATATAGTCTCTGGGTGTGGTCCAGGGACTCATTGATCCTGTGACTCCAGTCCAGTGACTCAGGTCTATTCCCTCATGCGTCTCCGCAGCTGCTGTAAGCGTTTCTCTCGCCTTCTTTGCCGTGTGTCCAGGAATGACGTCTCTCCCTCACTCTCATCTGAGACACCTGTTTCCCCACTACTTGGCTCTCTTTCAGCTGGCACCTGAGACGGTGCCAGAGGGGGGGGGGGGGCTGGGAGATCTGGCTGGCTCCTCTTCCTCCTGCTCAGAGCTTCCTTCCTCCAATGGGATAGGCTCAGAGGATGGGGCCACAACACTCTGTTATTCCTTTATTCTATATTTTGAGGGCTGCCCCCTCTTTTTTTCCCTTCCCCAGAGACCGTCTCCTTGCCGGATTCCAGCTGGGCTAATTATAAGCTGTCTCCCTCCAAGCTTGATACCACAATAACCCGTCACAACCCACTGGAGAGCTTGTCTCCCTGGCAGTGCCAACTATGCCAAGAACGAAGCTCTAGCGAAGTGGGTGCCGCCTCCCCCAATCTTTTGTTCTCTGGCTGCTTCTCCAGCCCCGACGGAGAGAGTAAAGGCTGTGATTATTTCACACCGCCTCTCTCTTCTCCGTGAGGGTGCCAAGAACTGTCTGGTTGGCATTGCTGCCAACTTTGCTGTCGTTCTCCCTGGGACTCAGAGATGCCCCCGGGGAGTACGGCTTCAGATTTGCAGCACTCAAAACAGAACTGACGGGGTGGGGGCTCTTCGACCGACAAAAGTACATGCCAGTTACCAAGCGTCAGAATTTGGATTGGCCGTAGGGATGCTGCAATGGTCGTTAAGTGTGACAGTCATAAGTCACTTTTTAAAATGTCATTGTAACTTCAAAGGAGCCTGAGTAGCGTAGGGGAGTAATGCCTTCTACAAAGGCAGCATTTAAGATCCAGCTGCCTGCAATTACTTGCGAGTTCAATCCCAGGCAGGCTCAAGGTCGACTCAGCCTTCCATCCTTTATAAGGTGGGTAAATTGAGGACCCAGTTTGTTGGGGGCAATAAGCTGACTTTGTATAAATATAAATATACAAAAGTATGAAGGCTATTGCTTAACACATTGTAAGCCGCCCTGAGTCTCCGGAGAAGGGCGGCATATAAATCAAATCAAATAAATAAATAAACGGCCACTAAACGAGTGCTCGTTAAATTGAGAACTACTTGTAAATTGGGGGAACGTAAGGACTCTAGGCTAATTCCTCTCTTGGCTCCTCCACCAGCTCTGCCTCTCCTTTTCCTACAGCAGCTCAATCTTACAACCTTCTTGGTCAAACTGGACTAACGTTGGCCTGAGGTTGTCCAGCCAAACAGGGTCGGTCCTTCTCCTCAGATTGAGAAACTCTGATTTGGTTGGAGGCCCCCAATGTTACCTCTAGCTAAGATTCTGTGCAGTTCGGAGAACCCCCAAATCTCACTCCTGGCTGGCCCCGCCCACCCCAGCCTGCCCCTCCCAGGATTCCCCACGTGGCCGGTGTTTTAAGTGCAGGGCACACATGGAGGCTCGGGGAAGGCAGAAAAGGGGCCTACTTGAAGGCCAGAAACACGCTCATTTCCGGCCTCTGGAGCCTGAGGAGGCCGTTTCCGCCCTCCCGGAGGCTCAAGAAAAGCCTCTGGAGCCCGGGGAGGGCAAAAACGCCTTCCGTCACCGTGGTGCAGGAAGCTAACTAGGCCACGCCCACAATTGACCACGCCCACCCAGGAACCGGGCAGAGAACCCCCTTGCTAAAATTTTTGAAGCCCATCCCTGCCGCTTACCGATAGGTGACGGCTTGGAGAGCTCGGCAGTAGCAGCTGGCCAGCCAGAGGGAACGATCCGTCAAAATGTTGGGGCAGTGGGAAACCCGTAGGATCAAGAGATTACTCCCGGAGGCTTTGAGTAAGGACTCCAGTCCAGCTTCGAGGCATCCCCTAGCAAGGCAAATCCCCCCCCAAAAAAGGAAGAGAAAAATTACTAATTATTTAAATAGAGGGCTCTGTGGAGTTGCTTATGCTCGTAGTGAGCCTTTCTGCAAATTAAAACTCTTCAGAGAAACAAGGATTAATAAATCAATATGAAACTACGTTGATCAGCTGCAGGCCTAATTTATGCCATGATTTGTTTGCATGTTGTCTTTGAAAAAATCCTGTGTTTGATTTTTAATGTTCTCAATTTATAACAGTGTCAATTGCTGAGAAAATTGGAAAAAAATATTTATTTATTTATTTATTTATTAAATTTTTATACCGCCCTTCTCCCGAAGGACTCAGGGCGGTGCACAGCCATAGTAAAAACCAATATATACCATAAAATTTAGAAACAATTAAAACAGGCGGTGCAATTAAAAATAATGCAACTTATTTGGAAAAGGGATGATTTAAATCTGTGTTTCGCAAACGTGGCCATTTTAAGATGCGTGGGCTTCAACTCCCAGAATTCCCCACCCAGCATTTGTAGACTTCACCTTCCAAAATTCCTTACCCAGCATATATAGACTTCAATTCCCAGAATTCTCCAGGTAGGACTTCAACTCCCAGAATTCCCCAGCAGCATGCAGGCTGGGGAATTCTGGGAATTGAAGTCCATATAGCTTATAAAAACGATGAGTTCAAATGCTTAGTTCCAAATCATTGACAAACTCCAGCCTTCCCAGTGGAACCTGAGAGCTGTGCTGGTTGGGGACGATGGGAATCCTTGTACCAGATGTTATTAAGTTTCAGCTTATTAACAACTGCCCAGCTATCCACCGAGAACTTCTCAGGGGTGAACCAATGAGATGAGAGAATCACATTAAAATGAAAACCCAATGGAAACTCCATTGAAAACACCAACCCATGTGTCCCTGCCAGAACCCCCAAAACTAGCACCCTGCCTCTGTGCCAATAGCAGTGGCTGATGGTCTTTGGACGGCCACTGGGAACATTGTCAGTAGCTCCTCTCCTGACCCAGGAAAAGTGGGGGCCACTGAACTGTACGACCAGTCTCCCCACGTTCTATAGATCTTATCAGAATTACAGAGTTGGAAGGGACCCTGGAGGTCTTCTAGTCCAGCCCCCTCCTCAAACAGGAAACCCCATACTATTCCAAATAGGTGTACCAATCTCCTCTTAAAAACCTCCAGTGATGGAGCATTCACAGCTTCTGGTGGCAAGCTGTTCCACTGGTTAATTGTTCCAACTCAGTGACTTCTTGCTGTCACGTGCCAAAAGCGGGAGGAGCACGGTGGGCAGGGGGGAGTCGCGTACACGCATGCCTGCACCCGTAATTCAATGCCCCCCTGTGCCGTGACCCCCCATGCATGCATGCACAACACACACACACACGCCGTTCCCCCCGCTTTTGGCACATGATGGCAAAAAGGTTACCGGTGGACCCAGTAGGCCCATGTTTCACCTTCCCCAGGCTCCAGAGGCTTTCTTGGAGCCTGGGGAGGCCGGAAACGGCCCATTTCCTGATTTTTGAAGGCCCGAAAATCAGCTGGCCGGCACGCGCATGTGCGCTGGAGTTCAGCTTGGGCAACACTTGCGTGCCCACAGATATGGCTCCACGTGCCATAGGTTTGCCATCACAGTTCTAACTGTTAGGAAATTTCTCCTTAATTCCAGGTTGCTTCTCTCCTTGATATCTTTCCATCCATTGCTTCTCGTCCTGCTTTCAGGTGTTTTGGAGAACAGATGACCCCCCTCTTCTTCTTTGGGGCAGCCTCGTCTGCTCTCTTCCTCACCGTGTGCTTTTCATGTAATCCTCCTTCGTCTCCTTCTTCCCCCTTTGCCTGGGCTTGAGATTTTGGAGGGTGAGAGAGTGGGTCTGGGTGCACCATTGTGACAACATGACCAGGAACTGTGCAAGAAAAACAAACATGGAGTCAGAGACGCCGGCACGAAGTTGTAGTTTTCTTCTAAATAAATATATTTCACATTTAGAGGTAGTCCTCGATTTACGATCATAACTGAGCCGAAAATTTCTGTTGCTAAGCGAGACCTATGCTAAGTGAGTTTTGCCCCAACTTTCTTGCCACCGTTGTTAAGTGAATCACTGCAGTGGGTAAGTCAGTAACTCGGTTGTTAAGGGAATCTGGCTGCCGCCTTGCCTTTGCTTGACAGAAGGTCGCCAAAGGGGATCGATCGCGTGATCCCAGGAACACTGCGACCGTCATAAATAGGAGTCGGTGGCCAAGCGGCTGAATTTTGATCTTGGGGAAGCTTGTAACGGTTGTTAAGTGTGAAAAATGGTCACAAGTCACTTTTTTCAGTGATGGGGTAACTTCGAATGGTCACTAAATGAAGTGTTCTAAGTCGAGGACTATCAGTATATATATATGCAACAAAAAAACGAGAGCCGGGCACATCGCTACATCGTGAGGTAAATCGTGAGGTGAGGTAAATCGTGAGGTAAATCGTGAGGTAAATCACAAAACAGCATAGAGAGCAAACAAAAGGGAAAAAAAGGCGGGAAAAAAGGGAAACTCCCCTTTTACACCCAACGACCAATCATAACGAAGGTTGCCTCACGCAGCAGCCCGCACTCTCCAAACAATCAACTACAATGGTGGGTTGTGGCTCATTATACTGTATACTTTACAGTAATATTTAATCTTTAATAAGATTAAAGATTTTATAGAGGTGCTATTATGCAAAGACACTGGAGAAAAAAGAGAGAAATGGGCTCCATTTCTCCACTCCACTCCAAATCGGAGTCTGCTTTGCAACCACAATAAACTGATACAAGTAGTCCTCGATTTACAACATGCCGTTTAGTGACCGTTCAAAGTTACAACTTCACTGAAAAAAAAATGGTGCATGACCATTTTCTCACACTTATGACCATTTTGGTCACGTGAACAAAATTCAGACGCTTGGCAAACTGACTCATATTTATGACTGTATCCCAGATTCCCTTAGCAACTGTGTTGCTAACTGAACAGCTCCAGGGATTCACTTAACAACCGTGGCAAGAAAGTTCGTAAAGCGGGGCAAAGCTCATTGAACCACTGCCTCACAGAGATTTGGGGCTCTGTTGTGAGCTTAGGTCGAGAACTCCCTGTATTTTATGAAATGGAGTAGGACCCAGAATCAAGACTAGCATCCTGGCTTGACTACTGCAGAAGTCGAGCGAGGGGCTACCCTTGAACGCTATCCACCAGCATCCAATGGCACAAAAAAAGGCCGCCACGTTATATCTCGAGGCACCGTTTCGCAGCACATCACATCCATGTTGTGCACATTGTTTGCTGGACACAATTCAAGGCCTTGGTTTTGGTCTCTAAACGGGACCAAAAAGGGCCCGTTTAAGAAATAAGCTACCTTGGAACTGAGCGTGATTTTAAGGTTGTGGAGAAGGGGCACTGAAGGATGCAGAAGAGAAAGCCTTGTTATCGGAATTCAGAGCATTTGAGTTCATATATAGTTAATTTTAACTGGTTTTTTTTTTTAATGGGATGTTAAGTTTTGTTCTTTATAGCGAATTGGCGTGCATTCAACGAGCAGGAAGTTGGGACAGAGCGAGTAAATGAAGAAATTGGCAATCAGCAAAGGGCAAATATTGAATCGAGAAAAAAAAGTATAAGCATGTATCAAATCCAGACGCCACCAGGAAAATAAATATTCCATGCAAGTCCACTCAACGCAGCCAAGTTTTTCAGAACGAAAAATGGCGGCTGGAATGGCAGCCAAGGAGGAGGAGAAAAGAGAACACCAGGTCACCCAAGTTCAGAGACTCTGAGACGCTTCTGACAAATATCGGTACAGGTAGTCCTTGATTTACAACCATTCGTTTAGTGACCGTCCAAAGGTACAACGGCACTGAAACACGATGATTTACAACAACATTCGCAGCTCCCCATGTTCAGAGGATCAAAACTGCGATATTTGGCAACCCGCATATACAGTCAGGCCTCGACTTTTAACCACGACGGAGCCCAAAATTTATGTTGTGAAGTGAGACAATTATTGAATTTTGCCCCATTTACGACCTTTCATGCCACAGTTGTTGTTTTTTTTAATTGAAAAAGTTTTACAATACAAAATTTTTCATTTTTTCCCTCCCCCAACCACCCCTTCCCCCCTACCTCCCTCCACCCCAACCCCATTCCCCTCCCCATCCCCCCCTTGACTTCCGCTACAAATTTTTTAAAAAAGTTTTTTTTAAAAAGGAAAAAAATTAAAAAAAGAAGAAAAACCAGTACATATAACAAAATAATATAACTAATAAAATTTTTCTAAAATTAACAATCTTGTAGTAAAAAGAACTAATAATAATAAAATTTACCTCATTAATCAACCATCAATATTCATTAATATCATACCTTTCTGTATCCCAACTACACCCCTCAGCTAAAAAAAACCAAAACATAGAACATATCTCTATTCTAATAAGATGTTTAAAATTAACAATCTTGTAGTAAAAAGAACTAATAATAATAAAATTTACCTCATTAATCAACCATCAATATTCATCTACCAATCGATAAGATACTTATAATATTTAGATCCAATTAAAAAATTAACATTACTAATTATATACCAAAATCCATCCCCCTTATAATAAAATATAATATGTCACCTCCATATCCATATGATTTTAACTACACCCCTCAACTGAAAAACCAAAACATAAAACTTATCTCTATTCTAATAAAATATAATATATATGATTATACATATATAGTTATAATTATACAATTATATCCAAAAAAGTTTTTCTATCTACCACATACCACAGTTGTTAAGTGAATCACTGCCGTTGCTAAATTGGTAACACGGTTGTTAAACAAACCTGGCTTAAATATGATTAAATATGAAACCGTCATAAATATGAGTCAGTAGCCAAGCATCTGAATTTTGATCACCTGGCTATGAGGATGCTGCAATGGTCGTAAATATGAAAAACGGTCATAAGTCATTTTTTTTCTCTGCCGTTGTAACTTTCGTCACTAAATGAACAGTTGTAAGTCGAGGAGTACCTCTAAATAAAAGAGAAGAACCTCCAATCTCAGGAGCAGAAAGCTCTGTTTTACCTTTGAGGAGACTCTGGCATTTTCCAGCAATACCCTAGTCCACACTGCGGGGTGTCGTGCCACAAATTTCCAATCCTTGCAGACTTCCGCGGCCCTCAGCAACGTCTTGGTGTCGAGGTATGTGAAGATGCAGAAGAGGGCAGCCCGCATCTTCAGGATCTCCGGGCTGATGACCTCGTTGGAACGGGAGGCGCTTCCCCTCTCCGGCCGGGCCGCTTTTCCAGCATCGGACCTGGCTGGGGCGTAAAAAATTATTAGTTATATTTATATGCTGCTCAGCTCACTGTCAAGCCACTCTGGGAGGCTTACGAGCATCACCAAAACAGAGGTGCAAACTTTGAGAGATTAAATACAGGTAGTCCTCAATTTACAATTATTATTGTGTTAAAGGCCCCTGGCACATATGAGCTAGTCGTTCCTGACTCTAGGGGGCAGTGCTAGTCTCTGTTTCAAAGCTGAAGAGCCAGTGCTGTCCGAAGACGTCTCTGTAGTCATGTGGCTGGCATGACTCAAGGCCAAAGGCGCACGGAACGCTGTTCCCTTCCCACCAAAGGGGGTCCCTATTTTTCTACTTGCATTTTTTACGTGCTTTCGAACTGCTAGGTTGACAGAACATGGGACAAGTAACGGGAGCTCACCCCGTTCTGTGGCACTCGGGACTCGAACCGCCGAACTGCTGAACTTTTGATCGATAAGCTCAGCGTCTTAGCCACTAAGCCACCACATCCCATTAATTGTGTTATTCTGTTATTCTGTTATTATACAATTATTATTAATTCTGTTATTCTGTTACCGTTAACCAATGATTAACCCACTACTCCTACTGGACACTGGTCTACTTGGTGGACATACCCTACCTGCCATCCTGGAATTGTGTCCTGGCCTGGAGAAATTCACCTGCTGGACCTCAGCGGGCACCCTGGGTTCCAGCTCCCACATTTCCGCCTCCGACTCGGTGGTCCGGGATCCGATATCAGAGATGTCTCCTTCTTCGCCTTCGGTGCTGTTCCGGTACGGCCGGCGGTGCCAATTTTGAATGGCCTGTCTGCGCAAAGCTGAGCTGCGCACACCGGCAGGCCGGTCGAAGCCGCTCTCCGAACCTCGAGACTGGTAGGATGGTCCATTGCTGTTCTCGCCCCCATGATAGGCTTCAGGACTGTCGCTGTCGTAGCACCCCGAACTCTGGGAGACCGCCTTGGCGCAGCTGGAGGCCCTGAAATGAGAGAGCCAAAAATCTGGAATCTAATAAACTATCAAGTCTTCCAGGCCTGCCTTCGAGTTGTCATAAGCAGGAGGGGGGAAAACTGACGGAGCTGCTCAGCTGCCTTGACCAAAAGCACATTCCACCTGTGCCTTTCTCCAGATTGTATCCCAGGTTACAGCCGAAGAATGTGATTTATGACACATCCAGGTGGGAGAGGGTAGACAGGGTCATAGAGGGCCATAAATTACGTGGAGGCAGAGCTGACTCCGCTTGGGTAATTGCCGAAATGTTGCTCCTAATAAATAACTGAATTTCTTTTGAAAATTGGAGATTATTTGTAGCTCAGGGATGGCATGAGGGGTCCTTGGTGCTCTCTGAGAACCTGGAAGGGTCAAAGGATCAACCCAGCATCATCTAGAACAGGGGTCCCCAAAACCCTGTGCTGTGGCATGCCAAAAACCGGGCCGCGGAAACCAGCCCCATCCGAGGGATGCAGTCAGCATGAGAAGCCATGTCCCCCACCACGGAACCAGTCCCTAGTGCCCCAAAGATTAAGGGGCCTCTGACCAGAGACCCCGCCAATTTCGGGGTCTCTGGTCTCTGAGCTATGCAGTGGGCAGAGCTAGTATTTTGGTGATGGAGCCTAATGAGAAAACCCTACTCACTTGACAATAGAAATATCAAGATACAAGGTTGGCCAATTGTCAAACTGAATGGACAACTCGGCGCTAACTCGCTGTGGGACAACTCAACGGAAGGAAACGACAATATTACCGTTCATAATAATGGTCACACGTCAAATTTTGCTTTTTGCTGTTTCACCCACTTTCGATTCTCGATAATATTAAGAGAGGAACGGGTCTACAGTTCTGTGGTCCCGTGGTGAGTTGGACACAGCGAGTTTTCCCACGGCAAGTTAAGGAGCAGAAAGTTGGCCACGGCGACTTTTCTTAGACCCGATTGGAAAAAGCAGCCTTTTTCTTTCCCCATTCCCAAAGATTTACAGGTTAAACCCAGGTAGACATGCACCCTCAACCCAAGGCTTGCCTATTTTCATCCCAGCCATGTTTTAACTGTGTTCCTTAGAACAAGAGTCTCCAGCCTTGGTAAGTTTAAGACTTGTGGACGAATTCTGGGAGTTGAAGTCCACAAATCTTAAACTTACCAAGGTTGGAGACCCTTGCCTTAGAAGATACACGTCAGCTGATTTTCAATCGCCTTTTACAAGTTGGGACTTAGGCTGGAATAAAAACGAGCCACGCCCGGTTTCCAGAAACTTTGTGCCTGGCACAATCATGCCACGCTTTTCAGAGCGTGAATTCAGCCCGCCGCTTGTGCCAATGGAGCTCCATTGCGTGTGCAAACGGAGTTACACGGAATCAACCCATCTCCCTGCCAACGCTGGTCCCCCAAAGCTGGAAAGGTTGGGGGGCCTGCTGTTTTAACGCTTTCAGTAAAAATGATAATTAAAAAAAAAAAGAAAATAAATTGAAAAAGCAAAAAAAAAAAAAAGGAAACGACCAGACTTGCAAAGCGCACGTCTACGAGTTGATTTCATACCCGGTGCTGGATGATGACCTCTGATTGGAAACGGCGTAAGAGCTGTGCGGGGTTGTGTCAGCCATCGAATGCTTGTCTCTCTGAAAGGAGAGACAACAGGGAGGTCACCCCAGTTCACCCCACATCCATGAAACCACTAGTTCCTGCTCAGAGGTAGGTTTCAGCAGGTTCTGACCAGTTCTGGAGAACCGGTAGTGGAAATTTTGAATAGTTCGGAGAACCGGTAGTAAAAATTCTGACTGGTCCCGTCCCCATCTATTCTCTGCCTCCCGAGTCCCAGATGATCGGGAGGAAATGGGGATTTTGCAGTATCCTTCCCCTGGAGTGGGGTGGGAATGGAGATTTTACAGTATCCTTCCCCTGCCATGTCCACCAAGCCACGTCCACCAAGCCACACCCACTGTTCCTGCTCCCCACATGGTATCACCCATGACCACCGTCGTATAGATGATGGAGAGCAGGAATTCAAATTTGCATGACCTTCAAAAGGGAAAATGATTGCAACATTTCAGGATGCTCTTTTTAACACAGCTGTGTCTTTTCTTCTTTTTTCAACCGATTAATCCAAACAGAGCTGGAAGGGACCTTGGGGATTTTCTACTCCAACCCCCTACTCAAGCACCATTCCAGACAAGGGGTGGATCTAGTCTCTTCTTAAAAACCTCCAGTGATGAAGCACCCACAAACTTCTGGTAGCAAGTTGTTCCACTGGTTAATTGTTCTGTTCAGGGGTGAAATGCTCCCGGTTCGGACCGGATCGCCCGATCCGGTAGCGATGACGGTGGGTGGTTCGGAGAATTGGTAGCAAAAATCCCTGCCCCCTCCTGCATGCCCAGCTGAGCCGCGCGATCATCAGAGGCTTTTTTTTTACTTTTAAAAGCATTTTTTTCTACAACCTCTTCAGCTGAAAAAATGCTTTTAAAAGTGTAAAAAAAAAGCCTCTGATGATCGTGCGGCTCAGCTGGGATCGTCAGAGGCTTTTAAAAGCATTTTTTTAAAAGCTTCTCTGACGATCCCAGCTGAGTTGCCTGATCGGCAGAGGCTTTTCAAAGCATTAGAAAAAATACTTTGAAAAGTTAAAAAAAAAAGCTTCTGATGATTGCGTGGCTCAGCTGGGATCATCAGAGGCTTTTCAAAGCATTTTTTTAAAAGCCTCTCTGACGATCCCAGCTGAGTTGCCTGATCGGCAGAGGCTTTTCAAAGCATTTTTTAAAAAGCCTCTCTGACGATCCCAGCTGAGTTGCCTGATTGGCAGAGGCTTTTCAAAGCATTAGAAAAAATGCTTTGAAAAGTTAAAAAAAAAGCTTCTGATGATCGTGTGGCTCAGCTGGGATCGTCAGAGGCTTTTCAAAGCATTTTTTAAAAAGCCTCTCTGACGATCCCAGCTGAGTTGCCTGATCGCCAGAGGCTTTTCAAAGCATTAGAAAAAATGCTTTGAAAAGTTTTTTTTTAAAGTTGGCCACGCCCACCCAGTCACATTACACCCCCCCAAGCCACGCCCACAGAACCAGTAGTAAGAAATTTTACAATTCACCTCTGGTTCTGTTAGGAAGTTTCTCCTTCAATCTAGGTTGCTTCTCTCTTTGTTCAGTTTCCATCCGTTGTTTCTTTTCCTCCTTTTCTGGTGCTTTGGACAATAGGTTGAGCCCCCCCCTCCCCCACTCTTTCGGACAGCCCCTCAAATACTGGAATTTGATTGGCATTTGATTGATGGGATCAAGTCATCACCATTGGCAACCGTTCCAGCTGGCTCGCGACACACAAAATCAGCCGGTGTAATCAGATTTGCTTAACAACCGGCTGATTCACTTACTAACTGCAGTCATTGGTTTAACAACTTTGACCAAAAAGGATGCCAAACTAGGGGCAATTCATTTAATAACTGCCTTGCTTAGCAACTGATCTTTTGGCCTCACTGTTGTTGTAAATCAAAGACTAATTGTAACCAACTAGTCCAGGGATCAGCAACCTTAAACACTCAAAGAGCCGTTTGGACCCGTTTCCCCCAGAAAAGAAAACACCGGGAGCCACAAAACCCTTCCTGTGCCTGGCTATTTCTTGAGAAGCCACAAAACTAGCATTAGGTAGTTGAATTAAACGTCCTGTTTTCTTCTGGAACTTTTCTTTTCTTGGATTTATCCATGGTTGGCCTACCGGGGGTTGAAAAGCTCAATAAATTGCATGCCGGCGGGTGTTGCACATTGGCGGTTGTGACACATATTTTGAGTGACAGGGAGCCACATGCAGCTCCAGAGTTGCAGGTTGCTGACTCCTGAACAATTCCTCTAATTTTTCTGGCCATCCCTTAGCAGCTGGATCCATTTTCCAAATTCTTCTCAATTTCAAATCAAAACAGAGCGTAAGTCTGAATTAAATTAGGTAGTCCTCGACGTACGACTACAATTGATCCCAAATTTCCATCACTAAACAATGTTACTAAGAGAGGAATGAGTCTGAGGTACAGGGAGTCCTCGTTTTATGACCAAAATTGAGCCAACATTTCTGCAACTAAGTGATACATTTGTCAAAGTGAGTTTTGTCCCATTTTTACCACCTTTCCTGCCGCAGTTATTAAACGAATCACCGCCACTGTTAAGTTAGTAACGGCGTCGTTGAGTGAATCTAGTTCCCCATTGACTTTGCGTGTCAGAAGGTCACAAAGAGGGAATGTTGTAACCCTGGGACACTGTAAACCGTCGTAAGTGTGAGTCAGTTGCCAAGCATCTGAATTTTGATCTCGTGACCATGGGAACGCCGCAACGGTCGTAAATGTGAAAAATGTCGTAAGTCACTTTTTTCGGTGCTGTTTTAAGTTTGAAAGGTAACTAGATAAATTGAGGACTACCAGTAATGATTTAAATGAGCCTGTGTAGCGTAGGGGGTTAATGCCTCCTACTAAAGGCAGCAATTAACACCAGCTGCCTGTAATTTCTGTGAGTTCAATCCTCGCCAGGCTCAAGGTCGACTCAGCCTTCCATCCTTTCTAAGGTGGGTAAATTGAGGACCCAGTTTGTGGGGGCAATAAGCTGACTTTGTATAAATATACAAAAGTATGAAGGCTATTGCTTAATGCATTGTAAGCCGCCCTGAGTCTCCGGAGAAGGGCGGCATATAAATCAAATTAAAAAAAAAAAATGGGAGTTTCTTTCATATATCTGTATCTTACAATTCTGATTTCATTGCATAATACCTCCTGCCTCCAGATGATTCAGATACCTCTGAATTGTTCCAATATTTGAGGGGCTGCCCCAAACAAAAGGGGGGGGTATCAACCGATTCTCCAAAGCACCAGAAATTAAGGAGAAACTTCCTAACAGTGAGAACAATTACAGTAATCAGTGGAACCAGAAGTTGGGTGCTCCATCACTGAAAGTTTTCAAGAAGAGTCACTTGTCTGAGATGGTATAAATTCTCCAGCTTGGGCAGGGGGTTCCTTGAAGGCCCCCAAGGTCCCTTCCAGCTTTATTCTGAACTGGAATGTTTGAATTCCTAAGAAAACTGGAGAAGATCCTTCTAATGGGTTCTCTTTCCCTACAGAGATCCTGGCTGCTGATCATCTGCTTTTAACTTGGATGAGATCTGACCACGGCAGAGGACTCAACAAAAAGGTCCAACATCCCAGATGTGGATGTCAGCAGGAACCATTTTGTTCTGAAAAGCCAACATCTCCTTCCAACATGGATGCTGAACTACATTCTAGGCGGTGCGACACATCACTCAGTAACTATGTGTAACTATGCAACTCGTTGTATAACTCCCAACAGTCTCCAAGGATACAGGTTAAAGTCTGCCAATCTACCTTATCAGAGCCGAGGCTGAGAAGAACGACATTCTCGCACGATCGCTTAAGAAGCAAAGAAACCCCCCCACCTTGGGATGTTTTCACAGATCGAAACGTAGATTTTAAGGAGCTTAGAGCAAAAACAGATGTTTACCGCACGATATAAATATAAGCCGATTGTTCCCCTTGGTGCATCCTTTTAAGAACATCTTGACATCTATCAATAAGCTGAATAAGCTCCATTCATCTGCTGGCTCTCTTAGATTTCTTTTAGAATAGGGGTCTCCAACCTTGGCCATTTTAAGACCTGTGGACTTCAACTCCCAGAATTCCTCAGCTTAGTATGAAGAAATTGAGCCGGAATAAAATAAAATTCCTAAATAAAAAAAACAGCCTCACTATGGGTTTCATCCATACAAAACGTGGTGATCTGGTTTGGAATATTGCTTCTTGTCCTCAAGACAAGACAGGAGAAGAAGCAACGGATGGAAGCTAATCAAAGCAGAGAAGCAACCTGGGATTAAGGAGAAATTTCCAGACAGTGAGAACAATTAACCAGTGGAACAGCCTGCCTCTAGAAGTTGTGAATCCTCCAACACTGGAGGTTTTTAAGAGATTGGACAACTATTCGTCTGGAACGGTAGAGGGTCTCCTGCCTGAGCAGGGGGTTGGACTAGAAGACCTCCAAGGTCCCTTCCCACTCTGTTGTTCTGTTACTGACAAGCATCATACCCTTGAACGTGGAGTTTCTATTTACCCACGCTGACCACGCTTGCATCGACATACTCAGTGTAAACCTGGCTGAAGGATTTTTATGCATTTAACACTGGAGGTTGCCCTGAATGAGCAGAGAGTTTCCCAGAGTTGAAGAAGGAACCCAGAGGAGTTGAGAATAGAGTAGAGTAGAGTACAGTAGAGTAGAGTGGAGTGGAGTAAAGTAGAGTAGAGTAGAGTAGACTCGACTCGACTCGACTCGACTCGACTAGACGAATAGAAATAGGATAGGGTAAGGTAGGGTAGGGTAGGGTAGGATAGGGTAGAGTGGAGTGGAGTAAAGTAGAGGAATAAACTAGACTACACTGAAGGAATAGAAATAGGGTAGGGTAGGGTAGAGTAGAGTAGAGGAATAGATTAGACTAGACTAGAGGAATAAAAATAGGATAGGGTAGGATAGAGCAGAGTAGAGTAGAGGAATAGAGTAGAGTAGAGTAGAGTAGAGTAGAGTAGAGTAGAGTAAAGTAGAGTAGAGTAGAGTAAAGTAGAGTAAAGTAGAGTAGAGGAATAGACTAGACTAGACTAGACTGGAGGAATAAAAATAGGATAGGGTAGGATAGAGCAGAGTAGAGTAGAGGAATAGAGTAGAGTAGAGTAGAGTAGAGTAGAGTAGAGTAGAGTAGAGTAGAGTAGAGTAGAGTAAAGTAGAGTAGAGGAATAGACTAGACTAGACTAGACTGGAGGAATAGAAATAGGATAGGGTAGGGTAGGGTAGAGTAGAGTAGAATACAGTAGAGTAGAGTAAAGTAGAGTAGAGGAATAGACTAGAATAGACTAGAGGAATAGAAATAGGATAGGGTAGGGTAGGGTAGGGTAGGGTAGGGTAGAGTAGAGTAGAGTAGAGTAGAGTAGAGTAGAGTAGAGTAGAGTAGAGTAGAGTAGAGTAGAGTAGAGTAGAGTAGAGGAATAGACTAGACTAGACTGGAGAAATAGAAATAGGATAGGGTAGGGTAGGATAGGGTAGAATAGAGGAATAGACTAGATTAGAGGAATAAAAATAGGATAGGGTAGGCTAGAGTAGAGTAGAGTACAGGAATAGAGTAGACAAGAGGAATAGAGTAGAGTAGACTAGACTAGACTAGACTAGAAGAATAGAAATAGGATAGGGTAGGGTAGGGTAGGGTAGGGTAGGGTAGAGTAGAATAGAATAGAATAGAATAGAATAGAATAGAATAGAATAGAATAGAACAGAACAGAACAGAACAGAACAGAACAGAACAGAACAGAACAGAACAGAACAGAATAGTTGGAAGCATGTTGGAGGTCCTTCTAGTTGAACCCTTTGCTCAAGCAGGAGATCCTATACCATTTCGGACAAGTCATTATCCGGTCTCTTCTTAAAAGCCTCCAGTGATGAAGCACCCACGATTTCTGGCGACAAGCTGTTCCACTGGCTAATTGTCCTGACTGTTAGGAAGTTGAGGTCCTGCCTTGACCACGATCTCCATCTCTTCCGGGAAGACCCACCTCACCCTTGGCTTCATTAGCTCCGCCACGGTTGGTGTTTTTGGATCCCGGCATACTACATCTTCCCAAACTACAATTCGGAGTAGTTCCACAACTGCTGCTGATGATCTGGAGCTGCTTCTCGGCTCGGTCCGCTCGGTCCAGGAGCTCCTCAATGAACTGCTGAAGGCGCACTTTGGCATTGGCTTCGCGGACGGCCGTCTCTTTCAAGAACTGGTCAATCTGGATGACCTCCCTGCGGGCAAGAAGCGGAGAATTAGAGCCACACGCCTGGATTAGAGAGATACATACAATTACAGGCAATCCTCGTTTTACGACTGCAATTGAGCCCCAACCTCTCTGCGGCTCAGCGAGACCGTTGTTCAGTGAGTTTTGCCCCGTTTTACGACCTCTCTCGCCACCGTCGTTAAGCGAATCTCTGCTGTTGTTAAGTCAGTAACACCGTTGTTCAGTGAATCGGGCTTCCCCATTGTCAGAAGGTCGCAAAAAAGGGGATCGCCATGACACACACACACCCCCGGGACGCTACGGCCATCATAAATGTGAATCAGTTGCCCAGGGTCTGAATTTTGATCCATAAGGATGATGCGATGGTCATAAGTGTGAAAAATGTCGCGGCCTTTGTAACTTTGAATGATCACTAAACGAAAGGTTGTAAGTCAGAGGTCTTCAAACTTGGCAGCTTTATGACTGGTGGACTTCAACTCCCAGAATTCTCCAGCCAGCTATGCTGGCTGGAGAATTCTGGGAGTTGAAGTCCACCAGTCTTAAAGCTGCCAAGTTTGAAGACCTCTGTTGTAAGTCGAGGATTACCTATAGTCCTCGGCTAACAACCACAGCCTGCATCGTTTCGGATGAAAGCTGCGACAGCAATGAGGTGGATCATCACGAGTCAGACCTAATTGTGCAACCTTTTTTTTGCAGTTGTTGTTAAGCGAATCCTCATGGTCGCTGAACGAATCTAGAGTCATTAAGCGAAAAGATTGTTCACGACAGGGTGTTTTTGCTAAAAATGTAATGAAACACCAGGTTTTTTGGCAAAAACTTGATAAATCAAGCATGCCACTGAATTCAGGTCGTGCTCAGCTCACAATGGTCGATTTAACGACCGTTCAGATTTACGACGGAACTGAAAACAGCGGCTGATTCCATTGTTCACACTTACGACTGTCACAGCATCCCCCGTGGCAAAGTGAATAAAACCCAGACGCTTGGCCAGCGGTTCATATTTATGACGGTGGCACATGCCGTTGATCATGTGATCCCCTTTGACAGCAACGTCAACGGGGAAGTCAGATCCGCTTAACGACCCTTTTCCTAACTGAAAAACGGCATCGATTCACTTAACAGCGGGGGCAAGGAAGGTGGTCCAATAGGAACAAAACACATTTAACAATTGTTTTTCGCAAAATTTTGAGCTCCATTGTGGTCGTAAGTTGAGGGCAACTTGTACAGGAATAACCCAGAGGCCCTACAATATTTCCGACGACGTGCGTCAGCCGGCTAAACTCCGGTTATGCCTGAATGCCTGAAAATTACATCTATTTGTTTTTTAAAAATCAACCTTGATTTTTTTATTTAAAAAAAATGCAAAAATGTCTCCGCAGATCTTCTCCATCGCAGCTTGGAAACCGCAAAGTGGAAAAGGAACCACACCGGAGGGGTTTTCTGTGAAAAGGGAGAACGCCGCAATGTTATAAAATCCGGAAGAAAAGGCCAGGCGAGGGAGAAGCATTAAACCGCCAGCAAGCAGCAGGGAGACGCTGCGGATGTTAATTAAAAGCTTAGGTGAATAAACGGGTGGAAGCACCGGGCCTAATTGGCCGCAATAAACACAGGCGGAGTTGCAACCTAGGGAGACGGTGGATGGCAGGGAAACGGCTCAAGGGGTTTCTTCGGAGGAGCTCAGCCAAAGGCCCTTGGCCGGCTGGCTTCAGGGGAGGGGGCTGGAGGAGGGCCCCCTCTATGGAAGGAACGGAGGGAGGGAGGGAGGGAGGGAGGGAAGGAGGCCTGGAATTTAGGATGGATGGATGGCCTGGAGGGAGGAGGGAGGAAGATGAAGAAAGGAAGGGAAGGGAGGAAAGGAAGGACGAGAGAGGAAGAGGAAGGAAAGGAGGGAGGGATGAGTGACGGGAGGCCTGGAATTTAGGATGGATGGATGGTCTGAAGGGAGGAGGGAGGAAGGGAGGGAGGGAGGAAGGAAAGAAGAGAGGGAGGAGCGAGGGAAGGAGGCCTGGAATTTAGGATGGATGGATGACCTGGAGGGAGGAGGGAGGAAGGAAGATGAAGAAAGGAAAGGAAGGAAGAGAGGGTGGAGGGAGGAAGGAAGATGAAGAAAGGAAGGGAAGGAAGGAAGGAAAGGAAGGGAGGAAGGGTAGGAGCGAGGGAGGGAGGAAGGAAAGGAAGAAAAGAAGGGAGGGAGGAGCGAGGGAAGGAGGCCTGGAATTTAGGATGGATGGATGACCTGGAGGGAGGAGGGAGGAAGGAAGATGAAGAAAGGAAAGGAAGGAAGAGAGGGTGGAGGGAGGAAGGAAGATGAAGAAAGGAAGGGAAGGAAGGAAGGAAAGGAAGGGAGGAAGGAAGGAAGGGTAGGAGCGAGGGAGGGAGGAAGGAAAGGAAGGAAGGAAGGAAGGGTAGGAGGGAGGGAGGAAGGAAGGGAGGGAGGAAGGAAGAGGATGGAAGGAAGGAAGAGGAAGAAAAGGAAGGAAGGAAGGGTAGGAGGGAGGGAGGAAGGAAAGGAAGGAAGGAAGGAAGGGTAGGAGGGAGGGAGGAAGGAAGGGAGGAAGGAAGGAAGAGGATGGAAGGAAGGAAGAGGAAGAAAAGGAAGGAAGGAAGGGTAGGAGGGAGGGAGGAAGGAAAGGAAGGAAGGAAGGAAGGGTAGGAGGGAGGGAGGAAGGAAGGGAGGAAGGAAGGAAGAGGATGGAAGGAAGGAAGAGGAAGAAAAGGAAGGAAGGAAAGGTAGGAGGGAGGGAGGAAGGAAAGGAAGGAAGGAAGGAAGGGTAGGAGGGAGGGAGGAAGGAAGGGAGGAAGGAAGGAAGAGGATGGAAGGAAGGAAGAGGAAGAAAAGGAAGGAAGGAAGGGTAGGAGGGAGGGAGGAAGGAAGGAAAGGAAGGAAGGAAGGAAGGGTAGGAGGGAGGGAGGAAGGAAGGGAGGAAGGAAGGAAGAGGATGGAAGGAAGGAAGAGGAAGAAAAGGAAGGAAGGAAGGGTGGGAGGAAGGGAGGATGGGAGCATGGGAGTTGGGAGAGGGAGGGGGAGGGGGAGGGAGGGAATGCAGTGCAGTGTCCGGTGTGTGTGTGTGTATGTGTCACATGATCCCCTTTTGCAATCTTCTGAGAAGCCAAGTCAATGGGAAAGGCAGGCTCACTCAACAACTGAGCTACTAACTTAACAACTGCAGTGATTTCTTGCAACGGTTACAAGAAATGTCGTAAAAAGGGGGCAAAACTCATTTAACAAATTTCTTACTTAGCCACATAAATGTTGGGCTCAGTTGTGGTCGTATGTCGAGGACTGTCATTGGAATCCCTGCCCCATGCAAACCCCCCAAAAACCAAAGTAGCCCCATGAGGTACAATGTGGGGACTCCCTCCACTCACAAACAGCCCAATTTACAGATGGGAAAGAAATGCACTTTATATAGAATCGTCTTCCTGTGAGCCATGAAGGTTATTCCTTGTTAAAATTCAATTCCGTTTAAAATGCGGTAGGCTCTCACACCTCCACTGTTTATTCCTGCTCGGTCTGCACATTCAAACCGAGGTTGACAGTTCGAGTCAGGGAGAGCGTTGCTTCCGTTGCCCAAAATAAAAATAAAAAATAGGATTAATTTGCTGCACTTTCAGATATGCATCCGTTTAATTGGCACCGAGCAGACAAGGAAACAGCGAAAAGTTGCCGATGGAAATTCCAGCAAAGAGAATATTGAATGGGGTTGGAATTTATATATCACTCAAAGAGGTGAGGATATTCCCAAAATGTTTAAACACCAGAGAAATCAATCCTTCTATTTCACTTATTTATTTGGGGGTAGTGAAGAAGATACTGTGTCTGGAAACAGAATAACAGTAAGACACAGTTGGAAGGGACCTTGAGGTCTTCTAGTCTAACCCCCTGCTTAAGCATCTGTGACTTCTTATCCTGCCTTCCGTTGTTTTGGATAATACGTGGTCCTCTTCTTCTTCTTTGGGGCAGCCCCTCAAATATTGGAAGACCCCTAGCCCTTCTTTTCCCTAGATTAGCCCTACCGAATTCCTGCAACTATTCTTGTTCATACAAGAACGAACGTATTTGGGATATGTTCAGTGGTGGGATTCAAATAATTTAACAACCGATTCTCTGCCCTAATGATTTCTTCCAACAACCGGTTTGCCAAACTGCTCAGAAAGTTAACAACCGGTTCTCCCGAAGTGGTGTGAACTGGTTAAATCCCACCACTGGATATGTTCCATTCAGGCTTGTTACCCATAGACTATGGCTGAATGAGAAGTTATAGCCTATTCAATAAATTGCAAGGTTTTTTTTGCAATAAATTGCAAATAAATTCAGTTTTCTGACCTCACTCAGAACAGATCCAATTCTTCAAGATTGTCTGGACAAGTCCCTGCAGATTCTTGGCCGAGTTTTTTTTTCCTACCAAGAAGTGGGTTATCATTGCCTCCTTCCTAGGGCTGAGAAGAAAGTGACTGGCCCAAGATCAGCTGTTTTTTGTGCTTAAGGCGGGACTAGAACTCACCGTCTTCTGGTGATTGGCTCAAGCTCACCCAGTCAGCTTTCATGACTAAACGGGACTAGAACTCACAGTCTCCTGGTAATTGGCTCAAAGTCACTCAACCTACTAATGTCTAAGATGAGACTACAATTAGGAGCCTGGTAGCTCAGCAGACTAAAAGCACTGTGATTAACACCAGCTGTCTGCAATTACTGTAAGTTCGGATCTCACCAGGCTCAAGGTTGACTCAGCCTTCCATCCTTTCTAAGGTGGGTAAAATTGAGGACCCAGTTTGTGGGGGCAATAAGCTGACTTTGTATAAATATACAAAAGTATGAAGGCTGTTGCTTAACGCATTGTAAGCTGCCCTGAGTCTCCGGAGAAGGGTGGCGTATAAATCTAATTTAAAAAAAAAAGAACTCACAACTTCCTAGTGGTTGGCCCAAACTTGCCTAACTGGCTTTCATGCCTAAGAGACTAGAACTCATTGTTTCCTGGTGACTGGCTCAAAGTCACTTAGTCACCTTTAATGACTAAGACAGGACTAGAACTCACAATCTCCTGGTGATCGGATCCAAGTCATTCAACCAACTTTCACATCTGAGACTAGAACTCACAACTTTCTCATGATTGGACCAAAGTCACCCAAGATGGCTTTCATACCTAAGGTGGAACTAGAACTCACAACCTCCTGGTGATTGACCCAAAGTCACCTAGCCTGCTTTAACAGCTAAGGCAGGACCAGAACTCACAACCTCCTGGTGATTGACCCAAAGTCAACCAGCTTTCCTGACCATTCCACTACTAATACTAACTGTTATGTGAACAGCTTGCCACCCTGAGTTGTGATGGCTCCATCCCTGAAGGTTTTCAAGAAATGATCGCACAACCAATTGTCCAGGATGGTATAAGGTCTCCTGCATAAGGGTGTTGTGGCTCCGTTGCCTGAGCCTGCGTCATCAGCAGGGGAGGACTCTGAGAGTGAGGGAGAGGAGTTGGCAAGGCCTCCTTCTCCAGGACTCTCCACTCTGCCAATGCCTCCGGAGGACACCGACGAGCAGGAGATAGGCCCAGAGCCAAGCTCGTCCCCGCAGCCACAGGAGGACATTGATGAGGGGAGTGAGTTTTGGTTGGATCCTCGCCAGCGTCGGAGAGACAGGAGAGCCCAGCAAAGGAAAAGGCGTGGTTGTGATTAGCTGGTGGACCACGCCTCACAGGCTATATAAGAGAGGGATTGCAGCCTATATCTTTGTGACGAACAAAACAAAGATTCATGGATCCTGGTTTTGAATCGGCCCTGCGTCTCAGCTCTGAACATTTTGGTGGTGTGTATTTGACTGAATTATTAATAAAGACGTTGGCAAGCAGCTGCGGGGATTGCTGCCAAACTTTGTTATCAGCTCACTTGGTTGCCTGCCAGTTCATTAGACTCTGATTGTCTGAGGGAGTTTATTCCTGGGAACCGGGCCAGAACAAAAGGGCTGGACTAGAAGACCTCCAAGGCCCCTCCCAGCTCTAGAATTCTACGATTTTCAAAGATGAACACGGCACAACCTCACCGGCGTATTCTCCTGCACTTAAAATAAAGCCGGCTGATCTGCTGCAGGGACTTAATTGGAAACGAAGCGAAGATTCTCATCTCTATGCAAATGCCGGTGTTAAATAAAGATCAGAGAAAGGAGAGTTACTACACGGAGCAGCTTTTGCTCTCAAGGATAGCTTTCCTCCTGAAGGCCTTGCTCCAACCGTTGAGCCGAAAAGGAAAAGTCAGCCTTTGCAAGCAAGCAAAAATTCAACAGTTTCGCTTCGAAACACTCTGGTCAATCCCAAACCTAGGGCATTTCAAATTTTCTTCCGTTCCTCTGGAAAAGGGGCTCCAAAAACCCCCTAAAGCAATTTTCCCTCGGCAGCTTTCCTATTCGAAACGCAACCTGACCTACAAGAGTTCATTTAGTGACCCTTGGACATTAGAAAGGCACTGGAAAAAAAAAGTAAATTTAGGACCGTTTTCCCGCTTGCAGCAGATCACATGATCAGAGTTTCTAGGTCGAGTCTACCTTGAGCCGGTCAGGATCGAACTGCTGACAGTGGCCTGCAATACTGTGCTCTAACCACTGCATCACCAGGGCGCTGTAGAGCAGAACTGCAACCTTCCAAGGACCTTTTTTTTGGTTGCCCTGACTAATGTCTCCTCCTCTGGAGGTGCTGTTTGGCATGGTCACTAACTGCGTTCTTAATTATAACACAATTTTTAATGGTTTTATTTAACCCAGATTTCTCCAACTTGTCGATCTTCCCAAGTATGTGGAATTCTGGGAGTTGTAGTCCCAACAAACCCAGAAGATACGAAGATGTATCATGAAGAGCCGGTTTCTGAGTTTGCCTTTTGATAATTGACAAAAATGTCTATGGACCATGGAGATTCTCAATCATCTAATCATGGTTGTTCCACCCCACAAAAAGGCAATTGAATTTTCTTGGGTTTTTTTCCTTTGAAAACGTTTCGCTTCTTGTCCAAGAAGCTTCTTCAATTCTTCAGAAGCTTCTTCGGTGAGAAGCGAAACATTTTCAAAGGAAAAAAGATGAAGAAATTCCAGGTGCCTTTTGGGGGAATAAAAGGACCTTTGAGACAACCATGATTAGATGATTGAGAATCTCCATATTTTTTGTCAAGGAAGTGCACAGCAGCCATCCAAATGAAGTCAGGGATGCTGACATGTAGTTTTATATAAATAAATATATTTAACGTCTATATTTATATCAGACGATAGGCAAACAGGAGCATCCTGAGGTAAAATCCACACAGGAACATCATCATGAGGTAAATTACAGAGCACACAGAAGAAAAAGGCGGGAAACAAGGAAACGCCCCCTTTCACCCACAGCAACCAATCACAGAGCAGATTGCCTCACGCAGGAGCCAGCTCTCTCCAGCCAATCAGCTATAACTGTGTGTTCTGACTCATGGTGCGGCTAGTCCTCAATGTACGACCACAATTGAGCCAAACATTTCTGTTGTTAAGAGAGACATTTCAGTGAATTTTGCCCAATTTATGACCTTTCTTGCCTCAGTTGTTAAATGAATCACTGCCGTTGATAAGTTAATAACCCGTTTGTTAAGGGAATCTAGCTTCCCCATTGAGACTTTGCTTGTCAGAGGGTCACAAAAAGGGATCACTGCAACCATCATTAATATGAATCCGTTGCCAATTTGAATTTTGATTACATGACCATGGGGATGCTGGAAAGGTCAACATTGTGAAAAATGGTCCCAGGTCTCTGTTTTCAGTGCCATTATAACAACGGTCACTAAATGAATCATTGTCATCAAGGACTTCCTGTACAATCTCACTGTTCCAGCCACTAAATTTAAATACCTTAACACTTTTTGATAGCTCTTACTTCAGAGGTTGAAACTTCTTGAACAATGCAACAGACGGTACAACCATCGGACACAATGGTTGCCAACACAGCCCTCCATTTGGAGAATCAACCCAAGAACTCAAAAATGAGGACTTACTGTTGCTTGCGAGTCAACTCCTGCTCCTTCAGGACAAGGTCTTGCTTGAGGGACGCCAACATCTCCACACTGACGTCCACCTGGCGGGACAGTTCTACCGCCCGGTCTTCCAGTTCTTGTTTCTCGCGGCTGAGTTTGAGGCTCTCTTGCTTGGCTTTCTCCAGTTCAGTGGTCTTGCGGTCCAATTCCACCTGCAGACGCCCCACTTGGGAGGCGATCTTCTGCTCCACTTCTTCGGTGAACTTCTCCAAACGTTTGTCTACTTCCAGCTTCTCAAAAGCCCGGATCTTCAAACGGGTCAAACCTTCTTCATAAGCTGCGTCCACCGCCGCGACGGTCGCTGCGGCGGTGCTGGCAACTGCCGGAGGTGTAGCGGAGGAAGTCATGGCTTTGCGGGTGAAGATCTCCGACAGCGGGATCTCGATCTCGTGGAAGTAGCGGGATGACGCGGTAGACGAGGACGACTCCAGCTCTTCGGCTGATAGGAGGTCGCAAGTGAGGTGCTGCTCTTTACCCTGGAAGGAAGTGCTTTCAAAGATGTCCCGGCGGGTTGCTGGACTCAAGAGGCTGGCATCGGTCGGCAGGGGGAAGATGGTGGCATCGCAGATGCTGTTTGTCTTAGACAAGACGTAGAGAGTTTCATAGGTGTGATTGTACTCCAAGTGAGCCCTCAGAGAAGACAGGCTCCGGAAACGCTTGTGTTCCCCGCAGCGCGGACAGCGGTAAGGCAGGTCCAGAGAGGCCATCCTTCAACCCAAGCCACACAACCTCTCGTGCAGCCCTCCTCCGCCGGGAACCAGCTGCCGGGACCCTGTCATGGTGTAGATCGATTGGCCAACCGAGACGCGGGACTCGAGCAGCAGGAAGGTGGGAAGCGTGGTAGGACAGAAGGCCAGTTCCACAAAATCATTGCTGGCTAAGGGAGAGGAGAGGAAGGCCTGGAGGTGGCACACCCTGGCAGCCAAGGCAGAGAGACAGCCAGAGGATGGGCTGGCATCAGGCACAGCTGGTAACCCTGCAAAGAAAAGAGATGGTCAGCATTTTCTCCTATGTCGTCGGAGGCCCCCCTTTCCCATCAGTGATCTCCTGATTTAGGGAAGATGCTGAGAAGCAGCCCCAAACAGCTCAGGATAACAGAGTTGGAAGGGACCTAAGAGGTCTTCTAGTCCAACCCCCTACTCCATCAGGAACCAGGTTGCAGAAAAAAAAATGCTTTAAAAGTTTCTCTGACGATCCCAGCTGAGTTGCCTGAACATGAGAGAGGCTTTTATTTTAACTTTTAAAAGCATTTTTTCGGTGGAAGAGGTTGTAGAAAAAATGCTTTTAAAAGTAAAAAAAAAAAAGTCTCTGATGATCGTGCGGCTCAGCTGAGCATGGTGGGGGTGGGGGGGCGCAGGGATTTTTGCTACCGGTTCTCTGAACCATCCTCCGCCATCACTACCGGATTGGGCGATCCGGTCCGAACCAGGAGCATTTCACCCCTGCTTCTGGTGCTTTGGAGAAGAGGTTGAAAATAGGATCTTTGGGGAACCCCTCAAAATATTGGAAGACTGCTACCTACTCTATGGAGATTCTCAGTCTTCCAGGTCAGAGTTATCCCAAAGGTGCTTTCCCAAGAGGCAGCTGGACTCTCTGATTTTTCTTTGAAGACATTTTGCTTCTTCTCATCCAAGAAGCTTCATTGGCTCTTCTCATCAAGAAGAAGCTGAAGAAGCTTCTTGGCTGAGAAGCAAAACTTCTTCAAAGAAAAACCAGAAAGTCCATTTGCCTCTTGGGAAAGCATATTTGGGTGCTACTAGTCCTTCTTTTCACTGGAGTAGACCTGTCCAGTTCCTACAACTGTTCTTTATATGATTTAGCCTCCAGCCCCCTAATCCTCTTTCTTGCTCTTCTCTGCACTCTTTCCAGAAGTCTCCACATCTTTTTTACAGTGTGGCCACGAAAACGGAATGCAGGATTCCAAGTGTGGCCTTCCCAAGGCCTTATAAAGTGGTATTAACACTTCACGTGATCTTGAGTCTATCCCTCTGTTGATGCAGCCTAGAACTGTGTTGGCTTTTTTGTCAGTTCAACACAGTGCTGGCTCATATTTAAAGGATTACTGTATTTTCCTGCGTATAAGACTACTTTCTAACACACAAAAATCTTCTCAAAAGTCGGGGGTCGTCTTATACGCCGGGTCTCATTCTCCTGTAACCAGGCAGACCAGCCCATAAGGCTCTGACAAGCCTTAAATGGCTCTGAGGAGGGTCGTCTTATATGCCCAGTCGTCTTATATGCCCAGTCGTCTTATACGCCGGAAAATACGGTAATCACTAGGATTAATTAATTAATTAGCATCCCTCTCATTCCAGCCGTCTTCAAACTTGGCAACTTTAAGGTTTGTCCTCAAAATTTTGTTGTCAACTGAGGGCCCTTCAGGGATTCCTTCGGGTGGTGACTCACGGCTTGACTACTACAATGTGCTGCACATGGGACTGCCCTTGAAGATTATCCTGAAGCTTCAACAGGTCCAGAATGCAGAAGAAGAAGCAATAATGGGGAATCCCTGGGTATGTCCATCTTAACTCCTCTGTTTAGTGGTTTTGTACTGGTTGAATTGCTTCTGGCTGCAATAGGGGGTTACTTATAAAGCCCTACATAGCATGAGGCCTGATTACAGGCAGTCCTCGTTTTACAACAGTTCATTTAATGACCGCCCAAAGTTACAGTGGCATTGGAAAAAAGTGACTTATGACCATTTTTCACACCGACGACCGTTGCAGCATCCCCATGATCAACATTCAGACGTTTGGCAACTGACTCATACTTATGACGGTCACAGTGTCCAGGGGTCATGGGATCTCCTTTTGAGACCTTCTGACAAGCAACCAGATTCAATTAGTAACTGTGGCAAAACTGTGCCAACTGTGTAAAATGGGGCAAAACTCACTTAACAAATATTTCACATAGCCACAGAAATTCTGGGCTCAATTGTGGTCATAAATTGAGGACTACCTGCATTGGAGGGGCCACTTGCCTCCCATAACATTTTCCCAGCTGATCTGATGCTGTAAAGTTGTCCCACTCCAGAATTCTTCAGCTAAGTTCTGACATCTGTCAGTAACCTTCTCTTGCAATGACTGTCCTCTGGAAAGGGGCACCCCCTGTAATCCAAACAGCCCTCTCCCCAGGTGGCTTTGGAGGAACCTGAAGAGTTGCTCCTCCCTTCTTTTAACTTAGATTCTTTTTTTTTCTTCGTATCACCCAGTTTATTCCCCCCCCCATCCATCTATTTCTTGCTTGCTTCTCATTGTTTTTAATGTCATGCCTTTCATCTTTTAAACAGTTTGAAAATCATCCCGAGCTGCAGGCAGTCTGGCAGCCTATAAATTTAAATAAGAATAATTAATAATTGCTTGATCTATCCATGTTTGTTTACTTCGCTGTCTGGAGTTAAGAACTATATCTGTCCCATCTCGTCTTTTTTTGTGGTTGTTATTGCATAAAAGAGATGGGCGATTTGAATTTCCTGCATATCATTCAAGGCTTTTCAAATACGTGGCTTTGATCGTGAGAACCGAGGGGGGGGGGGGAGAAAACTCCCAACAAAACACAGATTAATGGATTAAATAAGAGTAATTCAACGGTAGAATCAACCATCCGCTGAGATCCTGACCTCCACTTCAGTATTAAGTGTTCAGATGGAAGCTAAACCACTGTTTGCTGGCAATGTTTTGATCTGGATTTCTGGGTGGCTGGCTGGGGAATGCTGGGAGTTGAAGTCCATATATATCTTAAAGCTGGGCAAGGTTGACAAATACCACTCTATATATTTTGTTTTCTTTCTTCCCTCGACTTATGATCACAATTGTGCCCTGAATTTCTGTGGCTAAGTAAGACAATTGGTGAATTTATGACGTTAAAGCGAGTCACTTTATTTATTATTTAATTTATTTATTATTTATTTATTTCATCAAGCATGGATTAGATAATACATATAAGTATAGACTTATAGACTTATATACCTATATACTTATATACCACCACCATCTCCTTCCACTTATGACAGTATGGCTGTAATTTTCTTGCTTGTATCCTTACGATTTATATTGATATTGTTTCCTGACTGCTTATTTGTACTCTTATGATTCTTGATGAATATATCTTTTCTTTTATGTACTCCGAGACAGTATGCACCAAAGACAAATTCCTTGTGTGTCCAATCACACTTGGCCAATAAAGAATTCTATTCTACTGTACTCTACTGTACTCTACTCTACTCTACTCTACTCTACTCTACTCTACTCTACTCTACTCTACTCTACTCTACTCTACTCTACTCTACTCTACTCTACTCTACTCTTCTATTCTATTCTATTCTATTCTATTCTATTCTATTCTATTCTATTCTATTCTATTCTATTCTATTCTATTCTATTCTATCCCTATCCCTATCCCTATCCTATCCTATCCTATCCTATTGTATCCTATCCTATCCTATCCTATTGTATCCTGTCCTGTCCTGTCCTGTCCTGTCCTGTCTTCTCTCCTATTCCTATTCCTATTCCTATTCCTATTCCTATTCCTATTCCTATTCCTATTCCTATTCCTATTCCTATTCCTATTCCTATTCCTATTCCTATTCCTATTCCTATTCCTATTCCTATTCCTATTCCTATTCTGTTCTGTCCTACCCTACCCTACCCTACCCTACCCTACCCTACCCTACCTTGGGTTGGTGTAACCGTCGTAAAAATGAATCACCTGCTAAGGTGACTTTGCTTGCCAGAAGGTCACAAAAGAGGAACACCCCGACTGCCATAAATATGAGTCAGTTGCCAAGGGTCTGGATTTTGATCATGTGACCATGGGGACGCTGCAATGGTCATAAGAGTGAAAATGGTCATAAGTCCATTTTTTTCAATGCCATTGTAACATTGAACCGTCACTAAATGAACTGTTGTACATTGAGGACTATCTGAACTTCAAATTTCTTCCCCCTTTGTTGACATTTGCAGGATCCTGGAGAAGATCCAAAGGGAAATACAGATAGTCCTTGACTTAAAACCATTTGTTTAGTGATCATTCAAACTTACTGGAAAAAGTGACTTATGACCGTTTTTCACACTTACGACCATTGCAGCACCCCCAGGGTCATGTGATCAAAATTCAGACCCTTGGCAACTGACTCATATTTATGACGGTCGCAGTGTCCTGGGGTTACGTGACTCCCTTTTGCCATCTTCTGACAAGCAAAACCGGATTCACTTAACAACCTAACTTAACAACTGCAGCAAGAAAGGTTATAAAATGGGGCAAAACTAAGTGACTGTCTCACTTAGCAACAGCAATGTTGGACTCAATTGTGGTCGTAAGTCAAGGACTACCTTTAATAAAGACCAGAGACCGGGTGAAGTGGATTATGAGAACAAGTCAGGAAAATTTCAGGACCTTGGACAGCAGGCAAGAATGGCGGCTTTCCAATTACTATATTTTCCTGCGTATAAGACTACTTTCTAACACACAAAAATCTTCTCAAAAATCGGGGGTCGTCTTATACGCCGGGTCTCATTCTCCTGTAACCAGGCAGACCATCCCGAAAGGCTCTGACGAGCCTTAAATGGCTCTGAGGAGGGTCATCTTATACGCCCAGTCGTCTTATACGCCGGAAAATACGGTAATCTATTGTCTTTCATACCAACATACCCATCATGCTCTTCCCATTTTGGGACCTGAAGTACCATGAAAAGCACAGAAAAAGAGTAAGAAATAGTAAGAAGAAAAAAAAAGAAATACAAGCCAGGGACCCCATCAACTTTATCCAACAATAGGTTGTTGTGTGTAATTCTACATACCACTCAAGGGAGCCCATCAAAAAGACTCAAAAGGAAACACAAAGACCAAAATAGCTCCTTGTCAGCACCCAACACCCAGGTGAGCAGGGATTAATACTAGACCAACAATCAGGAAAGAAGGAAAGAAGGACGGGCTGAATTTAAGGTGGTGGATGGGAGGACGGAAAGAAGGAAGGAAGGAGAGAGGGAAGGCAGAGCTAGAATTTAGGATGGATGGATGGATGGATGGATGGATGAATTTAGGGTGGTGGGTGGGTGGGAGCAAGGAAGGAGGGAGGGAGGGAAGGGAGAGATAGAATTTAGGATGGATGGATGCATGTGGAAGAAAGAAAGGGCTGAATTTAGGGTGGTGGGTGGGAGGAAGGAAGGAGGGAGGGAGGAATGAATGAAGGAAGGAAGGAAAGAAGGAAGGAAGGAAGAAAAGAAGGACTGAATTTAAGGTGGTGGGTAGGAGGGAGGGAAGGAAGGCCTAGAATTTAGGAGGGATGGATGGACGGATGGTGGAAGGAAAGAAGGAGGGAAGGAAAGAAGGAAGGAAGGAATGAATTTAGGGTGGTGGGTGTTAGGGAGGAAAAGAGGGAGGGAGGAATGATGGAAAGAAGGAACAAACGAAAAGAAGGAAGGAAGGAAAGAAGAAAGGGCTGAATTTAAGGTGGTGGATGGGAGGACGGAAAGAAGGAAGGAAGGAGGGAGGGAAGGCAGAGCTAGAATTTAGGATGGATGGATGGGTAGAGGAAGGAAGGAAGGAAGGAAGGAAGGAAGGAAGGAAGGAAGGAAGGAAGGAAGGACGGAAGGAAGGAAGGAAGGAAAAGACAGAGAAAAGAAAGATGTTTCAATTTAGTGTATTAATTTCCCCCCAAAGCTGTATCATATATCAGTGCTGACTATTCACAAATATGCAAACCTTCTCAGCCATGGGTTCTATCTCCCCCATGCGATGCACTACTTTTAGATTTCATTACCCCTGTTCATCTTTCACCAGCTTGGTCCAGAAAGCTGCTCCCGGGCTCCCCGTCCTGAACTACTTGGCAAAGTCCATCATCGATTCGCGCTGGAGATTCTTATCGCATTTATGCATCTTTATATTCATTAGAGGGAGGCTCCTTTGGCTCCCTCCTTCCCTCTCCTGCCGTTAAATCACTTGTAAACTGGAATCAAGAGGCTCCTTTGATTTCACGGCTGCCGCATTGATTCGGAGGCTTTTCAAGGAACAAAATTTAGTCCTCCTGTGCACGAAAGCTCTGTCCGAAAACGACGGCGTGCAAAAATAAGAGACACAGAAATGCCATCGAAACTATAGTCTTCAACCTTGGAAACTTTAAGACTTATGGACTTCAACTCTCAGAATTCCCCAGCCAGCATGGCTGGCTGGGGAATTCTGGGAGTTAAAGTCCACAAGTCTTAAAGTTGCATGATTAATTCCCAAAAACAGGGCTTTTTACCTTCCAAATGAGACCCTTTCAATTTGCAATAGCTGGCTGGCTGGCTGGTGGAGGGAGGGAGGGAGGGAAGGAGGGAAGCAAGGACGAAGGAAGGATGGAAGGAAGGAAGGAAGGAAGGAAGGCAGGCAGGCAGGCCAGCCTGGAATTTTGGCCAGTTGGCTGGCTGGCTGGCTGGCTGGCTGGCTGGTGGAGGGAGGGAGGGAGGGAGGGAGGGAGGGAGGGAGGGAGGGAGGGAGGAAGGAAGGAAGGAAGGAAGGAAGGAAGGTCTGGAATTTTGGCCAGTTGGCTGGCTGGCTGGCTGGCTGGCTGGCTGGCTGGCTGGTGGAGGGAGGGAGGGAGGGAGGGAGGGATGGATGGAGAGAGGAAGGAAGGAAGGAAGGAAGGAAGGTCTGGAATTTTGGCCAGTTGGCTGGCCGGCTGGCTGGCCGGCTGGCTGGCTGGTGGAGGGAGGGAGGGAGGGAGGGAGGGAGGGAGGGAGGGAGGGAGGAAGGAAGGAAGGACGAAAGAAAGACAGGCCTGGAATTTTAGCTGGCCGGCTGGCTGGCGGAGGGAGGGAGGGAGGGAGGGATGGAGAGAGGAAGGAAGGAAGGAAGGAAGGCCTAGAATTTTGGCCAGTTGGCTGGCCGGCTGGCTGGCGGAGGGAGGGAGGGAGGGAGGGATGGAGAGAGGAAGGAAGGCAGGCAGGCAGGCCAGCCTGGAATTTTGGCCAGTTGGCTGGCTGGCTGGCTGGCTGGCTGGTGGAGGGAGGGAGGGATGGATGGAGAGAGGAAGGAAGGAAGGAAGGAAGGAAGGAAGGCCTGGAATTTTGGCCAGTTGGCTGGCCGGCTGGCTGGCGGAGGGAGGGAGGGAGGGAGGGATGGAGAGAGGAAGGAAGGAAGGAAGGAAGGCCTAGAATTTTGGCCAGTTGGCTGGCTGGCTGGCTGGCTGGCCGGCTGGCTGGCTGGTGGAGGGAGGGAGGGAGGGAGGGAGGGAGGGAGGGAGGAAGGAAGGACGAAAGAAAGACAGGCCTGGAATTTTAGCTGGCTGGCTGGCTGGTGGGAGGGGGGAGGGAGTGTGGGAGGGAGGGATAGAGGGAGGAAGGAAGGAAGGAACAAGCAAAGCCAATGGGGAAGCCAGATTCGTTTAACTACCATGTTCCTAACTTAACAACAGCGGCGATTCGCTTAATAACCGTGGCACGAAAGGTCGTAAAATGAGACAAAATTCACTTAGCCCCTGTCTCGCTTACCAACAGGAATGTTGGGCTCGGTTGTGGTTGCAAGTGAGGAGAATCCACCCATGGAACAGAAGCTGCCTTCGGAAGTGGTGGGAGCTTCATCCCTGGAGGCTCTCAAGAAGAGACTGGACGGCCCTCTGTCAAAAATAGTGTAGAGTCTCCTGCTTGGGTGTGGGGTTGGACTAGATGACCTCCAAGGTCCCTTCCAAGTGTGTTAATCGGTTACGAGTCAAGGACTGCCTGCATTACGACCCAGTGGATTTTTTTTCTCCGGTTGTTCTTCCATCCATGCGAACTTTCATTTTTCATTTTCGGGGGTCGAGGGAGACTGCCGTGGCCGGCTGCCATCTTTCGCTAGACGCATATCAATTCCACCCCGAGCTCCAAGGACGAACCCTTTCCAGCTCTCCAGACTGAAATCGATGGTTTGCATCGAACTCTCCAAAGCTGCAGGCCACAACGGAATGACTCCGCCGACACGCAACTCAATCCTCTCCCCCCCCCCTCTCCGGCTGTCAAGTCGACAGCCTGTAAATCATCAGCTGTTGTGTCTGAAACCTGGACACCTTACGTAGCATTCCCCTACCCATCATCCCCAACGGGGTGTCAAATCAGCCCCCGTGGACTCTCGGCGTCCGTAGCGGCCTTGAAGTCACCCACATCTCAGTTCAGTGGAGCTTTGCTTTACCGCTTTTCTCGCCACAGTTGCTAAGCGGATCGTTGCAGTTCTTAAGTTAGTCACCCGGTCGTTAAGCGACTCTTTGCTGGTCCGAAGGTCGTAAAAGGGGATCACCCGACCCTGGGACACTGCAACCATCATAACTATGAGTCAGATAAGTTGCCAAGCGTCTGAATTTTGATCACGTGACCGCAGGGATGCAGCCCCGGTCGTAAGTGTGAAAAATGTTCAGAAGTCACGTTTTTCAGCAGCGTTGTAACTTTGAACGGTCACTAAATGAATTGTTGTAAATGGAGGACTACCTGTATTGAGATTGCTTTGACTCTCTCACTCCCTCTCTCCATCCATCCATCCATCTTTCCTATCTATCTATCGATCTATCGATCCATCCATCCTTCTTTCCTTCCTTCCTATCTATCTGTCTATCTATCTATCTTTATTCATCCATCCATCCATCTTTCCTATCTATCTATCTATCATCTATCTATCTATCATCTATCTATCTATCTATCTATCTATCTATCTATCTATCTATCTATCTATCTATCATCTATCTATCCATCCATCCATCCATCCATCCATCTATCTATCTATCTATCTATCTATCTATCTATCTATCTATCTATCTATCTATCTATCTATCTATCTATCTCATCTATCTGCTATTTATCTGCTATCTATCATCTATCTATTTATCATCTCTCTCTCTCTCTTTATATATATATATATAATCTATCAATCTCTATAGATCTCATCTATCTGCTATCTATCTATCTGCTATCTGCTATCTATCTATCTATCTGCTATCTATCTATCTGTTATCTATCTGTTATCTATCTATTATCTATCTATCTATCTATCTGTTATCTATCTATCTATCTATCTATCTATCTATCTATCTATCTATCTATCTATCTATCTATCTATCTATCTATCTATCATCTTTATCCATCCATCCATCTTTCCTATCTATCTATCTATATCTATAAAGTCACTGAAAATGTGACTTTGACCTCGTTTCACGCTTGAAACAGTGGCAGCCCCTCCCCATGGTTGGCCACGTGATCAAAATTTGGGTGCTTGTCAACTGACTCTTATTTATGACGGTTGCAATGTCCTGGGGTTGTGTGACCCCCCTTTTGTGACTGACGCTTCAAGATGACCGGGGAAGGCTGATTCCCTGAAGGGCGGTGATTTGCTTAAAAAGCTATGGCCAAAAAAAAGAAAAAAAAAAGGTTACAAAATGCTCCACAACTGCCTTGCTTAGCGCAATTAGCGGTCGTAAGTTGACGACACCCTGAACTCCCAGCTTGCCCTGTCAGCATCGGTGGGAATATTGTTGTGGTTCCTTGATTCAGCGGTTGTGTGTTGTGGACACTGTTTCTCTTTTTCTCCTTCCGGGATATTTTTCCCTCTGTCTGTGCCGGCGAACATATCGCATGCGTGCCGGAAGTGGCCCACGGAGCCATCTCTCCGGGCACGCAATCCATCGCCCGCTGCTCTTCCGAATTCCAGCACGCCAGCCAGCTGATCTTCATGCGTGTGGGAGCGCCAGATACCGGAAGTCCAGGTGGCCAATGCGCATGTGCTCACCGGAAATTGGAAAATCATCTTCCTGGTGCGCGGAGACTCACCGGGCGGCTGCTGTTCTGGTTTCCAGCACGCGCATGAGCCCTCGTTTTGGCACTCGGTGCCGAAAAGTTTCACCAACATTGCCCTTAATGTTCGGAGGACTGAACCCTCAGAATGGAACCTGGTCTGGCCTGCGTGAAAAGCAGCTGCCACGGTGGCTTTCTTGCTTTCTTTCCCTGCCTGGATGCACTCGGCAGGTAAACAGAGGTTGTCATGGAAATTGTGGTAGTGTGACGGATCGAGATAAAAGAGGGTTGGGGAATAAACCAGCTTTCTCCAACGTGGGGGGTGGGGGGTGGCCTCCATGTTGATCTTCCCTGGCTTGCTAGGCAGACTCGCCATGGAAGCTCACCTGCTGGGCGCTCAGAGGCCACCCTTGCCACGAGGGAAGGACTCACGTTGTTGACCCAACAACCACGAAGACAGAAGGATGGGGCAACCTCAGAGTTGTGCCTATACAGTTCCTCTATACCAGTGAGAGCAAACCTTTTCGGCACCGAGTGCCAAAAAGGTTGCATGGAAACGTTACACCTGCGTTTGTCAGCCATGCTCCGGAAAAATCCAAATGTCCGTTTCTAGCGCGCATACGTGCCCGACAATCAGCTGGCCTGTGCACATGCGCATGCTGGTTTTTGACACTGTTGCGCAAGCAAAGGGATCCTCTCCGTAAAAAGTTTCGAATTTCCAGGTTCTGGCGTACATACGCACCGAACAATCAGCTGGCTGGCACGCATGTGCACGCTGGTATTCGGCCCTGCTGCTTTTACAAAGGACAGCTGATCGTCTCGTGCACATGCGCACCAGACACCCAGAAGACAAACCGGCAAGGCCACATGTGCCAGGCGACACGGCTTTCTCTACCACTTTGGGCACGCGTACCATCACGGCTCTGTACACTTATTCCATTGAAATCCGCCCCAAAGGTGCAAAGATTAGCACTGACCCTTGAACGCCAACGAGGCCCGCAGGCCAAAGGACCTTGTGCCCCACCCACTCCTGGTAATGGAGGAAGGAAGCAAATCCTCAAAATAAACCCTGGATCTGATGGCGCAACAGGCGGGGCCCTGGCATGACACCCGCAGAGGTGTAAAGTAGATGAAAAGAGCGAGAAAAATTTGTCAGAGGCTAAATATATACAGCTTAACACACAAGTGAGCTAGCAAAGGCTGCAGGGCTGGGAGAAGCGGCAGAGACCCAGCTAGTCCTCACCTTACAACCCCAATGAAAGCCTCACGTTTCCATTGCTAAGGAAGACGGTTCAGAGCGTTGCGTGCGCCCCATTTTAAGTGAACTGCTTTACGTGAATTCCATCTTAAGTGAACTGCTGCGGTTGTTAAGCGAACCAAGCGGTCGTTAAACGAATCTGGCTTCCCTCCCCCGTCGACTTTGCTTGTCAAAAGCCAGCTGGGAAGGGTGCTCACACGGGGACAACGCAACCGTGATAAATACGAGTCACTTGTCCAAATTTTAACCGCACGGCACCAATGGCGAACCTGCAACGGTCATTAAGTGTGAAAAGAGGTCATAAGACAGCGCTGTCGTAACTTGGGGTGGTCACTAAACGGGTGGTTGTAAATCGAGGACTCTTATCCTGTGACGCTTATTCAGAACGGGCCAAAAATAATCCAACCAACTGGATATGCCTCCAGAGATGGCAGGAGGAACAAAAAAAAAATAAAAATAAAATCTCATTTTTGTACGTCATCAACACGAAAGTTTACCCAGCAAAATGGTCTCACGTCTTCTCAGGAAAGGAAAGAGGTCAGATGTATTAATAAGGAGGGAGGGGAAAAAACCAGGTATAGAAACAAGAGATGTTTGCAAAAAGGCAGGACCAAATAGAAGAAGTAGAAACAGCTCTTGAAAATGTCTACTTCTATGTCTTGGCCATGTGAAGAGGGTGGACTCCAACTCCCAGAATCCCCCAGCCAGCATCCTTTAAGATAGGTGGACTCCAGAGGTGGGTTTCAGCAGATTCTGACCAGTTCTGGAGAACCGGTAGCGAAAATTTTGAGTAGTTCGGAGAACCAGTAGTAAAAATTCTGACTGGCCCCGTCCCCATCTATTCTCTGCCTCCAAGGTCCCAGCTGATCGGGAGGAAATGGGGATTTTGCAGTATCCTTCCCCTTGGAGTGGGGTGGGAATGGAGATTTTGCAGTACCCTTCCCCTGCCACACCCACCAAGCCACACCCACAGAACCGGTAGTAAAAAAATTCTGAAACCCACCCCTGGTGGACTCCAACTCCCAGAATTCCCCAGGCATCATGGCTTAAGATGGGTGGACTCCAACTCCCAGAATCCCCCAGCCAGCAAACTTTACGATGGGTGGAGTTCATCTCCCAGAATCCCCAGCTTGCATGCTTTAAGAGGGGTAAACTCCAACCCCCAGAATCCCCCAGGCATCATGGTTTAAGATAGGTGGACTTCAACTCCCAGAATCCTTCAGCCAGCATGCTTTAAGAGGGGTGGACTCCAACTCCCAGAATACCCCAGGCATCATGGTTTAAGATAGGTGGACTCCAACTTCCAGAATCCCCCAGGCATCATGGTTTAAGATAGGTGGACTTCAACTCCCAGAATCCTTCAGCCAGCATGCTTTAAGAGGGGTGGACTCCAACTCCCAGAATCCCCCAGCCAGCCTGCTTTAAGAGGGGTGGACTCCAACCCCCAGAATTCTGAAAGTTTACATCCACACATATTAACATTACCAAGATTGAAAAATATTGCTCTATATCTTGTTTCTTGTTTCTGTACTTTTAAGAATTTGGGCTGGATGGGGAACAGCACCTATTAATTGTCTTTTTAATGACCTGCGGATTAAACCCACTTAATCTTAAAGGTAATCCTTGATTTACAACCATGATTGAGCCCCAAATTTCCTTTGCTAAGCGAGACAATTGTTAAGTGAGTTTTGCCCCCCTTTTTTTAACCACCGTTGCTAAGTGAATCACTGGAGTTATTAAATGAGTCACACGGTTGTTAAGCGAATCTGACTTCGCCCCCCCCCATTGACTTTGCTTGCCAGACGGTCACAACACGGGATCTCGTGACCTCGGGATCTTGCAACGTCATAAATATGAGTCAGTTGCCAAGTATCCACATTTTGATCCCGTGAACATGGGTCCTCGTATGAAAACCCACCGTAAGTCACATTTTTCAGTGCCGTAACTTCAAATGGTCAGTAAATGAACCGTTGTAAAACGAGGACCGCCTGTATTGACCAGCAGCCAGGTTAACACCTGTCATTCTTTCCACTTTTAACATCCCTTCCCAAACCAGGTACCTTAGCCATACCGTCTCTTGTAAAAGGGAATAATTAAAGCGTCTTTTGTTAAGAAAAAGCCGATCTTAATACGGGCCTAATTCCAAACTCCAGTGTGAAATTATTATTAAGTGCGAAATTATAATTGCACTCCAGTGTGGCATTATTATTACTGCTATTATTGTCGCTCTTCGGATTGTCATTTTTATAGCAGCTGCGGCTTTGCTAACCTCCCACGTATCAAGACATTCCAACTGGCTGAATAAGCGTGCGATTAAATAACCTCGGATTGGCCTTCCCCAGCCTTTCTTTTCTATCTGTTTGAGCATCTATAAAACCAGGATCATCTGCCCTTCTCAAACCTTTGGAAGCTTATAAACCAAACCAAGATGGGTTGTGCTCAAACCCTCAAGCTCAGGACAGCAGCGCCCAACCAACTACACCAAACAATGTTTTACAAACAAACCCAGTTACCCAGCAAGTTTTTTTTTTCCTTTCCAAAACAAAACGTAAGCTCTTTTCCTTAAATGAAGACAACACAAAAGAACTCTGTGGAATTTGGAAGAGGCCACCTGCTTGGCCCTACAGAGCAAGACATGAAACAGCCAGGAATGAATCTTCCCACGAATAGTAGAATAACAAGAGTTGGAAGGGACCTTGGAGGTCTTCTAGTCTGACCCCCTTTGCTCAGGCAGGAAGCCCTATGCCATTTCAGACAAAACGGCTGTCCGATCTCTTGAAAGCCTCCAAGGATGGGAGCACCCACAACTTCTGGAAGTAAGTATTTCCACTGGATTAATTGTTCACTGTTGGGAAATTTCTCCTTAGTTCTTAGTTGCTTCTCTCCTTGATGAGTTTCCATCCATTGCTTCTTCTCCAGCCTTCAGGGGCTTTGGAGAATAGCTTGACTCCCTCTTCTTTGGGGCAGCCCCTGAGATATTGGAAGACTGCTATCGTGTCTCCCTTGGTCCTTCTTTTCATTAAACTAGACATACCCAGTTCCTGCAACCGTCCTTCCTATGTTTTATCTCTCCAGTCTCCTCATCATCTTTGTTGCTCTTCTCGGCATGTTTTCTAGGGTCTCAACATCTGATTTATTTATTTATTTTTAACATCGTGGGGACCAAAAACTGGATCCCAAGCGTGGTCGTTTGCCCCTTCGCAAGGGCCCTGTGCAGCTTTGCACCTGTTCAAACCGAAATTCCTAAGGCCCTGCACCATCCTACCACCTGCTCCGCGCTCTTAGCCCACTGTACAAAGTAAGCAGTAGCGCCACCAGCCATTTCTAAAATGCAACCAGATCCGTGAGAAAAATCTCACCGCCCCTTTCCCCCAAACCCACTCTTCCTCTCATGCGCAAATAATCCAGAAGGCAAACACGCATCCTGTTTTTAATGAAATTTTCACCCAAGTTAAGCGAAGGGGAGGGAGGGAGAAGGCGTGTGGAGTTTTCACACGCGGCCCACAAATATTTGCAAAGGCTGGTCCCTCTTGCACACACCGCACGGATTTAAACCGCTTCCTGGCTTCGCAAATAACACCCGTCTTTTCAAGACCCTCGCTGGACCAACCACCCCCAAATTGCTTTGATTTTTAAAAAATAAAAGGTTGGTCTTTAACTCAATGAGCCACGCCAATTTTCTCTTTCTAAGCTTGTAGGGTACTCTACTGGTCCTCTATTCCAACTGGAAAGTTTTCCATTTGAGAAGTCAGCCCCAGGGGACATCTGCATTCTACTTTATTTCTTTCAAATATAAATATATATATATATAGAGAGAGAGCAGCAGCAGCAGATATACATATATATTAAATAAATATATTTTTAAAAAAAGAATGGAGGCATTTATGATTGTGCTTGTGGCTTAGCATTTCTACGAACCAGGAAAGAAAGAAAACAAAATGGGGGTGGGGGGAAATGGAAAGGAGTAATTGATTGGTGGGATGAAACGGCAGAAGTCGAAACTGATAAGGCCCACAGTCACAGCCTCTTTCTCTCATCTCTCTTTCTCTCTCTCTCTCCTTTTCTCATCTCTCTCTTTCTCATCTCTCTCTCTTTCATTTCTCTTTCTCTCTCTCTCATCTCTCTCTTTCTGTCTCCATCCTTCTCTCTCTCTCTCTCTCTCTCTCTCTTTTTTTTTTTTTACAATAGTCCACATGTCTGTCCGCCTCTCCAGCATGGAGAAGCGCGCTGCCAGCCAAGCTGCCATGGCAAAATTCGCCCCGATCTACGAGCGGGAGGGGGGCGGGAGTCTGTTTTCTTCCCAGCTATTTCAGCCAGGGGAAGGGATGGAGGCGGGGGTGGGGTCGGAGGCGTTCCCCCCCTCCCCCAAATCCCGAGCAGGGTCCCAGCCAGGCACCCCTGGCTAATAAACCCAGAGAGGGGCACGAGGAAGGAAGGGATGGGGTTGGGGGAGGCGGAGAGAGAGAGAGAGAGACCTGGCCAAGAAACCAGGGTGGGAGATAGAGAGAAGGGGTTGGTTGGGAAGAAGCCTCGGCCTTGCCACGATCAGCAAGACGACCCCTCCCCAATTTCTCCTGCCCTTTTGACTCAGCCGAGCCTTTCCCGCCCCCCTCCCGGTGCCCAGGCTTAACCCTTCCCGGGCTGCAAAAGGAAAAGGATGGAAAGACTCCGAGAAGGAGATTCCCCCCCCCACTCACAAACAGAGACCCTCCTCGGCTCAACCCCCCAACCAGGCTGCCGCCCCTCTCCTCCCCTCCTCTGGCCGCACCTGCGGGGTCCCCGGCGCCTTACCTGCAGCGGCCACCTCTCCTGGCCGGCGTCCTGCGAGCGAAGATGCAGGGATGCGCAAGGGCTGCTTCGGGGGGGCGCGGCTCGGGAGCTGCCCGGGCCCGCGGAGGGGCTGGCGGGCGAGGCGCCGCCCGGCCTGGGAAGGGGAGGCGGCCAGCTCCCGACCCGCTGGCCGGCTGGGCAGAGACGCGGCGGTGAAGAGGAGGAGGAGGAGGAGGAGGAGGAGGAGGAGGAAGGGCGCTTCCTCTCCTCTCCCACAGGGGGCGCCCGCCCGCCCCTCTCCGCGCGCGCTCAGCAGCTGTGCCCGGGGAGCGCAGCTGGCGGCGCGCAAGGATGGGGAGGGGGCGCCAAAAAGCCCTTTGTTGGCTTTGCAGCGCCCCTAGCTCGGCTTGCAGAGGAAGAAGAGGAGGAGGAGGAGGAGGAAGATGCTGCAGAGGCTTCAGCACCCGGGAGATGAGAGGGGAGGATGTGTGGGTGGGTGCTGGCTTGGCAGCCCCCACTTCTCCGCGCCCCCCACCCACCTACCCACCCCAACGCAGCGGGCCACTCAGCTGCCTGCAAACGCAGCGCTTTTTATTTTTTTTGCCCGGCGGTGGGTGGGTGGGCTGGCTGCCTGGCTTAAAGCCCCCTTTCTGGGGGAGCCTGAATGACACGCGTGACTGCCCCTTGCACGCCCCCCGGCTTTCTTCTCTTCCCTCCCTCCCTCCCTCCCTCCGTGCAGCAGGAGGGTGTGTTCCCCTTCCCACCGACCCACTCACCCAGCCAAGGTCACCCCAAACCGTGGATGCTGGGAGGGAGCGGCGAGGGGGGGCGTGTTCGCGCGTGCAGTGGCCGGGCGGGGGGGGGAGCAAAAATTGTGGCCCCCCCAAAAGTCTGGCCTCCCCGCTTTTCTCAGCCCCACCCTCAAAGACTTCCCTGGGAAACAGCCCCCTGGGCAGCCCTGGCTCAGCTCCCACCCACCCCCCTCCTTGTCTGGAAGGAGGTTTGATGAAAATGCAGAAAGTCGGAATTGCAACCTCGGCCCCCACAGACACATATGTGTAACCCAGTCTGTCTGAAACCTGGATAACTTTAAGATGCTGGCTGGGGGATTCTGGGAGTTGAAGTCCACCCATCTTCAAGCTACCAAGGTTGAGAAACACTGGGTTAATCTCTGCTCTTGTGGGTATTTTATTTCTGGCCAGGAAGTATAGTGATCTTTTAGCTTTTTGATTGTCACTTTTGAATGGTGTGTAAATGTGGTCCATCTCTATGTGCCCGTTGATGGCCGTTTTATCTGAGTGCCGCTGGCTGGGGGATTCTGGGAGTTGAAGTCCACCCATCTTCAAGCTTCCAAGGTTGAGAAACACTGTCTTAATCTCTGCTCTTGTGGGTATTTTATTTCTGGCCAGGAAGTATAGTGATCTTTTAGCTTTTTGATTGTCACTTTTGAATGGTGTGTAAATGTGGTCCATCTCTATGTGCCCATTGATGGCCGTTTTGTCTGAGTGCCGCTGGCTGGGGGATTCTGGGAGTTGAAGTCCACCCATCTTCAAGCTACCAAGGTTGAGAAACACTGTCTTAATCTCTGCTCTTGTGGGTATTTTATTTCTGGCCAGGAAGTATAGAGATCTTTTAGCTTTTTGATTGTCACTTTTGAATGGTGTGTAAATGTGGTCCATCTCTATGTGCCCGTTGATGGCCGTTTTGTCTGAGTGCCACTGGCTGGGGGATCCTGGGAGTTGAAGTCCACCTTCAAGCTACCAAGGTTGAGAAACACTGGGTTAATCTCTGGTCTTGTGGGTATTTTATTTCTGGCCAGGAAGTGTAGAGATCTTTTAGCTTTTTGATTGTCACTTTTGAATGGTGTGTAAATGTGGTCCATCTCTATGTGCCTGTTGATGGCCGTTTGAAGTCCACCCATCTTCAAGCTACCAAGGTTGAGAAACACTGATTTAGAGGGTCTCACCATTGGTCCCGTTTGCAGTTCTCTGTGCCTAAATACAGGGGGTCCTTATCTTACGACCACTGTTGAGCCCAACATTTCTGTGGCTGAGTGAGCTTTGCCCTTCCTTTCTTGCCACCGCTGCCGTGAAGCGAATCATTGCCGTTGATAAGTTAGCAACGTGGTTATTAAATGAATTGGGCTTCCTCGCTGAATTTGCTGGTTGGAAGGTCACACAACCCCCGCTCCCCCCCCCCCCGGGACTCTGCAACCATCATAAATACAAGTCAATTGACAAGCATCCGAATTTTGATCACCTGACCACGGGGATTCTACAACGGTCGTAAGTGTGAAAAAAACATCCTAAGTCACTTCTTTCCCCGGTGTCGCTAAACGAATTAGTATTTTGCCTAGCAGTGGAAGGAAGGACGAGATACGCACAACTTCGCAAAGCCACCCAACCCGAGGATGCTAAGCCAACACCAACAACGACCCACATCGCAAACCGATTTGACACCATCGCACATCATCTGCGAGAGAGCTGACTTCCCCCTTCACGCCCAAGCCATCAATCTCGGCTTATGATCCCTAGGATGTTGTGTGCGACGCCGTAGCTGGGCGGCTGGCATAACGGGAGACAAAGTTAAACTGCACCGAGGCCTTCTGTAATGTTTGAACCCTGCGTAATGTAGGGGAAAATTGGAAAGAATTGGACTGTAGTGGGTAGTGTTTGGCTTTCCTGAAAAATATATCATTTCTTTCCTTCCTTCTGTCTGTATTTGGCTTCACCGTTTATCTTCGTTTGTTGATGGTTTAGCTTGGTTTTCATCATCATCATCATCATCATCATTATTATTATTTCCCCCTCCATGGGGTATTACCGCCTTCTATTTTCAGCTTCTCTGTCTCCGCATGTGTGTGACTCTGTGTGTGTGTGAGAGAGAGAAATTCAGTTGGTACAATCTGTAATTTCTGGTGTGTATGTGTGTTTTTAACAAAATGTGCTTTTCTTTGCTCTGAGCAGATGGGACCTTCCAAATGGCATCAGGAGGCACCAAGGCAACGTTGGAAGCAGCCGAGCATGAAGGAGGAAGAAGGGATCTCTGAGATTCCAGCTGAGAGACTTAACGGGAGGTTTCGCCTCGGAGGCTAAGCAGGAAAGTCTACAAGGAGAGTTAAAACAGCAGGAAGTCAAGGCAGGAAGGCGGGGGGGGGGGGAGGGGGGAGGAGGAGGAGGAGGAGGAGAAGAAGGAGAAAGGAAAGGAGATGGAGAATGGGGAAGGCAGACAGAGGAGGAGGAGGAAGAGAAAGCGGCGGAGGAGGAGGGAGAAGGAAGGGAAAAGGAGGACCAGGATGAGAGGAGGAAGAGGAGAAAGAGGAGGAGGAAGAGGAGAGGGAGGAGGAGGATGAAGAGAGGAGAAGGAAGGGGGAAGAGGAGAAAGGAGGAGGAAGAAATGGAGGAGGGGAGGGAAGAGGAGGAGGAATAGAATAGAAATAGAGAAGAGAAGAGAAGAGAAGAGAAGAGAAGAGAAGAGAAGAAGGGAAGAGAAGAGAAGAGAAGAGAAGAGAAGAGAAGAGAAGAGAAGAGAAGAGAAGAGAAGAGAAGAAGGGAAGAGAAGAGAAGAGAAGAGAAGAGAAGAGAAGAGAAGAGAAGAGAAGAGGAAGAGAGAAGAGAAGAGAATAAACAGAGTTAGAAGGGACCTTGAGGTCTTCTAGTCCAACCCCCTGCTCAACCTTCCATCTCAGACAAGTGACTGTCCAGTCTAGTCTAGTCTTTTCTTAAAAACCTCCAGTGATGGATTGCCCATGATTTCTGGAGGCAGGCTGTTCCACTGGTTAATTGTCCTCACTGTTAGGAGGAAGAGAGGGAAGAGGAGGAGGAGCATAGCTGGCTGGGGAATTCTGGGAGTTGAAGTCCACAGTGAGTCTTAAACTGGCCAAAGTTGGACAGCCCTGGTCTAGAGGTGGTCTTCTACTTACGACCAATCACTTAGTGACCGTTTGAAGTTATGACTATCTGGAAAAAGTGTGTTGGGAACCGCGTCCGAAATTGCCTCACCGACATGACGGCACGTCAAGAACTTGTCAACTCAGCGGCATTCTCGGCCAATTGCAGCGGTCAGCGGTCACATGACCGCCTTTGACCAACTTCAAAATGAAAGTCCCTTCCGGTTTCTGGCAAAACCACGCGGTAGTGAACAATGAGTTCATTTAACGACCACCGAGTTTGATTAACGACCGCCGCAAGGAAAAGGTCCTAAAATCTGGTCGGTCACACGATGACCCGCTTTACGACATTCAGGACTAACCCCCATGATAGGCAGGCTCCATTATGGTTGTAAGTCAAGAACAAGTTGTACCTCTTCATTACTCATCAGAAAAATGGAGCGTTTCTTCTGAGCTCCACTAGGTGGCAGCATATATTGTTTCCTGTTCTGTAGTGGCCAAGATCCTTCATTTTTACGTAGATTTTTTACATTCATTTTTAGAATGGAGTAAAATACTTTCATTGTGTGATTAAACACACAAGAAATTTGTCCCCTGTGCAGAAACTCTCTTATATCTGCAAAGCAACAGGGTAATAATAAATCATCATCATAATACCAATAAGGAGAAGTAGAGCGGATGTGAAGGATAATAATAATAATAACAATAATAACAATAATAATAATACACTAATAATAATAATACACTAAATGAATTGTTTCAAGTCTCACTTGAAATCACACTACTGAAAAAAGTGATTTATGAGCATTTTTCATACCACCGTTGCAACATCCTCATTGTCACATGACCAGAATTCAGAAGCTTAGCAACTGACTCATATTTATGACGGTCGTACTGTCCCGGAGTCACATAATCTCCTTTCTGACCAGCAAGCCCAAGGGGGAAGACCGGTTGAGCCCAACATTCTGGTTGCTAACCAAGACAGTTGTTAAGTGAGTTTTGCTGCCTTTCTTGCCACAGTTTAGTCCATAAGTGAATCACTGCAGTTCGTGACCAAGGGTTTGCTGTAATGGTCGTAAGTGTGAAACACCATCATAAGTCACTTTTTTCAGTGCCGTTGTAACTTGGAACGGTCACTAAATGGAGTATCGAACGCAGACACTTGAAATATATTCATTTTTTACAGAAAATGCTACTGTAAGTTCTTTAAAAAGTATTCATTTTTATAGCATTTTTTGAACCATTTTTCTAAGGCCAGTGGATGACCCCAAAGAATGGTAAATGTGAGCTCGCTGAACCTGATTTTTT
>JAWJVD010000158.1:277542-385042 GCA_038048745.1 Coluber constrictor foxii
TCACTAAATGAACTGTTGTAAGTCGAGGACTCCTTGTTATAGTCTCTCTCAAAAGATCCGTTAGGATAGTGGGCAGCTCCCCATCATCGAATCCTCACGAGGTGGGGCAGTCGCTATCACCCCACAGCCCCACCTCGTGAGGATTCGATGATGGGGAGCTGCCCACCATCCTAACGGAATAACGGAGTTAGAAGGTGTTGTGGTCCGCCAACAGCCTGCAGAGCTGGCAATGGATTCGGACAGTGAGGAGGCTGGGGAGGAACATGGACCAGTCCTGGAGGCTGGGGAGGGCCCGGATGAGGGCTCTGCGTCGGAGGCAGAGAGGGGGCCAGGGCCATCGCGGAGTGATGTTCGGACTCCAGAGCCTCCGGAGTCAGACATCAGAGAGGCAGAGGAACAGGAGTGTCACTGCGTTTTTTTTGTTTGCCAGCTGTGCTTGAAGTTTAAAACTTATGGTAGCTTGCCAGACTCTTATCAATAAGCTACTGCGCATGTTCACATTCTTTCTTTTCTCTTCTAACTTTCTTTGTTCGCCTGCCAAGAGGTAGGCAGGAACGCTGCCAAGATGTGACTAATTAGCTAGTAAGATGTTTTTTTATTTCTTTACAATAAAATGAGTTTCTTAGCATATATCTCGACTTTTTTAAAAATTTATTTTATTTAATTAGATTTATAGGCTGCCCTTCTCCGGAGACTCCGGGTGGCTTACAATGCGTTAAGCATACTTTTGTATATTTTATACAAAGTCAGCTTATTGCCTGGGTCCTCATTTTACTTACCTTAGAAAGGATGGAAGGCTGAGTCAACCTTGAGCCTCGAACTTGCAATAATTGCAGACAGCTGAATGTTAATAACAGGCTAGTTAGTCTGTTGAGCTATCCAGGCTCCTAATTTTCTCTTAAAAGTATACTCCCAGGAAAAACCACGGTCCACCTCCAATTTAGTGCAATTACCCCAGGAAGGAAAGGGGGCTGATTGTCACTCTGACAAGGAGGAGCCTGTTCCTAGTGCATGCATGAGAAGAGCTCCCGGAAGGCAAGAACAGCTAAAATCGATCCCATGGCGAACCGGTAGTAAAGGAAAGTGGAACCCACCCCGTGGCACGCGTAGCCATATCAGTGGGCACGCAAGCTCAGCTCCGGTGCGGAGTGTGGCCCACCAGAAGTAAGGAAACAGGTTGTATCTTCCTCCGAAGGGCCGGGGTGGGGGATGGGGATGGGGAAGACCTGTTTTTCTTTCTCATCTGGCTCCAGAGCCTCTCTAGGAGTCTGGGGAGGGCAAAAACAGCCTTCCCCACATACACCCCCGGAGGCTGAAAACGGCCTGTTTAACAACTTCCAGTCCCATCGGAAGCTGTCAAACGGGCCATTTTCAGCCTCCGGAGGACCTCCGGGGAGGGTGGGGAAGGCTGTTTTAAGTTTGATTGACATATGACAGGTGATGCAATGAAAGGGCTTGTATTCTGAAAGGATGTCGGATAATTCCTATTGCGGTTTAATGGCTTTCGTCCTGTTTTGGCTCTTGGTTGAGGGTATTTGCTTATGAATAGAGCTATCTAGATACCGGTCCTCTTTCAAGAAGCTCTTTGTCTCTTAAGTGCTGACGTCTGCTGTGGGCTATTAAGCAAAGGTGGGGGCTGCTTTCTGCCTCTTAAAAAAACTATGTTTCTCCATTTCTCCCTTTGAGAAATATAGTATTCTGCCTTTTTAATATTTCTCAAAAATATTTCATTCTTCGAGGAGAGGGGTGGGGTCTAACTTTCTACAGAAGCAACCTAGAACCAAGAGGATATTTCCTGACAGTGAGAACCAATTAACCAGCGGAACAACTTGCCTCCAGAAGTTGTGAATGCTCCAACACTGGACGTTTTTAAGAAGAGATTGGACAACCGTTGGTCTGACATGGTAGACAGTTTCCTGCCTGCACAGGGGGTTGGACTAGAAGACCTCCAAGGTCCCTTACTGTTCTTCTAAAATCGTGCTGAGAAGATCTTCTTCTCAAGCTGTTGACGATTTCTCTCCCATGGCTTGGTGGTAAGAAGCCAGCCTTCCCAGATGAAGCTCCTAGATCTAAGAAGGGACTTTGGAGTTAAACCATGGTTAGGAGATGGCTTTGGGAGGCCACCTCCCAAATCATGGGCTGTTTTGGTATCTAAACTCCAGGAAGCCGCAGGGAGTGGAGACGGCATTCATCCTTCAGGGTTGGGTTGTTATGGCAACAACTGCTCTAAATTCCTCATGGGTAAACAAGCCACTTCTGCAGAAATGGGGGAAAAGAACAGGGACCCTTGAGGTTGAGGTTGACTCATTGGGTGCCATCATGGGTTGGATGTTCCTGGAAGGGCTTTCAGAAGGTTATTGGCGTGGGTGAGTGTCAGACCTGGCTCCACACCTAAGCAGCAGATCTCCTTCAAGGTTTCCCCATCGAGACTTGACTAACGTTAGTATGAGAAGCCACCAATTCATAAGGCAGATGTTCTCTCGGCCTAGTTACTTTATGGGTGGGCAAGTCTGGCCCCTTGGTGACCTGTGGATCTTTCTTCTTCTTCTTCTTCTTCTTCTTCTTCTTCTTCTTCTTCTTCTTCTTCTTCTTCTTCTTCTTCTTCTTCTTCTTCTTCTTCTTCTTCTTCTTCTTCTTCTTCTTCTTCTCCTTCTCCTTCTCCTTCTCCTTCTCCTTCTCCTTCTCCTCCTCCTCCTTCCTCCTTTCTCCTTCTCCTCCTTCTCCTTCTCCTTCTTCTTCTCTTCCCCTCTCCTCTCTTCTTCTCCTCCTCCTCCTTCTCCTCCTCCTTCCTCCTTCTCCTTCTCCTTCTCCTCCTCTTCTCCATCTCCTCCTCTTCCTCCTCCTCCTTTTTCCTTTGCCTCTCCTTCTTTTCCATCTTCTCCTTCTCCTCCTCTTCTCCATCTCCATCTCCTCCTCTTCCTCCTCCTCCTTTTTCCTTTGCCTCTCCTTCTTCCCCTCTTCCTCCTCCTCCTCCTCCTCCTTCTCCTCCTCCTCCTCCTCCTTCTCCTCCTCCTCCTCCTCCTCCTCCTCTTCTCCATCTCCATCTCCTCCTCTTCGTCTTCCTCCTTTTTCCTTTGCCCCTCCTCCTCCTCCTCCTCCTCCTCCTCCTCCTCCTCCTCCTCCTCCTCCCTCCCCCTTCCTCCTCTTCCTCCTCCATCATGGCTGGCTGGGGAATTTTGCACATGATGGAAGTCTACATACCTGAACATCACCGAGGTTGAGAAAACACTGGCTTAAAATATCCTGCAACATGTTAAAGTTTTACATTCGTGATTCATTTTAAGACGCAACTCACTTGTTTGCCCATTGAAATTCAGCTCCCAGTCATGGTTGTGATTTTACGCCCAGGACTTTCTGCATTTCTGTTTACGTGGTTGTAAAACCTTTTGAATTCCTGTTTGTTGGGTGAAGGCCCTCAGTTAAGAACCAGAGGACTTCTGTCTTTCAAGTAGTCCTCGACATACAACCACAATTCAGCCCAATTGTGTCAAGTATGACGTTAGTTGTGAGTTTTGCCCCATTTTACGACCTTTCTCCGCCCCATTGTTAAGCGAATCATCGCTGTCACATGGTCGTTAAATGAATCTGGTCTCCCCGTTGACTTTGCTTGTCAGAAGGTCACCAAAGGGGGATCCCATGACCCCGGGCCACTGCGACCGTCATAAATACGAGTCAGTTGCCAAGTGTCCGAATTTTGATCACATGACGCTGAGGATGCTGCAGCGGTCGTAACCGCGACAAACCGTCACAAGTCCCTTTTTTCCCATTGCCGTTGTAACTGTGAACGGTCACTAAATGAACCGTTGTAAGTCGAGGACTACCTGTAATTGTGACTGTGCCTGCGTGCCACCCTTGAAAGGAGGGGAAAGTGATTGAAGAAGGAACGACCGGATGATTGAAGTCAGAAGGAGGGGGAAATGTTTGACTCAGTTCCCCCATCAGCCTGTTTTAATCACCGGCTTGCACTTAAACAGTTCTGAACGCCGGAGAAAATGACACACAGATAAACATCCCTCAGTTGTGATCTCACTGCTATTATGCTGGGGAGGGGGGGGTGACGCTGAAATTTCTGACAACGAAGCTCTCGATTAATCAGAAGAGAGCCGGAAGGGACCTTGGAGGTTATCTAGCCCAACCCTCTGCTCAAAAAGGAGACCCAGTGGTGAGATTCAGCCAATTCGCACCGATTCAGGAGGACCGGTTGTTAACTTTCTAAGCAGTTCAGAGAACCGGTTGTTGGAAGAAATCTCATTTTGTTTTGTTTTTTTCACTTTGCAGGGCTAATCCTGTAAGGAACTGAAACATTCTGGTGTTGTTTCTAGCCTAATCTTTATTGCCCTGCTTACAGAAACTGCCTCTCGGGTTAACCCTTGTTACATTGTAACAGTAAGGTGAAGCGCCCATCGACGTTAGTGATGTTGAGTTGGCCATGTCCACACGGTCCCATGACCACTGAGCCATGCCCACCCAGCTGGTCATTAGGGCAGAGAATGGGTTGTTAAATTATTTGAATCCCCCCATTGAGGCAGGAGTGAAATCCAGCAGGTTCTGACAGGTTCTGGAGAACCGGTAGTGGAAATTTTGAGTAATTTGTAGAACTGGCAAATACCCCCTTCTGGCTGGCCCCAGAATAGAGTGGGAATGGAGATTTTGCAGTATCCTTCCCCCAGGAGCGGGGAGGGAATGGGGATTTTGCAGGATCCTTCCACTCCCACGCCCACCAAGCCACAGAACTGGTAGTAAAAAAATTTGGATTTCATCACTGCACTAAGGAGACCGATACTGTTTCGTGCCCCTTCGATTCTTCACACTTCATGGACATTACTGGCTTCACGGATGCTTGCTTGCCACTCTCACTAGAGGCCTTGGCTGGCTGCCCGCTGGTGAACGGAGCCCGTTGGCGCCCCTCCATCCTGGCAGCGTGGGAACGGTAGAGCGACCTCATTTCTCAACCTTGGCAACTTGAAGATGTCTGGACTTCAACTCCCAGAATTCCCCAGCCAGCTGTTTCAATCACTACATGCCCAGCTGGGGAATTCTGGGAATTGTAGTCCACAAGTCTTAAAGTTGTTACGGGGTGTCCAGCCTTGGCAGTTGCAGCCCCCAGGGCCATGGGGGTCTAACTTTCTACAGAAGCAACCTAGAACCAAGAGGACATTTCCTGACAGTGAGAACCAATTAACCAGCGGAACAACTTGCCACCAGAAGTTGTGAATGCTCCAACACTGGAAGTTGTTAACTTCCAGGCATCCACATCCTGGCAGTATCCCACATGGCTAATTCTTCCCCACGGCGTATCAACCGGGGCAATTTCAAATTCAAATTCAGAGTAGAGCTGGAGGTCTTTTAGTCCAGCCCCCTGCAGAGACCCTAGACCAGTGATGGCTAACCTCTTTGCCATCACGTGCCAAAATCAAAGGGAGTGCGGGGGGGGGGGGTCATGTCCGCACGTGCCCACACCCATAATTCTATGCGTCCCACTCTTCCACGCATGCGTGCACGACCCCCCCGCTCCCCTTGCTTTTGGCAAACGATGGCTGGGTGGGCTCGTTTTTCACACTCTCCAGGCTCCAGAGCCTTTCTAGGAGCCTGGGGAGGGTCAAAACAGCCTTCCCCACGCCCTGGAGGCCCTCCGTAGGCTGGAAATGGCCAATTTGCTGACTTCTGGTGGGACCGGACGGCCTGTTTTTTGCTCTCCACAGGCTCCAGAGCCTTTCTAGGAGCCTGGGGAGGGCGAAAACGGCCTTCTCCACCCCCCAAGGCCCTCTGGAGGCTGGAAACAGCCTGTTTCCCTACTTCTGGAGGGCCCAGAAGGCCCGAAACTGGAGCTGAGCTCACGTGCCCACCAATTTGGCTCCACGTACCACCTGTGTGTGTCCACAAAGAGGGCTCTGTGTACCACCTCTGGCATGTGTGATTCACAGTCGTGGCCCTATACTATTTCAGACAAATGGTTGTCCAATCTCTTCTTGAAAACCTGTGTTGGAGGACAACTTCCAGTGGCAGGCTGTTCCAGTGATTAAATGTTCTCACTGTCAGGAAATTCCTCCTTATTTCTAGATTGCTTCTCTCCTTGATGAGTTTCCATCCGTTGCTTCTTGTCCTACCTTCAGGGGCTTTGGAGAAGAGGTGGACCCCCTCCTCTTCTTTGGGGCACCCCCTCATGATTAGAAGGAGGACATTGCGTATTCATCAACACTGAAGGATCTGAGAAGACGAAACTGTGTCGGGGATCAAAGTGCTGGGGAATTCTGGGAGTTGAAGTCCCCCAGTCTTCAGGTTGGACATCCTTGTTCTACATAGTGTTTCTTAATCTTGGCAATTTTAAGATGTTTCAATCTTAAAATCCACACATGGTTGGAAAAAAATGACAAAGAAACATATTGACTTTAAACCTGAGATATTTTTATTAGGGATTTTACCAGGAATATATAATAGAGAATTGAGATATTTAATTGTGAATGTTTTAACAGCGGCTAGAATCGTATTTGCTAAAAATTGGAAAAATGAGAAAATACCTCCTGAAGAGGAAGTTATGGAGAAAGTTATGGAATGTGCCGAAATGAGTAAATTGACATTTGAAATTAGAGAAACAGGAAGATAAACAATATTATACGAGATGGGATTTATTTTATCAATGGCTAGATAATAAAGCATGGAAATGAAATATAAAATATGAAATAAATGTAATAATAAAATATATGAAGCGTTTTTTTACGGGAGACAAGCCGTTGTTAAATAATTGTTTAATGAGAATAATAGTATAAAGGGATATAATAAATTGTCAAATAAGAGAAATTAAATAATCTGTAAACTTTGGATATGGGATTGAGCACAAAAGAATTATAACCGATTGACACACTTTCTGTAATTGTAATGGATGATGGTTGTTTTATGTTTTGTTTTGTTTAAAAATTATATATATACCATATTTTCCAGCGTATAAGACGACTGGGTGTATAAGACGACCGTCCTCAGAGCCATTTAAGGCTCGTCAGAGCCTTATGGGCTGGTCTGCCTGGTTACAGGAGAATGAGACCCGGCGTATAAGACGACCCCCGACTTTTGAGAAGATTTTTGTGTGTTAGAAAGTAGTCTTATACGCAGGAAAATACAGTATATATATATATATATATCTGTTTTCTGAGTTTTCGCGGGTGTTTGTATGTAGGTCTTTGGTTATTCGGGTCTTCTCCCGCATAAAATTGGAAGTGCCTTGGTGACGTTTCGACGAAGTCTCATTCGTCATCTTCAGGCTGGTGTTCTCGGCTTCGTGCTTCTAGGAGCAATTAAGCTGAGAACACCAACCTGAAGATGACGAATGAGACTTCATCGAAACGTCACCAAGGCACTTCCAATTTTACGCGGGAGAAGACCCGAATAACCAAAGACCTACATATATATATATGTTTCAATCTGAACTTCCAAAATTCTCTAGCCAGCATATACGGATTGAAACTCCTAGAATTCCCCAGCCAACATCCTGGCTGGGGAATTCTGGGAATTGAAGTCCACCAGTCTTAAAGTTGCCAAGATAGGATACCCCCCCCTTCTGAATTGATACAGATTAACAGACATGGACGGGACCTTGGAGGTCATCTAGTCCAACCCCACACCTAAGCAGGAGAGTCTACTCTATTTCTGACAGACGGCAGTCCAGTCTCTGCTTGAAAGCCTCCAGGGATGAAGCTCCCACCACTTCCGAAGGCAACTTCTGTCCCATGGGTTGATTGTTCTCCCTGTCAGGAAATTCCTCCTTATTTCCAAGTTGAATCTCTCCTGGATCCGTTTCCATCCATTATTCCTTCTCTGGCCTTCGGGTGTTTTAGAGAATAGCTTGACCTCCTTCCTCCTCTCTGTGGCAGCCCTTCAAATATTGGAAGATGCTATCCTGTCTCTTCTGGTCCTTCTCTAATACCTGGAAAATCAGCCTCTCCCAGTACTTACAGGGAATTGGAGGCCTTTGTGAACTCCTTTTCACACACACACACACCCAAACTGGGAAAAGAACCAGTGTGAAGCTGTGCTTAAGCGATTGATTGATCTAGAACCGGAGAGATCTCAGTTCGCGGGGTGGGGTTGGCCCGTCACAAGGTTGTGTTTGCGAGGCTGCAAGGAAGGTTGTTGTGCGGGGGGGGGGAGTAGGGGGTGGGAATGCACCGCTTTTAGCTTTTGGGAGGAGGAATGGAAAAATAACCCAAGGGAGAAAAATCCATCTGCACCGTGGGAGAAGGGCAGAGATGCTCCTGCAGGATAAACGGGGATTGTGAGTTGTGTGCCAAGCCACAAAGGAAATTGTATTGTGGTGCACAGTGGAGTGGAGGACAAACCCTGTGGGTCAAACTTGGGTCAAATGTGATTTCATGGAGGGCCACATCAGGGATGTGTTTGATCTCGGAGGGCCGGAGTGGGCAGGACACAGGCCTCGGATTGGGGGCACCTGTGGTGGCCAAGTGCTAAGGAAGGACTTCCCTCACACCCTCCCTCCCTCTCATTATAATCTCCTTCCTTCCTCCCTCCCTCCCTCCCTCCCTCCCTCCCTCCCTCCCTCCTTCTCTCCTTCCTCCCTCTCCTTCCTTCCTTCCTTCCTTCCTCCCTCCCTCCCTCTCTCCTCCCTCCCTCTCTCACACTCTCTCCTTCCTTCCTTCCTTCCTTCCTCTCCTTCCTTTCTCTCTCTCTCTTCCTTCCTTCCGCTCTCTTTCCTTCCTCCCTCTCCTTCCTTCCTTCCTTCCTCCCTCCCTCCCTCCCTCTCCTTCCTTCCTCTCCTTCCTTTCTCTCTCTCTCTTCCTTCCTTCCACTCTCTTTCCTTCCTCCCTCTCCTTCCTTCCTCCCTTCCTCCCTCCCTCCCTCCCTCTCCTCCCTTCCTCTCTCTTTCTTTCCTTCCTTCCTCTCCTTCCTTCTTCTCTCTCTCCTTCCTTCCTTCCTCTCTCTCTTCTTGCTTCCACCCTCTCCTTCCTTCCTCTCTCTCTACTCCCTTCCTCCCTCTCCTTCCTTCCTTCTTTCCTTCCTTCCTCTCACTCTCTCCTTCCTTCCTCCCTCTCCTTCCTCCCTCTCCCTCTCCTTCCTTCCTTCCTCTCACTCTCCTTCCTTCCTCCCTCTACTTCCTCCCTCCCTCTCCTCTCTTCCTCTCTCTCTTCTTCCTTCCTCCCTCTCCTTCCTATCTTCCTCTCCTTCCTTCCTCCCTCCCTCCCTCCCTCTCTCCTTCCTTCCTCTCTCTCTCCTTTCTTCTTCCTCTCACTCTTCTTCCTTCCTTCCTCCCTCCCTCTCTCCTTCCTTCCTTCCTCTCCTTCCTTCCTCACACTCTCTCCTTCCTTCCTCTCTCTCTCCTTTCTTCTTCCTCTCACTCTCCTTCCTTCCTCTCCTTCCTTCCTCCCTCCCTCCCTCTCCTTCCTTCCTCTCTTTCTTTCCTCCCTCCCTCTCCTTCCTTCCTCTTTCTTTCCTTCCTTCCTCTCCTTCCTTCTTCTCTCTCCTTCCTTCCTCTTGCTCCCTCCCTCCCTCTCCTTCCTTCCTCTCTCTCTCCTTCCTTCCTCCCTCTCCTTCCTCCCTCCCTCTCCTTCCTTCTTTCTTCTCCTTCCTTCCTCTCTCTCTCCTTCCTTCCTGTCTCTCTCCTTCCTTCCTTCCTCTCATTCTTCTTCCTTCCTCTCTCTCTCCTTCCTTCCTCCCTCCCTCTCCTTCCTTCCTCTCTCTCCTTCCTTCCTTCCTTTTCTTCTTTTTCCTTCCCACTTTATTCTAATTTTTTCTTCCTTCCTCTCTCTCCTTCCTTCCTTCCTTTTCTTCTTTTTCCTTCCCACTTTATTCTAATTTTTTCTTCCTTCCCCTCTTTCCTTCTTTTTCCTTCCTTGCTCTCTTCCCATCTTCCCATCTTTTTCTTTGTCTTTCCTCTTTCCCTTCTCGCACGCTCAAATGCAAAAGGGGAAACATTTTCCCCTTTGTTTTGTTTTTAGTTTCTTTGGATAGCCGTCTGCCAATGAAAATGGAGTGCGGTGGGCTGCACGTGCCACCCCCCCCAAGCTCCGCTTTCACTGGCAGAGACACCATGGGCCAGTCCAATGCTGTTTCCAGGCCAGCCCTGCAGGCCAGGTCTAAACACCCTGTGGGCCAGATTTGGCCCGCGGGCCTTGAGTTTAACAGCTCTGCTGTAGATTAATTCTGCTTTATTGGCCTTGGTAAGAGCACACTTGGAATATTATGCCCAGTTTTGGATGCCACGATGTAAAGAAGATGTTGAGACTCTAGAAAGAGTGCAGAGAAGAGCAACAAAGACAAGGAACAACGGATGGAAACTCATCCAGGAGAGAAGCAACCTGGAATTAAGGAGAAACTCCCTAACAGTGAGGACAATTAACCAGTGGAACAGCCTGCCACCAGAAATCGTGGGTGTCCCAACACTGGAGGTTTGTAAGAAGAGACTGGATTTATGTGGAATGATATAGGGGACTGATAGCTAAACTTTTCCGGACCGAGTGCTCAAAATATGTGCGCAAATGTGCATGCAGCCGAATCCCAAAAATGCAATGCATGCAAGGGCCCTGTGCATGCCCCACCCACCCACGCATGTCCCCCGTTCCCCCCACATGTGCGGCTGAGACCCGAAGACCAGTTGGCTAGCGAGAGGCGCACGCTCATGCACAGCATGCCATCATAGAGGGCACTGGGTGCCACCTCTAGTAGATGTGCCATAGGTTCACCATCACGGGTATAGAGCAGGGGGTTGGACTAGATGATCTCCAAGCTCCCTTCCAGCTCTATTCTGAATTTGAATTCGATTTGCCATGTGGGACAATTAGCCATGTGGGATAGCAGCCCACGGGGGCTGCAACCTCTGCCACCCTGCCAGGACAGAGGGGATGCCAGCGGGCTCAGCTCCCGCGGTGGCAGCCAGCCAAGCCCTCCAGCAAGAGAAGCCAGTGAGTGTCCATGAAGCCTGAAGAATCAGAGAAGACTCGACCCCTCCTTTAAAAGCCCTGGGGTGGCTGTCCTTTAATAGGGTGGCAGATCTTCGCTCACCCAGGAGTTCAAGAAAGGGATCACTCTGTGCATGTACAGAAGCTCGCTTCTCCGGGGGGGACTCCCTGCAGAAGCAGAGCCGGAAGGCAGCTATTCCCTCTTCCTGGATCCCTTCCTGAGCTTCAAGCAGTGAGGGTTCTCATCCAGGGCTGCAGGGGGTTTGCAGGCATTCGGGAGAACCTTAGTTAAGATTCTGTGCAGTTCGGAAAACCCACAAATCCCACCCCTGGCTGGCCCCGCCCGTCCCTCCCCTCCCCTCCAGGAGTCCCCACGTGGCCCATTTTGGATGCAAGTAAGTGCACGGCCTGCGCAGAGGCTTGGGGAGGGCAAAACCCAGGCCTACCGGAAGTTTTGGAGGCCTTCTGGGCCTGTCTCTGGCCTCCAGAGGGCCTCTGGAGCCTGGGGAGGCCGTTTCCGCTCTCCCGGAGGCTCAAGAAAATCCTCCGGAGCCCGGGGAGGGCAAAAAGCATCCCTAACCTCCCGCCATGGTGCAGGAGGCTGACTAGGCCACGCCCACCATGGCCACGCCCACCCAACAACTGGGCAGAGAATCCCTTGCTAAAATCTTTGAAGCCCACCCCTGGTCCCATCCCTCCTCCCAACCCATCTATCCCCCCCCACTCTTGGGCATGACACATGGCACTCTGCCGTCCCCCTCCCCACCCGCCCCCCCCAAAGCCCTGGGTTTGGCTGCCCTTCAGCCAGGCATTGTACATGAAAGCAAATTTGTTTATTGTAAAAATAAACATGGTTTTTCTCTTAACACATTCCATCGGTTTTGTTTTACAAAGAAAGAGGTTGGCATTAAAAAAAAAAATAATGAAATCCCCACCCCCCACCCCCATCACAATTTTCATAGCAAAAATGTTCATTAAAGCCAAGGTTGGTTTTTTTTTTAGTTTTTTTTTTAAAACTCCAGAGCAACAATTGGGATCATTCACAAGAAGCCATAAATCATGCTGTTGTGGTGGTGGTTGTTGTTATTTTTATACATGTTCCATTTTTTTTTACACATCCTGCTTTTAACATGAGGAAATTTAATCATGGCATTTCTTTTTATTATTATTATTATTATTATTAAAAATGGCCCTTCCGTCTCAGGAGGTTCATTAAAGTGCTTATGAAAGAGAAAGGTTCAGTTGATTCAAAATTATAGAGCTTCCAAGGTGATCCTGTATAAAACGTAGGCAGTTATTCACACACACACACACACACACTCGCACACACACACACACCCTTTAACTAAAGCTAAATACAAAAAAATAAATTACATTTTTTTTCTTTGATTTTTGTCAAAGAAAACTCGGTCCGTCCACCTTAGTCGCTGTCTCGGAGCTGTCCACAGGTCATGGTGCTGAAATACGTTTAAAAGCTGTAACAGTTGGAAAACGGGCCATACATCACTATGGAGGCTCACCATAGATGAATAGACATTGAGTTTGAACTGTAGCTGGATCCCAACAGTCTTTTCTTTCCCTTCCCTTCCCTTCCCTTCCTTCCTTCCTGCCATCCATCTATGGAAGTTGCCTTCTCGTCTGCTTCCCATAGCCAGTCAACCAGTTGGACGGACTGCCCTTGTGCCCATCCATGCTCATTTCTTTTCCCATGTTGCCCATCGCGGACAGGTGGCTCCTCTGCCCTGAGCATTCCTGCAAAGTGCTTCAAAGAATTGTCACTCCCACCCCCAGGCAGCAGCATGTCCCCCCCCACTCTCCAATTCCCAGAGGGGGGTGGGCAGGGGCCATGCCATTTAGAGGGTCCCGAAGGAAAGACCCATGGTGTAAAACCCAAGTCCTTTGAGTTTCTCTTCTGCCCGTGCTTTCTGCTTCAAGTGGACTTTACTGTGTCTTTTCTTTTCATCACTCCGGGCGAAGCGTCGTCCACAGTCATCGCAGGAGAAGGGCTTTTCCCCCGTGTGGGTCCTGATGTGGGTCGTCAAGTGGTCACTGCGGCTAAAGTTCCTCAGGCAGATGCGGCACTGAAAGGGTTTGTGGCCCGTGTGAATGCGCAGATGCCTGTTGAGTTCATCCGATCGGGCAAAGCTCCTGACACAGTTTTCAACCGGACAGGCAAAGGCCTTCTCGTGAGGTTTGGGACAAAAACATTTCGAAGAACATTTCCCACGTCGGGTTTTCTTCTTGGGCCCTGCTAGGCTGCTGGGGGTCCTGTTAAGTCCCAAACTGTTGGCCGAAGAACTCGGGAGATGAGCTAAAAAGTCTGTCATGGGGGCCGATGACGAGGCGGGGTGGTGGCCGGGCAGCTTGATACCGTTGGGGTTCACCAAGGAGGTGAGGACTTCCGGGTGAGGGACAGGAGCTTCGAACTCTTGGCTGAATGGAGGGGAAAGTTTAGGGGCCTTGGTATCTACAAAGTCGGTGGGGAGTGGACCTTGGCTTAGGAACGCCTCAGCATTGCAACCGAAATCCAAGGGAGGCCCGTAAGAGCCGGAATGTTCGGAGAGAGAGTTGAGTTCTGACTGGCAGCTGACCGTCAACGCGTTCTCCGTCTTGGAGACCATGTGGGGAAACAGGGTTTGGCTTGCCTCTATGGGGTGGAAGGTCTCTGAAGGGGGACACTCGGCCGGCAGATAATGATGAGGCTGGTTGAGGGGCTCCCAATGGGAGCAGGATGATTTGAACTTCTCCGTGGTGGGGGAGATGGAGGACAGCTTAAGCTCCTGCTTGGAATCCAGAAGCTTCTCGTGAAAGAGACAGTGGGAAGAGGGATGAGCTTCCGGAGAAGCTTGGAACTGCGGGAGGCTCTCCGTACTGGAGAACGAAGAATAGGCTTGTTCGGATAAAGAAGGCTGGACAGAGATGTTGAGTTCCGGTTGGCAGGTAGAGTAGAGGTCCAGATGGTTCTGCAGAGCTTCCGGGATGGTGTAGCTGGCCTCGGGTGGTCGCGGTTGACCTTCTGGAGCAGAGAAAGGGGAAAGCCCTAGGATTCCCGACATCAAGTTGAAGAGGGATTCTTGATCCTGGCATTGTTCGGTCTTGATAAAAAGGCTGCCGGAGTAACTCACCGGTGGAGACGCCTCCCCGGAAAGGAAGTAGTAATCCACTGGTTCAGAGTTCATGGTCGCTCCCATCAAGTCACCTGGAAAAAAAAAATCAGCAAGGGGAGAAGTTGAGTGTCAAAGAAATTCCTCAGGTTGCTAGACGGAGGTAGTATGATTTTTTGTTTTTCTGCAGCACCGTGTCAAGGGAATCACCCGGGTTATTAAGTGAATGGCAGTCGGTAAGTGAATCCAGTGTCCGTAAGGATGAGCCAATTTCATCTAGTGGTTAAGGAAGCTTAGAAACTGGGAAACTGGGAGTTCTAGCCTGGGTGACTTTGGGCCAATGACCAGGAGATGGTGAGTTCTAGTCCCGCCTTAGGCGTGAAAGCCAACTGGATGACTTTGGGCCAATGACCAGGAGATGGGGAGTTCTAGTCCCGTCTTAGGCATGAAAGCCAACTGGGTGACTTTGGGCCAATGACTAGGAGATGGTGAGTTCTAGTCCTGCCTTAGGCATGAAAGCCAACTGGGTGACTTTAGGCCAATGACCAGGAGATGGTGAGTTCTAGTCCTTCCTTAGGCATTGAAGCCAGCTAAGTGACTTTGTTCCAATCACCAGGAGACAGGGAGTTCTAGTCCTGCCTTAAAAGGTGCCCCATTTTGCGACCTTCTGACCAGCAAAGTCAAGGAGAGAAACCAGATACACCTAATGACGATGTTACGAGTTTAACAACTGCACAGATTCGCTTAACCAATGGGGCAGTAAAAGTCATAAAATGGGGGGAAAAAACCTCACTTAACAAATTTGTCACTTACGAACATAAACGTTAGGCTCAATTGTGATCAGAAGTCGAGGACTACCTACACAAAATGAACTTCTGCGCCTTGGAACATAAATAACAGGGACAATATTGTTAGCGCTAACCTAGATTTCTCTCTAGAGCACCGTTTCTCAAGCTTTGGGATCTTTAAGATGTGTGGACTACAACTCCCAGAATCCCCCAGGCAGCATTACGCTCGGACTATTATAGAGTTTGCACCATCCTGCATGGTTGAGACTCCTAAATTACAGATTCTCAAGTCTGAATCCTGTAAGATGTGTGCACTTCAACTCCCAGAATTCCCCTGGCTGGGGAATTCTGGGAGTTGAAGTCCACACATCTTAAAGAAGCCAAGGTTAAGAAATATTGCTGTATAGAGATTTTCCTAGGACAGTGAGGGCTAACCTTTTTGCCATCCCATGCCAAAAGTGGGGGGAATGAGGGGGGGCACTCGCATGCATGCCCACACACATAATTCAATGCCCCTCCGCCTCCGTGCATATGTGCACAACCTCGGAGGCCCGAAACGTCCTGTTTTCCAACCTTCGGTTGGACAGGAAGTGACTTTTTTGCTATCCCCAGCCTCCAGAGACTCCTAGAGAGGCGGGTGGGGAAGGCTGTTTTCACCCTCCCCAGATGCATAGAGAGGATCTGGAGCCAGGTGAAAAAGAAAAACAAGCTTTCCCCACCACCCCAGGTCCTCCGGAGGCCTTCCCTACTTCTGGTGAGCCCAGGATGCCTGAAAATCAGCTGATCGGCACGCACATGTGCGCCAGAGCTGAGCTGGCATTCCAGCTGACATGCCATAGATTCGCTATCACAGTCCTAGGATAAGTCAGCCACAATTATCAACAATAATGTAGCTACCATGAAGCTGATGGGTTTTCTTCATTTGAGCTGGTTTTGCAGCTGAATCCAAAGAGTTGGGATAGACTCTTAAAAAGATATTTGAACACAATTTTCCTTCTTTTGTCATCCTGGCAATCCCTGGGGATCGTCAAGGAGAGTCACAAAATGGCTCAAAGTTATTGTCAAGTCAAACGGAGGGTTTTGTATCGCAGGCAACGTGGCTCTCTTGAGGCAACCAAGCCAGGAAGAGTCACAAGTTTAACTGAGCTTGGAGCTCATAGCTTACTCTCTCTGATCATAGAGCCAGCTTGGTTTAGCTGGTGAGGCACCAGGCTAGAAAGTGGGAGGCCACGAGTTCTAATCCTGCCTTAGGCATGAAAGCCAACTGGGTGACTTTGGGCCAATGACCAGGAGACGGTGAGTTCTAGTCCTGCTGTAAGCATGAAAGCCAACTGGATGACTTTGGGCCAATGACCAAGAGACGGTGAGTTCTAGTCCTGCCTTAGGCATGAAAGCCAACTGGATGACTTTGGGCCAATGACCAGGAGACGGTGAGTTCTAGTCCCGCCTTAGGCATGAAAGCCAGCTGGATGACTTTGGGCCAATGACCAGAAGATGGTGAGTTCTAATCCCGCTTTAGGCATGAATCCAGCTGGATGACTTTGGGCCAGTTCCCCACTCTCTGCCCAAATCCACCTCACAGGGTTGTTGTTGTCATGAGGAAAAGAGGAGGAGGATGGAATATTAGCTATATTCACCATTTAGAGTTATTTGTAAAAATAATAAAGGCTGGATGCAAACACATCAACAAGTAAACTTCCCACTCATAGACTAGAAATAGACCACTTTGAAGAACCAATATATTTTTTAAAAAATCCTTCAGCCTGGGAACGAAATCATGACGATTAGGGAGAGATGGCCAAACCATCTTTCCAGATCCCCAATGAAATCCTTGAAAATGGAAGCGATGGGGGAGGGGGGGCGGGGCAAGGAGGCCAACGTGTCTCCCTTGCTTGCAAGTTCGGGAAAGGCGACGTGCCCAGAATCTCATGTATTTACAGCACGGGTTGAGCTAGATGACATCTTGGGAGCCCTCCTGATGTGACTCGAAGGGCCTTTGTTGATGCAAACATCCCCCACCCTACCCCCCTTCAGGTGACCTTGGCAGAAGGAGGTCACTGAGTCACCTCTTCCAAGCTACCCCTTTCAAGAGAATTCAGGGACGATTGGCATCATCTAGCACGAGTTGAAACAGGTGAAAAATATGACTTTAGCTTTGGGAATTCCAGCACTGCATCCTTCCTTATACCTGACTCTTCAAAAGGCGGCCGTTCAAAATATAGGGGACCTAGCTGAGCAATACCACCCCCCTGGGGTCTGGCCAAGCTTCCCCAGTCATGGCTGCTGGGGGGGGGGAACAAGGTGGCAGAAATCCCTGCCATTTTGATATGGGCATCACTCAAATGCATCCCTCAGAAGCTCCAAAGGACGCTTAGTAAGAAAAGGGGGGGATCTCTCTCTTACAGAGTCCCCCAATCTCTACCATTGCATCACACACACCCCAGCTTCCTGCCCTTCAGCCCCCTCCCCCAAAGACCAAAAGGTACCTCAACCTTCCCATGGTTGCCCACCCCTGGCCTAGAGAGAGAGAGAGACAACTAAGTAGAGTGGATTCAGAAGCTCATCTTGAAGCTTCCCACAGGGGGTCATCTACAAGAGCTTGCAGCCTGCCCTTCACCTCCTCCTCCTCCTCCTCCTCTTCCCTCCTTACCTGTGAAATAATCGGGGGCTTCTTCCCTGGGGGGCTGGCTCAGGAGAGGCGGCAGCTGCTCTCCTTGCTGGGGGAAATGTCCGTCTTCGGCTCTCGGGGTTTCCTGGCGGGAGAAGTCCATGAGGTTTAACATGTCCCGATGGAGGAAGAAGAGGAAGAAGAGGAGGAGTGGGGTGGAACCGAGCCCCCTCCGCTGCAGAGCTCCAGCCCCTGGAGGGCTAAAGAGGGCCACTTCCAGGGGCGCACGTGGCCAAAAGGGGAACCTCGCGGTCCCCGCCCGGGGTTCCTGTTTTGCCTTGCCTTGCCTGGCCCGGCCCGGCCGATTAACCTGCCCGCCGGCCTCACCTGGGCTGGCCGGGCTCCGCAGGTGCTTGGCTGCCTCCTGTTGTTTGTAAGCAAAGAACCCAGGAGCTGCAGAGTGCCTTTTTATATCTGCCTCGGATCTTCCGTTGCAACCCGGTGCTTCCATTTCTGGAGTTCCCACAGCCGGGCTGGCTGTGACGTAAATGCCCATATATGGACTCAGGATGCAGGTTAGGGAGACCCAATAAGGAAATCTCTCCTGGTGACGTTGCTCTCTCCTCCCCCCCACCCCCCCCACCTCTCTCTCTTCTCCCCGGCAGCAATTTTGGCACCTCTCTTTACCATCTCACCCTCTCTCTCCCCCCCCCCTTTTCTTTCCAACGATAATTAATCTTTCTCAGTTTAAAAAAAAAATAAACAGAAACCCTGGGAAATCGCTGAAGCATCAGGAAGTGGCAGGATGGAGGAGCGTCTCTCCCTCCCCTCCCACCCGCCTCCTTGCCAGAAATCTGGGGGAAGCCAACTGCAACCGGCACAAATCCCCCCCCCTGCACTGAGCTTCTGCACTGCTGCAAAGGAAGGCCAGATTTTGGGGGGCCAAAGCTCTCTCACACACACACACATCGCACCACCACGGGAGCCCCCTGCTCCGCTGGTGGTTTCTGGGCTCTGTGTGCCCCCCTGGGAGAAAAGGTGGCATATAGGTCAGTGGGACAGGAAGGTTTTGAATAATGAAAAGGGGAGGGAGGTGGGTTGGAAGAAGGAGGAAAAGTGGACCATGTTGCTCTTCTTAAAGGCAGGTGAGTCATCAGGTGTTTGAATGGAGGCCTGGCACACTTTTGTGCCAAGTGGGGGGGGGCAATTGGGGAGGGGGGTAGTCCTCAACTTACAACAATTCGTTTAGTGATGATTCCAAGTTATAACGGCACTGAAAAAGATGACTTATGACCGTTTTTCACACTTATGGCCTTGGTAGCATCCCCATGATCGTGCGACCAAAATTCGGATGCTTGGGAACTGGTTCATACTTGTGACCATCGCTGTGTTCCGAGGACAACCTCGGAAAGCTTGAAGGACCCAGGTTAGTCACTGATCGTCCAGGTGAAAACCCATCCCTTAGGATTGGTTGGAACGGAGAAAACACGATGACATGTATTCAGTGAGTCACTAAATACAAAGACCAGAGAATTTCTGGATAAGTTCTGATCTGGAGAAAGATGAATGAATGAATGAATGAAAGAAAGAAAGAAAGAGAGAAAGAGAGAAAGAAGAAAGAAAGCGAAAGAAAGAAAGGAAAGAAAGGAGGGAAGGAAGGAAGAAAAAGGAAGAAAGAAAGAAAGAAAAAGGAAAGAACGAAAAAAGAAAGAAAAAGAAAGACAGGAAAGGAAGGAAGGAAGAAAAGGAAGAAAAAAGAAAGAAAGAAACAGAAAGGAAAGAAAGAGAAAAAAGAGAAAGAAAGAAAAAAGAAAGAAAGGAAGGAAGGAAGAAAAAAGGAAGAAAGAAAGAAAAAGGAAAGAAAGAAGAAAGAAAGAGAAAGAAAGACAGGAAAGGAAAGGAAGGAAGGAAGAAAAGGAAGAAAAAAGAAAGGAACAGAAAGGAAAGAAAGAGAAAAAAGGGAAAGAAAGGAAAAAGAAAGGAAGGAAGGAAGGAAGAAAAAAGGAAGAAAGAAAGAAAAAGGAAAGAAAGAAGAAAGAAAGAGAAAGAAAGAAAGAAAGACAGGAAAGGAAGGAAGAAAGGAAGGAAGAAAAAAGAGAAAGAAAGAAAGAAAGAAAGAAAGAAAGAAAGAAAGAAAGAAAGAAAGAAAGAAAGAAAGAAAGGATGATCAGCACCAAGGTGGATGGACTCAGTTACAACAGTGATGTGGGCATCCTTGGAAGATCCGAAGGACAATATTAGGGATAGATCATTTTGGAGAACATCTTATCTATGTAGACATTAAGAGTCAACTTGACTTGATGGCACAATCGGTCAGTCAACGCAAAGAACTCTGCAGAAGGCTCTGATGTTGGGAAAGAAAGAAAGAAGAGGGTGACAAATTGGATGGGCTGAGCTGTAGTAGTGATGGGGGCAACCTTGGTGATCTGTCCCCAACTTGGAGAAGGTCTATCTTCATAACCATTAAGAGTTGACCTGACTGGATGGCGCATAACCAATCAGTCAGTCAATGCAAAGACACGGCTCTCTGGAGAAGGCTCTCATACTGAGAAAGAAGGAAAGAGAGAGGAGAAGGGGACAACCAGCAGGAAGGACAATGGACTCATTTACAGTGGAGACGGTGGCAAGAGGAACTGAAGGGTTAGTGGCAGCTCACTATGGAGAGAAACTCATGTAGTTGCTAGGAGTTGAAAACGACTTGATGGCACTCAACCAACCAACCAACCAATCAACCAATCTGCAAGCCCTTGGGCAAAAGCCCAGTGCTTATATTTTGCAAGAATGAAGTCAAGATCTTGACTGAGCTTTGAAAGCTGATGCGAAAACCAACAGGATAAATTTCGCCTCTTTGTGAGAACTCTCCAAGGTGCTGAAATCACATTTTCCTGCCCATCTCGAGTCTACACAAAGCAACGTGGAGAATCCTCAACTCACATCATTCAGTGACGTTCGATCGGGGCTGAAAAAAAGTGAGTTATGACCATTTTTCACACTTCTGACCATTGGAACAACCCCACGGTCATGTGATCAAAATTCAGCCATTGGCAACTGTCTCATATTTATGACGGACGGGGTCACCATCACGTGATCCCCTTTGGCGACCGTCTGACAAGCCAAGTCCATGGAGAAGCCAGATTCACTTAACAGCCGTGTTCCTAACTTAACGACGGCAGTGATTTACTTAACAACCGTGGCAAGGAAGGTCGTAACAGGGGGTGAAATTCACTTAACAAATGTCTAAGAGCCACGGTCGCGCAGTGGTTAGAATGCAGTACTGCAGGCTCATTCTGCTGACTGCCAAGAGTTCAATCCTGACCGGCTCAAAGTGACTCAGCCTTCCATCCTTCCATGGTCGGTAAAATGAGGACCCAGATTGTTGGGGGAAAAAGGCTGACTCTGTAAACTGCTTAGAGAGGGCTGTAAAAGCACTTGAAGCAGTATATAAGTCTAAGGGCTATTGCTATTGCTCACTTAGCACCAGTATCTCTTGGTTCAATGGTGGCCATAAGTCAAGGACTGTCTGTATTGAGCTGACAATATCCAATCTTGTACCCTATCTTGTCTGGCCTCAGAATGGCCAGTAGCTGGACATCAGTAAAGGATCCAGGAAGACATGGCCAGGGGCTTCCTTAATACTACTGAGACATCAATACGGACCAGTTGATCTTATATCCTTGTGATGGGGTGGAATGTAGTCTGGATTCCTGGGAGGGAGGGGCTGAATTCCATAGGAGGAAGAGGCAGCAAAGTTTAGAGAGTTTGGCTGGGAGAAAGAGAATTCAGAAAGCGCCTCCTTAGTGATTCTCCAAAGATCTCTTTAGTCTTACAAGCAGTTGCCTGATTTGTGTCTATAGATTTGTGTCTATAGGTGAAGAGCAATGAAGGAAACTGCTCATGGGTACAGCTAGTCCTCGACGTACGACCACAATGGAGCCCAACATTGCTGTTGTTAAGTGAGACATTGGTTCAGTGAGTTTTGCGCCCGTGTTACGACATTTCTTGCGACAATTGTTAAGTGAATTGGGCCTCCCCGTTGACTTTGCTTGTCAGACGGTCGCCGAAAGGGATCACGAGTCAGTTGTCCATCGTCTGAGGTCGTAAGTGTGAAAAATGGTCATAAGTCCCTTTTTTCAGTGCCATTGTAACTTTGAATGATCCCTAAGGGAACTGTTGTAAGTCAAGGACTGCCTGTTTCATTTAGTGACCGTTCAAAGTTACAATGGCACTGGAAAAAGTGACTTACGACCGTTTTTCACATTTACGACCGTGGTAACATCCAATGCTCAAAATTCAGACGCTCAGCAACTGACTCACATTTATGACGTTCACAGCATCCCTGGGTCACGTGATTCCCTTTTGCGACCTCCTGACCAGCAACCTCAACAGGGAAGCCCGATTCGCTTAACAACCGGTTACTCTTTTAACAACTCCGGCGACTCCCTTAACCGCTCTGGCAAGAAAGGGTTGTAAAATGGAGGCAAAGCTCACTTAAAGACGGTCTCGCTGAGCAGCGGAAACCGTGGGGCCCCTTGCGGTGGTAAGACGAGGACTAGTCCTAACTCATTTGTGCTGCCGTTCGAAGGGATGGTGAAGAGAACAGCAGAACAGCTTTGCATTACGCAGCAGAAAATGCTTTAATTAGTTTAGGGAAAGGGGAAAAAAAGTTAATTCAGGTTTACACCTCCCTCCTCCCAACCTCTCTCCTTGTGCTATTTACACCCAGAATGCACCAGATCTCATCCAATCAGGAACTCCGAGGAACACCGGGTGCTTGTGTTTGCTTCCTGTTTGCCCTCCCCTCCCCTCCCCTCCCTCTCTCCCTCCTTCCTTCTGGCTTTTCTGACTGTGGGAAGGTTGCCTTGCACTCGGCAGAGAAAGCCTTGAGACGGGGAAGGGTGCCGCCTGCCTGCCTGCCTCGCCCTCCGGATCTGCAGGGAAGCCGTTGCATAATGCGGGCATGGGCTCCTCCTCGGCTCAGTCACTGGAAAAGGGGCCAGACCCAAGGAATGAGGAAGCCATTCTTCAAAGCGTTTTATCTATCCCTCTTACCTCTCTAGCTCTACCTCTCTATCTATCATCTACGGATCTATCTATACATCTATGTATTTATCTATAACTATCTCCATCCGTCTAACTGTATCTCTCTCTCTCTGTCTCTCTCTGTCTCTTTGTATGTATGTATGTATGTATGTAATCTGTGTATATATCTACCTATCTACCTATCTATATCTACATCTACATCTACATCTACATCTACATCTACATCTACATCTACATCTACATCTACATCTACATCTACATCTATACCTATACATCTACCTACCTACCTATCATCTGTCTGTCTGTCTGTCCGTCCGTCCATCCATCAATCCATCCATCCATCCATCCATCCATCCATCCATCCATATCCACATATTATCTCTCTCTCTCTCTCTCTCTCTATCTATCATCTATCCATCCATCCATCCATCCATCCATCCATCCATCCATACACATCCTCTATCTATCTATCTATCTATCTATATCTATCTATCTATCTATCTATCTATCTATCATCTATCCATCCATCCATCCATCCATCCATCCATCCATCCATCCATCCATCCATACACATCCTCTATCTATCTATCATCTATCTGTCTGTCTGTCTGTCTGTCTGTCCGTCCATCCATCCATCCACGTCCTCTGTCTGTCTGTCTGTCTGTCTGTCTGTCTGTCTGTCTGTCTGTCTGTCTGTCTGTCTGTCTATCTATCTATCTATCTAGGTCTTTAGTTATTCGGGTCTTCTCCCGCATAAAATTGGAAGTGTCTTGCCAAGACACTTCCAATTTTACGCGGGAGAAGACCCGAATAACCAAAGGCCTACATACAAACACCCATGAAAACCTCAGAAAACAAATATATATTTATATTTATATTTATATTTATATTTATATTTATATTTATATTTATATTTATATTTATATTTATATTTATATTTATATTATTTATATGTGTGTGTATATACACACACACACACACACACACACACACATACATATAATTGTGTGTGTGTGTGTATGTATGTAAATAAAGGCAAATAAACAAATAAACAAAACCTAAAAGATAGATAGATAGATAGATAGACAGACAGACAGACAGACGGACTCATATACACACATTTGTTTTACAATCACTTCAAGGCAGTGAACATATCCAACCCATCTTCCTTCTCCTATTTTCCCCGTCATAACAAGGACCCACCCTGTCCTGTGAGGTGGGTTGGACTGAGAGAGAGAGTGATTTATATTGTAGATTTTTTAAGGTTTTAAGCCGTTCGGATCCCCTGTTTTAAATCTGGTTTTTTTAAAAAAACAACAACAACAACATTAAAATAAATCAACTCTGTTCTAAGCCCTAGCGATTCCTTGGCATCTGTGCTGGCGCCCCTACACAGGTCGTCCTTGACTTATGACCACAATCGAGCCCAACGTTTCTGTGGTTAAGTGAGACACTTATGAAAGGAGTTTAGCCCCGTTTTATGACCATTCTTGCCGCCATTGCTAAGTGAATCACTGCAGTTAACAAGTTGGTAACCCGGTCATTAAGTGAGTCTGGCTTTCCCCCTTGACTTTGCTCGTCAGAAGGTCGCAAAAAGGGATCATGGGACCCCGGGGGGACATTGCAGCCCGTCATAACTATGAACCCCTTGCCAAGCATCGGAATTTTTCCAGGACAAGCCACAACATGGTGGTGGACTTTGAAGATGCTCGTTGGGATGCAACAACTTTTATGTGCATACCTCTGGAGGCATTGGGGATGGTGGACTTCCGTGGTTCCTGATGAAGAAGTCCATCCTCAGAGTTTAACTCCTGGACCAACCAACCAAACATCCTCCATATTTGTAGATCTTCCCCCTTCGCTCCCGAGAGACCCTCAAACGTGGTGACGGGAAGACAAACGATGGTTTAGGATTGGTTTGCCGCTAAGAAACTCACCAGGTGTGGCCAGGGGTGGCTTTTCAAAGGAGGGTGGAGCTGGCCCTTCGAGGCAACTGCCCAACTGACCGGGCTCTGGTTTTCTTTTCAGGAAAAATTCTAGAATATGCTGTTGAGTTCCTATAGCAACGAGTCTGGGGCCACCAAGCTGACACATTCTAGCCAACTCTCTTGGCAGCTTCTAGACATCCGGCGTGGAGCCATAACTTAGAGCAGGGGTCAGCAACCTACAGCTCTGGAGCCGCATGTGGCTCTTTCACCCCTCTGCTGCGGCTCCCTGTCACTCAATATATGCGTCACAACCGCCAAGGTGCGACACTCGTCAGCACGCGATTTATTGAGCTTTTCAACCCCGGTAGGCCAACCATGGATAAATCCAAGAAAAGAAAAGTTTCAGAAGAAAACAGAAAGTTTAATTCAACTACAGATGCTAGTTTTGTGGCCGTTCAAGAAATAAATAGTCAGGCACGGGAAGGTTTTTGTGGCTCCCGGTGTTTTCTTTTCGGTGGGAAATGTGTCCAAATGGAGTGTTTGAGGTTGAAGACCTGTGACTTAGGGGGAGAAACCAACGAGGAGAACAGAGTTGAATCAAGACGAGGAGAATTCTGTTCTTCTCCGGCTGATCAGCAACATCAACAATCACCTGGGTCTGTGGATGCTAAAGTTGGACATCTCGGGTGGCTTCATCCTTTCCCTGGAGGGAAGACCTGATGGGACTTGAGAACTTCTTGAGAGGGTTGAATGAGTTGGGACAGGCAGAGATTGCTCCTCAAGGAGGCAGAATCACTGCGGTTGTTAAGTGGATCACACAAGTCACAAAGCGAATCTGCCTTCCCCTCATGGACATTGCTTCGTCGGAAACCGGCCGGCAAGGTTGCAAAGAGAGAATCCCCCCCAGAACGTCAGGATGCTACCAACATCTTAAATCCATTTTAATCCCTTTCTTATCCAAAGCCTGCATTTTGACCACGGATCTGTAAGGATGCCACGATGGTCCTAAGTCCGAGGACTGGCTGTAAGTCGCCTTTTTTCCCCACGCCGTTGCAACGTTGACCGTTCGCTGAGCGAACGTTCGTAACTTGAGAATTCCCCATCCTAAAACGAAAAGGGAAAGAACGGAAGAAAGGTGTCTTCACATATTTTATTTTATTTTATTTTTTATTGATTTACCCCGCTCCCCCTTTCTTTCCGATGAAGGTCTGCTTGTCTAGCCATCTATTAAAAAAAAAAAAAGAGAGAGAGAGAGAAGGATTTGGAAGGGAAGTGCAGAGGCGAAGAATTGAGTCTGTCGTCTCGATTCCACATTCTGCGTCAGGCGGGCTTGTTCCACAATTCTCGTGGAACAATATTGTGCAATTATGCACAATATTTCTCTTTCCAAAAAGCCTTCGTAAACACCCTTATTTTCTTTCCCTTGCGTGCGTTCAACAACTTTAAAATGTTTTATGAACGAGAAAACGGGAGGTATGACTAAAAGAAAACGGCGGGACCCATGTCTGCACTCGGCTGAGTCACGGGGACCCTGGACAATTCCCCTTACGTGGAGCGAAGGTGACACTTACACAATGTTGACAAACACCAGTGCAATTGCACTGGAAGATCCACGGCGGGGAAGTGTGTCAAAGAGCTCCTGGGAGCATCAGCAGCTGAGGACAGACGGGGCGGGTGGCATGCACTGGTGGGTGTCAAAATTTTTAACTACCGGTTCTGTGGGTGTGGCTTGGTGCGCATGGCGTGGCGTGGGAAGGATACTGCAAAATCCCCATTCCCTCCCCACTCCAGGGGAAGGGTACTGTAAAATCTCCATTCCCACCCCTCTCCAGGGGAAGAATACTGCAAAATCCCCATTCCTTCCCCACTCCAGGGGAAGGATACTGTAAAATCTCTATTCCCACCCCCACCCTGGGGAAGGATACTGCAAAATCCCCATTTCCTCTCTGTTTCTGGGGGAAGGATATTGCAAAATCTCCATTCCCACCCCACTCCAGGGGAAGGATACTGTAAAATCCCCATCCCCTCCCCACTCCAGGGGAAGGGTACTGTAAAATCTCCATTCCCACCCCTCTCCAGTTGAAGGATACTGTAAAATCCATATTCCCACCTCTCTCCTGGGGAAGAATACTGCAAAATCCCGATTCCCTCCCCACTCCAAGGGAAGGATACTGTAACATCTTCATTCCCACCCCCACCCAGGGGAAGGATACTGCAAAATCCCCATTTCTTCTCTGTTTCTGGGGGACGGATATTGCAAAATCTCCATTCCCACCCCACTCCAGGGGAAGGATATTGCAAAATCTCCATTCCCACCCCACTCCAGGGGAAGGATACTGTAAAATCCCCATTCCCACCCCACTCCAGGGGAAGGATACTGCAAAATCCCCATTCCCTCCCGATCAGCTGGGACTTGGGAGGCAGAGAATAGATGGGGACAGAGCCAGTCAGAATTTTTACTACCGGTTCTCCGAACTACTCAAAATTTCCGCTACCAGTTCTCCAGTTCTCCTGCCAGGGCGCTATGCCATTCTATTCAGCCACGTTTTCTAAGCTACACGCATGCGTGCAAATGCGCACTCACGTTTTCGGTGTGTGGCGAACCAATCGTAAAATTATGTGAGCATAACAAAACGAAACAAAGGCGGAGAAATTCCCGGTAGTCCTCGATTTACGACCTTTCTGTTGCTAAGCGAGACATTTGTGAAGGGAGCCTGACTCCTTTCTACCCTGTGAAGAGATGTAACGCGATTACTTCTTGAGTGGGGTAACCCCGTCATGAAGCGAATCTGGCTTCCCTGGTTGACTTGGCCTGTTGTAACTTGGAACAGTCGCTGAGTGAAACGGTTGTAAGTCGAGGATGACCTGTGTGTTATTATTTTTGGGCATTTCCCCTGGAAATATATATTTCCATACCCATATGCCCCCTTTCTGCTTTTGGTAAAAGGGAAAAAGAATAAAATTCTGTGCAACGCGCTTTTAAAAACAGGCGAATGAATAATTGTTCTTCGGATCTTTTGCAAGCTTACGCAAAGGGTGTGTTTTTTTGGGGGGGAGGGCCTGGGATTCCCATTTCTTTCAGTCCCCTCCTCAGAGCAGAGCAGAGCACAGCAGCCCTCCCTCGCCCTCATTATACCACAGATATCTCCTTTATTTTTACGCCGAGCCCACACAAGGAAAGGGCAACCTGTTCGGAGCTGCCAAGCGGCTGATTTTATAACCGCCAAATCACTGAATCGGACTGAATCCCTCACTGATATTTCCTGCCCCCCCCCCGTTCCCCAGCAATGCCGTCACATGGCAAGATTTAAAATAGTCTCTTGCCAACACGCTGCCACGAGGGATTGCATAACGGGCATATATATATATTAATGGGCATATATATATTTCCCAGCCTCGCTTTCTTCATCGGGATCACGTTCTGGAAGGCACCAGAAACCTCTCGCCCCGCCCAGCTCCCAGGCTGGATGGATTGCAAGTAGTCCTTGACTTACAACAGAATAGAAATAGGATAGGATAGGATAGGATAGGAAAATGGAATGGAATGGAATGGAATGGAATGGAATGGAATAGAATAGAATAGAATAGAATAGAATAGAATAGAATAGAATAGAATAGAATAGAATAGAATAGAATAGAATAGAATAATGAAGGATAGGATAGGATAGGATAGGATAGGATAGGATAGGATAGGATAGGATAGGATAGGATAGGATAGGATAGGAAAATGGAATGGAATGGAATGGAATGGAATGGAATAGAATAGAATAGAATAGAATAGAATAGAATAGAATAGAATAGAATAGAATAGAATAGAATAGAATAATGAAGGATAGGATAGGATAGGATAGGATAGGATAGGATAGGATAGGATAGGATAGGATAGGATAAGATAGGATAGGAGGATGGGATGGAAGACGAGAAGAGAGGAGAGGGGAAGGGAAGGGAAGGGAAGGGAAGGGAAGGGAAGGGAAGGGAAGGGAGTAGAGTAGAATAGGAGTAGGAGTAGGAGTAGGAGTAGGAGTAGGATTAGGATTAGGAATAGAATAGAATAGAATAGAATAGAATAGAATAGAATAGAATAGAATAGAATAGAATAGAATAGAATAGAATAGGAATAGGAATAGGAATAGGACTAGGACTAGGACTAGGACTAGGACTAGGACTAGGACTAGGACTAGGAATAGGAATAGCATAGCATAGCATAGCATAGCATAGCATAGCATAGCATAGCATAGAATAGAATAATGAAGGATAGGATAGGATAGGATAGGATAGGATAGGATAGGATAGGATAGGATAGGATAGGATAGGATAGGAGGATGGGATGGAAGACGAGAAGAGAGGAGAGGGGAAGGGAAGGGAAGGGAAGGGAAGGGAGTAGAGTAGAATAGGAGTAGGAGTAGGATTAGGATTAGGATTAGGATTAGGAATAAGAATAGAATAGAATAGAATAGAATAGAATAGAATAGAATAGAATAGAATAGAGTAGAATAGAATAGAATAGGAATAGGAATAGCATAGCATAGCATAGCATAGAATAGAATAATGAAGGATAGGATAGGATAGGATAGGATAGGATAGGATAGGATAGGATAGGATAGGATAGGATAGGATAGGATAGGATAGGATAGGATAGGATAGGAGGATGGGATGGAAGACGAGAAGAGAGGAGAGGGGAAGGGAAGGGAAGGGAGTAGAGTAGAATAGGAGTAGGAGTAGGAGTAGGAGTAGGAGTAGGAGTAGGAGTAGGAGTAGGAGTAGGATTAGGAATAAGAATAGAATAGAATAGAATAGAATAGAATAGAATAGAATAGAATAGAATAGAATAGAATAGAATAGAATAGAATAGAATAGAATAGGAATAGGAATAGGAATAGGAATAGGAATAGGAATAGGAATAGCATAGCATAGCATAGCATAGCATAGCATAGAATAGAATAGAATAATGAAGGATAGGATAGGATAGGATAGGATAGGATAGGATAGGATAGGATAGGATAGGATAGGATAGGAGGATGGGATGGGAGAAGAGAGGAGAAGGGAAGAATACAATGTAGGATATAATAGAATGGAACGGAACAGAATAGAATTCTTTATTGGCCAAGTGTGATTGGACACACAAGGAATTTACTGACCGTTTTCTCCTTGAAAAAGTTTCTGTCCGTTGCTTCCAAAGCTGCCTTCGGGTGGGCTCCCTCAGGTGGACAACTGTTTTCACTCAGCACCAGAAACGTTGGGCTCAATTGTGGTTGTAAGTCGAGGACTCCCTGTATTTACGACGGTCGCCGTGTTCCGGGTGTGTGTGCGTCACGCGATCCCCTTTTGCGACCTTCCGACAAGCCAAGATCAATGGGGAAGCCGGATTCGCTTAACGCGTTGTTGCTAACTTTAACAACCGTCGTGATTTGCCAAACGACGGCGGGAAGACAGGCCATAAAACGAGTCAAAGCTCACTGAACCGCTGCCTTGCTTAGCGGTGGAAATGTTGGTTTCAACTGTGGACAGGTTGTGGTCGTAAGTCCACAACAATTGTGGTCATGTGCCAACAGAGGTATCCAATGTTCATTAAAAGGTTAGACCGTTTCCTAACCAGGAATCGTGGTTTATCTCCCCACTTTAAAAAAAAAAAGTCTAATCTTAAACCATATTAAGTTACAGCTACTTTTAGGGTAGACTTTTGTTTTTTTTCCCCCAATGTTTTTTTTTTCCCCCAGATTCTCCAGATTTGTTTTCCTGGAGAGCCACCAAGGCAAAATGGATTATTATCGTCTTAGTCATGCAATTAATTTCTGCATCTCATCTGTTCTGCTCCTGTTACGAAACGGGCTGTTTTTCCTTCTTTCTCAAAAAAAAAAAACATTTAAAAAAATAAATAAATCAGTAAATTTTATGGATCTTGACTCTTCTTTTTTTTTGTGGTGGGGAAATGTCGTTGGAGCGCTGAAGATGTCTGCACTTCCTGCGTCGGATGAGGAGAGCACTTCTTTCTCCTTCTATCCTGGCCACTTTTTACAGAGGTACCGTTGAGAGCGTCTTAACAAACTGCATCCCAATCTGGTTTGGGGGCAGCAGTGCCTCAGATAGAAAGTCCCTACAGAGAGTGGTGAGGACAACCAAGATCATAGGAAGCTCGCTTCCCGTTATTCAGGATACTGCTTATAAACGCGATGTACTTAGACCTCGAAGCCTTGTTGGGGACCACACACACCCACTTTACAACCTGTTTCTGTCGCTCCCTTCTGGGAGGAGGTTTCGAAGTATTTCTAGCAGGACTTCCAGATTCTGGAACAGTTTTCTTCCCTAGGCCATCCGTCTGGTAAAACACGCAAGATTTGTTTTTCTCGCCATGGACGTGTATACCTGCGAACTGGACGGGTGTTGTTTCTCTGTGTCGTATAATATAGGTGGGTATGTGCATAATTTTGTGTTTATTTATTTTGTCATGTTTGTGAGGTGCATATCGGAGGAGGAGATCCTTCCGAGAGAGCTGTATGCAACGGAATTTCATTTTAATGTATGCCGATTACGGTACATTCAAAGCGACAATAAAGTTAATGCTAAGTCGAAATTCTAAGTTTTTTCCATGCAGGAAGAAACAGTGGCTCAGCCTCGCCAGGAAATCGTCATTGCAACAAAATGGGAGTTTGAATACAAGTACTCCTTGACTTACGGCAGTTCGTTTAGTGACCGTTTAAAAGTTGCAACGGAACTATTTTTCAGCATTCCCGTACATAGTCATGATGGTCAGAGTTCTGGGGTCACATGAACCCCTCCTGACGAGCAAAGTCTTTGAGGAAGCCGAATTCGCTTAACAACTGGGTGACTTGCTCAACAAATGCAATGGCTCGCTTAACGACTTTGGCAAAATTGTTGTAAAATGGGGCAAAACGCATGTTTTTTGTTGTTTTTTTTCAGTTGCAGTTGGCAACATGAATCCGGGGCTCAGTTGTGGTTGTAACTCGAGGACCACCCATAGTTTCAGATCAGAGTTGGAAGGTTATAGGGCTGGAGCAAGGGGTTGGACTAGATGACCCCCAAGGTCCCGTCCAACTCTGCTGATGTTCTAGGATAGAAACTAAACACTCTTTAGTCCAATGCCATCGAAGCAGGCTTAGAATACAGGTAGTCCCCGACGTACGACCGTTCGTTTAGTGACCATGAGAAGTTACAACGGCACTGAAAAAAGTGACACACGACCAGTTTTCACACTTAATGACCGTTGCAGCATCCCCTGTGGTCAAAATTCAGACGCTTGGCAACTGACTCATACTTACGACGGTCGTGATCCCCCCCCTTTTGCGACCTTCGGACAAGCAAAGTCAATGGCAGGGAAGCCAGATTCGCCGAACCACTGTGTTTTTAAACAATTGTCTCGCTTAACAACGGAACCTTTGGGTTGAATTGCCGTTGTAAGTCAAGGACTAGCTGGGGTATAGAATCCCATAAGGCTGGAAGGGACCTTGGAGGTCTTCTAGTCCAACCCTTGCCCGAGGAGTCCTTATATCATCCTGGACTAATATAATACAGTTCATGTACCTAAATGATAAACGTACTTTATTTTCTGTCCACATTTTTATTTTTATTTTATTTCGCGGGCCTCCGTTATTAGCAACTGGGGCCACGGATGGTACGCACCTGCTATAACGCAATATATTTTTGTGGCTTTTTAAAAATCTGCCTTCCATGTCAGTCTTGGCTCCAGGCCCTTGCAGTTTGTTTGGAAGTGAGTTGTTATTACCTGCTTCCGAGGGCTAAGAGAGACGGGCTGGCCCGAGATCTCTCAGTTGGCTTTGTGCTTAAAGCAGGACAAGAACTCCCGGTGACTAGCCTGGTGTCAACCGAACCACCAAACTGGCTCTTTTCTTCTTCTTGTTGCTTTACAGAGATTAATTAGCTGCTTCAAACAAGCATCTTCTAGTATCTTGGCTTGCTGGAAGGCCTGGCGTGAGTCTTAAGTGAGCATGATTTATATCCTGTTTTTTTTTAAAATATAAAGGGCCGGCTTTGCTGGACCAGATCCTAGAAGCTATCCTGGCTTGAGCTTGGTTGTTTTCTCACAGGATGTTTCATTACCCAACTAGGTAATATCATCAGTGCTAGGAGGGAGAGGGTTTTGATCTCTGTCCCCTTCACTTTTAACACTGATGATGTTACCTTGTGGGGTCATGAAGCGTCTGGAAGAAAACAACCACACTCAGAGAACCTCACTCCCTTCTATACAGACACACACGTCACGCAATCACTGATAAAGAAATATAACTTTAAATAAAGTTTAAAGCATATATATGTGTGTGTGTGTGTCTCTCTCTCTGTCTCTGTGTATAAAGTTTAAATAAAGTACATATATGCTTTATTTAAACTTTATTTAAACTTAATTTGTATATTAGTGATCGCACGACCTGTGTGTATTTGTGTGTGTAGGAAGAAATATCCTTCTGGGTTCGGCTCCCAGTGGGGAAAAAGACACTGCAAACATGGAGACTGCTTGGAAAGATGGTTTAATGGTGGACAGGATCACATGGCTTGAGTTCCTGAACAGAAAAAGGGGCAGATACAGCGAGTCCCCGGGTTTTATGCCCTCTCTGGCTTTGAACTTCCTGGGGCCCAGAAAGAATACCCTGATTGGTTGTCAGACTTCCAGGGCGTGAGGGTCTTCGCTAGCCCTGCTGGCTGATGTAATCTTCCCAGGTACCATGTGGTGAGTTTCTGTCCTAGATGGGTCCCACTGTCTTGCAGATGAGGTCCACTGACAAAGATTGAGTTTCTGCCTCTGGCCCCATTAACAAAAAGTGGGGAGGCAGGAAGGTGGGAGTTGCTTTGTCTGTAAAACATACTTCTCCATTTCTCATCCAGGGAAACATCATATTCTGCCTTTTTAATATTTCCCAAAATATTTCATTCTTCTAGGAAAGGGGTGGGTGCTAACTTCCTACATGTGTATTTCAACTTTATTTAAAGTATGTATATATTTCTACCTAGGTCACATGATCACTCAGTGATATACAAATATAACTTAAGTTTAAAGCAGGGGTGAAATCTAGCAGATTCTGACAGGTTCTGGAGAACCGATAGCGAAAATTTTGAATAGTTTGGAGAATCAGCAAATACCACCTCTGGCTGGCCCCAGAGTGGGGTGGGAATGTGGATTTTGCAATATCCTTTCCCAGTGGTGAAATCCAATTCCTTTTACTACCGGTTCTGTAGGCATGGCTTGGTGGGCGTGGCAGGGGAAAAATATTGCAAAATCTCCATTCCCACCCCACTCTGGGGCCAGCCAGAGGTGGCATTAGCCAATTCTCGGAACTAAAACTTTCCGCTACCGGTTCTTCCTAACCTGCTGGATTTCACCCCTGATCTTTCCCCTGGAGTGGGGAGGGAATGGAGATTTTGCAGTATCCTTCCCCTGCCACGCCCACAGAACCAGTAATAAAAAAATTTGGATTTCACCACTGGTTTAAAGCCTATATATGTGTGTGTATCTCTCTCTCTCTGTGTATAAAGTCTAATATATTTTTTATTTAAACTTCAATTTCTATATGCTTTATTTAAGCTTATTTTCTATATGCTTTATTTAAACTTAATTTGTATATCCGGGATCGCGATCCCGGATATACAAATGTGAGTTTAAATAAAGCATATATAATGCCTGTGTGTTTGCTGATGCTTTATTTAAACTCACATTTGTATATCAGGGATCGCATGATTGCTGTAGATCCCATATATCCTTAGTTAATTAATTAATTAATTAATTAAATTTGTATACCGCCCTTCTCCCAAAGGACTCAGGGCAGTGAACAGCCAAAGTTAAAAATACATACAATATAAAATTTAAAATAATTAAAACCAGATTAAATTAATTTGGCTACCCCAATTTAAAACCCCTACCTATAAAATGTACCCATTACAAAATTCTTCAAGCCAGCTATAAAATAAACAAGGGAGAAAACTAAAGAGCCTCTATGGAACCTCCAAAGCTAGGCGCAGTCACTCCTAACAGGCGGGGGAGGAGGGAAAAGGAGGGAGAGGATGAAAGAGCGGCTTTCATCCGGGTCTTTTTCTTCCTTCCTTTCTTTTTTTTTTAACCCTTCCGCCTCTCTCCTCCCCCTCCCTCCGCGGGGGAATGAGCCAAAACGAGCGGGAAGTGAGAAGCTCCGCCTCCTCCACCCTCAGACCAAAAAAAACAAAAACCCCACCTCCTCGCGCGCCTTCCCCCAAACCCCGCCCTCGAAGCGCTTTGCCCCAATCAAAACCGGAGGCGGGCTCTCTTTTGCCTAGAGCCGATTGGTCTTCCAAAGAGGAAGCCGAGTTCATTTGGAGGGAGGAGCCAAAGGTCCCCCAACGGTCGGAAGGCGCGAGCGCCGCGGGGAGGGAGGAGCCGCGCCGAGCCCCGCCTCCTCTCCTTAGAGCGAGTCCCTAACAACCAGGCAAGCGGGTCGGGCGGGGCGCATGCGCACATCGAGTCTCCCCTCAGACGACGAGTGAGGGGCGCGCGGGGCTTGGGGCTCCCTCGTCTTGCAGGTTCCCCCCCGCGGTCTTTTTTTCTCCCCCCCCGACACCCCGAAACCATGGAAGCGCCTCCTCAGGGGAGCAGCCAGGTGCCTGTGAGTAGGAGGGGAGCTGCTCGGGGGGGGGGTCTGAGGGGTCGTGGGGGGGGGTCTTTGGTCTCCAGCCCCCCCTCCCCACATTTCTCTTTGCTTGGGGACCCCATTCAGGCCCTTCTCTCCCCCCTTTGCAAAGACGCTTTGGCATTTAAAAAGTTCAAATCCCCCCCCCTTCCAGGGAAGGACCCCCCCACCATTACAGGAAATCCTCGACTTACGACCATATTGGAGCCCAGGTTTTATGTTACTAAGTGAGACGTTTGATGTGGGGCTTTTCCTGGCCACATTTAAAGCCTTTTTTTGGTTTTTTGGTTTTGTTTTGCGACGGTTGTTAAGCGAATCCCCCGCGGTTGTTAAACGAGTTAACACCGTTGCTAAGCGAATCGCTGGATTTGGATGCTTGGGCACCGACTCCTGTTTATGACGGTCGCGGTATCCTGGTGGGTGGGTGGGTGGGTGGGTCCTGTGATTGGCCCCTTTTTACGACCTTCCTCCGTGACAAGCAAGTGGGGAATGCCAGGTTCGCTTAACAACGGTGTTACGAATTGATATGCCGCAAGGGATAGTGATAGGTCGTAAAACGGAGCAACACTCGCTCAAAACAGAAATCCTGGGCTTAATTGTGGTCGTAAGCCGAGGACTCACCTGTACGTTTACCTGAATTAGCGAATGTCTCTTGAGGTCAAGCCGAGAGGCTGAACTAAGCCTGAGGATGTGCGGGTTAAGTCCTCGACTTACGACGTACGGTGGAGCCCTCCATTTCTGTTGCTAAGTGAAACATTTGTGAAGTGAGTTTCTGGGCCCTTTTCGTGACTTTTCTTGCCGCCTTTGTTAAGTGAATCCTTGCAGTTTTAAATGAGTCAGAGTTAAATGAATCTGGCTTCCCCCATTGACGTGACTTATCAGAAGGTCACTAAAAGGGGATCACGTGATACAGCAATGGTCATAAATATGAGTCAGTTGCCAAACATCTGGATTTTGATCGCGTGACTATGGAGATGCTGCAGTGGTCATAAATGTGAGAGAGGGTCCTAAGAGACTTTTTTCAGTGCCGGCGTATCTTCGAACGGTCACTAAAGGAACTTGTTGTAAATCGAGGACTCCCTGTATTGCCTAGCCCAGATGTGAAGCCTGATAGACTGCAAAACACCCCAGATGAGTTTGTCTATATAAAGCTGGCTTAAAAATTTTTGTAATGGGTAAATTTTATAGGTAGGGTTTTTAAATTGGGGAAGCCAAATTAATTTAATCTTGTTTTGAATTATTTTAAATTTTATATTTTACGTATTTTAATTCTGGCTGTTCACTGCCCTGAGTCCTTTGGGAGAACGGCCGGATATAAATTTAATTAATTAATTAATTAATTAATAATAATAATGCAGGGGTCTCCAACCTTGGCAACTTTAAGACTTGTGGACTTCAACTCCCAGAGTTCTCTGGGAGTTGAAGTCCACAAGTCTTAAAGTTGCCAAGGTTGGAGACCCCTGATATAAAGGATCTTTCCAAAGAGTTGTGATACTGAAAAGTTGTTGCATCTGTTCTGCCAGTCTTCGTGGAGGATTGGGAGAGGGAAAATCTTCCAACTTCTTGTGGACTTTGTGTGTCGAGAATTTCTCTCCTGATCTACGCACCATGCAAAATGGGACAAAATGCCCCCATCCATATTTTGCCTTCTGATCTTTTTGCTCCTTTGCTACGAGGAAGCCGCCTTCTGTGTTTTGTGATAATTTAGACAGATGTCGTGCATTTGCTTGTGTGCAGCTGGTTGTTGTTTTTTCAAATGACTTGAGAAAAGTTGTGATATCCTCTCTCCTGCTTTGTTGCTTACAGAAAGCAGATTCATAGTGCATCCTAATTTATGTATGTTTCAGAGGTTCTTCTTCTTCTTCTTCTTCTTCTTCTTCTTCTTCTTCTTCTTCTTCTTCTTCTTCTTCTTCTTATTATTATTATTATTATTATTATTATTATTATTATTATTATTATTTAAATATAGTCCTACTCCCGAAGGACTCAGGGCAGTGAACAGCCAAAAGATAAAAATACATATAATACAAACATTAAAAAAAACCCATTTAAAATATATCAAATACTTTGGCCCAAAAAACAGATTAAAACACCCCAATTTAGACAAATTTAAAATTTAAAAGCAACATAAAAGAGAAGTTAGGCCAGGCCAGCCTGCTGGAATAGGAATGTTTTGAGGGCAAGGCGGAACAGATAGGATTATGCTTGGGGTGTCAATTATTATCTTCTGATGTCATTATTCACAGCAGCTTTTGATTGATTGATTGATTGATTAAGGATTAATGTATGTTGATTGCACATAGCTGATCTTCAAATGTAAAAAAAAACCAGTTACTGGTTACTGGTATTTCCCCAACTTACAACCACAATTGAGCCCAAAACTTAGGTTGCTAAATGAGAAATTTGTTAAGTGAGCTTTGCTCCATTTTACGACTTCTCATCACATTTCTCTGCAGTTGTTCAATTAGTACATGGTTGTATCAGTACTGCAGTTGTGAAATCACTGCAATTGTTAAATTGTATTAGTACATCCACTAAAGTGAACCTGGCTTCCCCATTAACCATTGCTTGCCAAAAGATGCTCACATGACCCCAATACACTATGACCGTCATAAATGTGAGTCAGTTGTTAAGCATCCCAGTGAAAATCACGTGACCATGGGGATGCTGTAAGGATTGTAAGTGTGAAAAATAGTCATAAATCACTGTTTTCAGCGCCGTTGTAACTTGGAACGGTCACTGAGCAGACTGTTGTAAGTCGAGGACTACTTGTACTTTTCCAAGCACAGGTAGTCCTCGACTTATGACCACAATGAAGCCCAAAGTTTGCATTGCTAAGTGAGACATTCGTTCGGTGACTTTTGCCCCTGTTTTAAAACCTTTATTGCCATAATTGTTACGTAATCGCTGCAGTCGTTAATTGAGTAACCCGGTTGTTAAGTGAGTCTTGCTTCCCCATTGACTTTGCTTGCCAGAAGGTTGCAGAAGGGGATCACGTGATCCTGTCATAAATACGAGTCAATCGCCAAGTGTCCCAGTTTTGATCACTTGATCATGGAGATGTTGCAACGGTCGTAAGTATGAAAAAAAGGTCATAAGCCTCCCTTTTTTCCAGTGCTGTCGTACCTTCGAATGGTCACTAAACGAACTGTTGTAAGTCGAGGACTCTCTGTACAAGGCAATACATATTTAACTTTGATCCCTAGCAGCTTTATGAACCTCATAAGGACTAGGTACTTGTGTTAGTGTGCTACGTTCTACCATCAGCTTCCTTTGAACCCATCCGCCGAAATGGGGAACGATGGCCCTTTTAATGACTTGTGGACATCAACTCCCAGAATCCCTGAGCCAGTCCTAAGTCACTTTTTCCAGTGCCGTTATCACTTTGACCGGTCACTAAACAAACCATTGTAAATTGAGGACTTACCTGTGTAGTGTTTTATGCTTCATATGTTCATTTACTTTGAAACCGGATGAAATCCACATTGCCTACAGATTTGATGCAGGAGTTTGCAATCTTCCTTTTCCGCTGGGTTGTGTGTGTGTGTGAGTGTGTGTGTGTGTGAGAGAGAGAGATCCATGTGCATATCATCCCTAACAAAAGGTGACACTTGGTGTGTTCAGTTAAGCGTAAGCATTTCCTACCTGTGTGTGTGGGGAGTATAACGTGATGTGATAATTTCTGAAAGGTGTCGAGATGAGGTGGATTAAAGTCTCAAAAAAGGTCCTCGTCTTTATGACAGCAGCCGCAGAAGAAGCGAAAGGGGCCTCTGCAGCTCTCTGGCCTTGCCATGTTCACGTGTCCATACTTCACACGTGTTTCTGGTGAGGGGCGCCCAGATTATTGCAGTTCCCATGTGCGGTTTGGCTGCAAAAACCTATCTCTTACTGGCGCCACCAGTGCCAAAACAAAGTACAGATAGTCCTCGACTTATGACCCTAATCGCCACACTCAATTACGGTCGTAAGACAAGGACTGCCTGCATGTCCTTTCGACACAGGGTCAGTAGAGGCAGGAACAGATTCATTGCAAGTCATGATGGTCATAAAATAGGTCACCCCCATGACCAGATCCAGTTGTATGACTTTTTTTTTTTTGTAGTCGTCATTAAGCAAACACAGTGGTCATTAAGAGAATGCTGCAGTTGTGAAACAAACCCATGGTTTGCAGTCGGGTGTTTTTTCTTGACTGTACACCGCCTTGAGTCCTGCGGGAGAAAGGCAGTATAGAAATATAATTAATTAATTAATTAATTAATTAAAAAGAAAAGAAAAGAAAAGAAAAGAAAAGAAAAGAAAAGAAAAGAAAGAAAGAAAGACTGACTGACTGTGGGTTGCTGTAAATGGATGTAATTGCAGACGTTTTGTTGAATGCCCAAAATCGAATGCGGTCACGTGACTGTAGGGTGGCACTGTCAGAAGTTAAAAATAGGGTCATAAGCGAGAGCCAGTTTGGTCTAGTGATTAAGGTACTGGACTAGAAACTGGGTGTCGATATATTCTAGTTCTGCCTTAGGCAGGAAAGCTGCCTGGGTAACTTTGGGCCAATCACCAGGAGACGGTGAGTTCTAGTCCCACCTTAGGCATGAGAGCCGGCTGGGTGACTTGGGGCCAATCACCAGGAGACGGTGAGTTCCAGTCCTGCCTTAAGCATGAAAGCTGTTTGGATGACCTTGGACCAATCGCCAGGAGAAAATGAATTCTAGTCCCACCTTAGGCACATTGGGCTAATCCCCCCCTCTCCCAGCCCAGCCCACCTCACAGGGTTGTTGTTGGGGGAAAAATGGGAGGTGGAAAGTGGTGCGCTGGATACATTTGCTCCCTTGAGTTACTATAATTGTGAAAATAATATAGGTGGGATATAAATAAATAAGTACCTGTTGGGACGGGTCTATTGCAGGGGTGAAATCCGGCAGGTTCTGACAGGTTCTGGAGAACCAGTGGCGGAAATTTTGAGTAGTTCGGAGAACCGGCAAAAACCACCTCTGGCTGGCCCCAGAGTGTGGTGGGAATGGGGATTTTGCAGTATCCTTCCCCTGCCATGCCCACCAAGCCACGCCCACCACGCCACACCACGCCCACCGAACCGATAGTAAAAAATATTGGATTTCACCACTGGTCTGTTGTAACTTTGATCTCTAAGCGATCGGTCGTAAACCGAGGACTGCCCGTATTGAATTGTCATGTGAAGATACCAAAGCAAAAGAGGATTCAAAAGCCAGAGAATGAAAGGACCGGTTCCTTTTTTAAAGAACTGTTTGATATTGACTGAGCTCTGCTTCGGAATCCTTTTTTCCTTTCCTCTTTTAACAATCCTCTTTTCATCTCTGTTTTTCATCTTCTGCCTTGTTACCCGAGTGGAATTCGCACAACTTCTGAAGACCCCTTGCAAGGGCCAAAGGACGATGTATTGATTCTGCTCGTAGTGGCTTTGCTCTGGGCCACCACTGAAGTCTCTGGGGTTTTTTTCACCTGGAAACAGCTGCTAGCTTGTTGCTTCTGGACAGAAGAAACCACGTTTACTTTTACATCTTGGTCTCTTTCCCAAAAATCAGTTTATTTGAAAGCGTATTGTAGAAATGTAGAGAGAGAGAGTGGACAAGCAGGGAGATTTCTAACCCATAATGTATAACTTATTCATTTTTTGTAGATATAAATCTTACTTTGCTTGGAACCTTAACCCAGCCACATGCATAAAATATAATTTGAAATACACACACACACACTACTATGTGCATATATACTGAGCATTTTTGTCACTGTTCAGAAATAGAACACATTGCACATTTTGTCACTAACATATGCCAGGATGCTGCCTACTGAAATCCCATTTTCCGACTGTCAAGTGTCCATAGTCTCATCATATAAATTGGAATTTCATCCAGTGGCATTTGTCTCCCCCAGAAAAAGTTCCATTTGTACATCTTCCGGCACAACTATGGTAACCATAGCCGTCACCTGTATATATATATTTAAAAATAAGGAATTGAATTCTATATTATGTGTACAAAACTCTATTTATAATTACTCTTTTGATAATCAGGTAGCCAGGAAGCTCAGGTTGTGTTCTGATTTCTTTGGGTTTTATTTAAAGTAGTGCTTAGGGAGGAGAATAGTTCCCTAACTTTAGGATATGAGAACGATTACATATTTGTTTTTTTGGCTTTGCGTGTGGTAGTGTGGTTGCTGCATCTGGCTTTCTTACACAAAGATCGCCCGGTTGATTTGGAAACAGAAAAGGGATGGCAGAAAAAGACTTGCCATCTTTGTGTTGTGTTGTGTTATGTTGTGTTGTATCTTCCCTTTGCGTTGCGTTTTCTTTTCCATTATTTATTTATTTTTATTTATTTACTTTATACATTTTTTGATGCATTTTAAGGCTTTTCATGTTTTTATATTTACTCTTTGATGGCACCTCTAGCCCCCGATGGCACCCTCTGGGTAGTTGTGACGTGCGGCATATAAATTTAATAAATAAGCAAAATGATAGACATGTGTTTAACCGAAGCAAGCTTAAACTCGGTTACTGATGACTGACCCGGTACCTCCAAAGTCCAGCAGTCAATCATCGGTAAACTGAGTTTAAACATGCTTGGGTTAAACCCATGTCTATCATTTTGACAATTTTTTTTTAAAGTAAATAAATAAAAATAACAAACTGTTGGAAGTTGGAGATACCGATCACATGGTTCAAAGATCGTAACTGAGAAAAACGGTCATCAGTCACATTGTCCAGGGCCATTCTAACTTTGAAAGGTCACTGAACGAACTGTTGTAAATTGAGGACTACCTGTATACTGCTTCATAGTGCTCTACAGCCCTCTTCAGTTTGCAGAGTCAGCCTCTTGCCCCCAACAATCTGGGTCCTCATTTGACCGACCTCGGATGGACAGAAGCCTGAGTCAACCTTGAGCCGGTCAGGATCGAACTCCTGGCAGTCGGCAGAGTTAGCCCGCAATACTGCACTTGAACCACTACACCACCAGGTCTCTTATGATTGGCTACATCACACGTATGACTGTTGCACCATCCCCAGCGTCACGTGATCAAATTTTGGATGATTGACATCTGACTTGCAAAGCAAAGCCAATGAGGAAAGCGTGATTCACTTATTTGCTTCAGAACTGCCAGCGTTCCACTTAATGACTGGAGCAAAAATGGTTGTAAAATGGGGCACAACTCATTGAACAACTAACTGCCTTGCTTAGCAATGAAAGTCCGGGATCCAATTGTGGTTGTAAATCGAGGATTGCTTTATCTTAAAAATATACCTTAAAATGTCCTGGGACAGATTAAACCCTGATATACGCAGGATTCATTTTGTGAGTGGTGCGGTGGCCTAGAGGTGGAGTTCTCACCTCACAATCAGGAGGCTGTGAGTTTGGTCCTAGGTAGAGGCAGATATTTCTCGGGGCACACTGAGAAATATACTGTATTTTCCTGCCTATAAGACTACTTTCTAACACACAAAAATCTTCTCAAAAGTTGGGGGTCGTCTTATACGCTGGGTCTCATTCTCCTGTAACCAGGCAGACCAGCCCATAAGGCTCTGACGAGCCTTAAATGGCTCTGAGGAGGGTCGTCTTATACGCCCAGTCGTCTTATACGCCGGAAAATACGGTATATCTGCTGAACAAAACTCCGCATTGGCGACAGGAAGGGCATCCGGCCATTTAAAACGCTCTGCTAGCTCCATCCAGTTGCCTAGACTCCACCCCACAAGGGATTATGGGATTGTGAAATGATGATGATGATGCGCAGGATTCATTTTAAGACGGTTTTGTGTGTTTCAGCCGATCGCAACGACGCCACCGCACCCCAGATTGAAAGAAGAGCTCCTGAGCCAAAGTAGCAGCGGGACCCAAATCTCCAACACCAGCGGTGTGTCCTTGGGAGAAGCAATTAGGCAGAGGTCTCTTATGACTCAGGTAAGCACGAGATCCTCAGCGCTGCCTTTTTCTGGCATCCGGTCAGAGTACAGGGAGTCCTCGACTTACAACAGTCGGTTTAGTGACCGTTTAGTGACCGTTCAAAGTTACAACGGCATTGAAAGATGTGACTTACGAGTGTATTTCACAGTTTTTTTTAATTTTTTATTTTATTTTTTTAAATTTGATTTATATGCCGCCCTTCTCCGGAGACTCAGGGTGGCTTACAATGCATTAAGCAATAGCCTTCATACTTTTGTGTCAGCTTATTGCTCCCACAAACTGGGTCCTCAATTTACCCACCTTAGAAAGGATGGAAGGCTGAGTCAATTTTGGGCCTGGTGAGAATTGAACTCGCAGTAATTGCAGGCAGTTGGATGTTAAATGCTGCCTTAGTTGGAGGCATTAGCTTCCTATGCCACTCAGGCTCCTTTTTTCTTTTTTGCAAAAGTTGCAACCTTTTGCAGCCTCCCCAGGGTCACGTGATCGAAATTCAGATGCTTGGCAATTGATTGGCACTTACGACCACTGAAGTGTCCTGAGGTCATGTAATCACTTTTTGTGACCTTCTGACGAGCAACGTCAACGGGGAAGCAGAAAATCAGCATTTTCCCCTACCAAACCATTGGGTCGCTTAACGACCTTGGATCCACTTAACAACCACCATAATGTGTCACAAAAAAGACTGTAAAATTATCGTATATAGATCACATATATATATGATCGATATATCTCTATCTATCTATTTATCTATCTATCTATCTATCTATCTATCTATCTATCTATCTATCTATCTATCTATCATCTATCTATCTATCTATCTATCTATCTATCTATCTATCTATCTATCTATCTATCTCTTCATCTCTCCCTATCCATCCATCATCTCCCTCCCTCCCTCCCTCTCCATCCATCCATCCATCCATCCATCCATCCATCTCTCTCCCCTGCTCCTCCCTCTCCCTCTCCATCCATCCATCCATCCATCCATCTCTCTCTCTCTCTCTCCATCCATCTATCCATCCATCTATCTCTCCCTCTCCATCCATCCATCCATCATCTCCCTCCCTCCCTCTCCATCCATCCATCCATCTCTCTCTCCCCTGCTCCTCCCTCTCCTTCTCCATCCATCCATCCATCCATCTCCTTCTCCTCCCTCTCCATCCATCCATCCATCCATCCATTCATCTCTCTATCTCTCTCCCACTCCTCCTTCTCCCTCTCCATCCATCCATCCCCCTCCCTCTCCATCCATCCATCCATCCATTTATCCATCCATCTATCCATCCATCCATCCATCCATCCATCTATATCCCTCTCATCCCTCCCTCCCTCTCCATCCATCCATCCATCTTTCTATCTCTCTCCCGCTCCTCCTTTTCCCTCTCCATCCAATCATCCATCCATCTCCCTCCCTCCCTCCCTCTCCATCCATCCATCCATCCATCCATCCACCCATCTATCCATCCATCTCTCTCTCCCCTCCTCCTCCCTCTCCCTCTCCATCCATCCATCCATCCATCCATCCATCCATCCATCCATCTCTCTCTCTCTCTCTCCATCCATCTCTCCATCCATCTATCTCTCCCTCTCCATCCATCCATCCATCATCTCCCTCCCTCCCTCTCCATCCATCCATCCATCATCTCCCTCCCTCCCTCTCCATCCATCCATCCATCCATCCATCCATCCATCCATCCATCCATCCATCCATCCATCTCTCTCTCCCCTGCTCCTCCCTCTCTCTCTACATCCATCCATCCATCCATCCGTCTCCTTCTCCTCCCTCTCCATCCATCCATCCATCCATTCATCTCTCTATCTCCCGCTCCTTCTTCTCCCTCTCCATCCATCCATCTCCCTCCCTCCCTCTCCATCCATCCATCCATCTATCCATCCATCTCTCTCTCTCCATTTATCCATCCATCCATCCATCCATCCATCCCTCTGTCTCTCCCTTTCTCTCTCTCTCATCTATCCATCCCTACCTACCTACCCATGACTGCATTTTTTCTCCTCTTCCTTCAGGACCCGGAAGCCTGGTATCGTCCTTGTGCCGAAACAGATATCAGCAATCTCCTGGGTTGGAGGCTCGGCCAGACCCCAGGGGGCTGCAACACAACAGAATTCCCCACTATGGAGGAAGGCCTGCTCACTCCCACTGTGAATTTTGGAAGACCTCAAGCGTCTGAAATGACCCACTCCCCCATCCTGGGTGAGTATGGCCTTCCTGTTTATTTGGATTTTTGTTTTTTTAAAAAATAGCATAAACAGAAGTTGGCTGTGTTGTAAATTTCAGAAAGAAACCATTAGAGCAGGATTGCTCAACCTTGGCAACTTTAAGACGTGTGGACTTCAACTCCCAGAATTCTCCAGCCAGACATGTTGGCTGCGTAATTCTGGGAGTTGAAATCTATCCATGGTTTTTTTTTAAAAAAAATTTGATTTATACGCCGCCCTTCTCCGGAGACTCAGGGCGGCTTACAATGCGTTAAGCAATAGCCTTCATACTTTTGTATATTTATACAAAGTCAGCTTATTGCCCCCACAAACTGGGTCCTCATTTTACCCACCTTAGAAAGGATGGAAGGCTGAGTCGACCTTGAGCCTGGCGAGGATTGAACTCACAGAAATTACAGGCAGCTGGTGTTAATTGCTGCCTTTAGTAGGAGGCATTAGCCCCCTACGCTACACATGTACACATGTTAAACCATGCTGGCTGTGGAATTCTGGGAGTTGAAGTCCATCTTAAAGGACAATGGTTAGGCAAATCTGAGATAGTCCACCACAAACCATGATGGCTGGCAATTTTGGGAGTTGAAGTCCATCCTATTTTAAATCTTGCTCGTCGGGGCATTCTGGGAGTTGGCGTCCCTTTTAAAGCATGCTGGCTGGGAGATTCTGGGAGTTGAAGTCCTCCCATCTTAAAGGAGCAACTTCAGGTTGGAGGCTACTCCATGTCAGCGGCATTTCTCCTTCGGATCCAATCTTCTGCCAGGCATGAAGCCCCTGCGGTAGCTTTCATGCCCACCTCCTCTGAAATGCAGGGAAGCCTACGAGCCAATCAGCGCTTCCTTTCTTCCCCTCCGGTTGACTCCAGTCTTCATTCAAAAGACTTCATTCTTCCAAACCACTCCAAAGGAAACAATTTGCTGTCCGCCATCCGTTTCTTTCTCCACTCTCCTTGTGTGCTGGCGAGATGTGCCAGCAGCTCTTAACACGGGGGGGTTGTCATGGGAAACTGAGCGAGGGAAGGTTGGCTGTCAAGAAAATACAAATATAAGCATTGAAATCTTCCAGAAGCGGCTCTCAGCTGCAAAGGTGAAATGATGTAATGTTGACAAGGTGCCAGCGGGGCATTTTTCCAGCAGCTGTAACTCCGGCGGCATGCTGCCATAGCAGCGAAATAGTGGGAGGGGGGTAGAGGGGCACTTACGGAAGAAATATAAGCTGACCACAACTGTAAATTAGATGGTAAATTGGTGTCCTCTGAGCTTGCTTGGGTTTTGATGTTGCATTACCCAAAGTAGGTAACATTATTAGTGCTACAAGGGAGTGGAGTTTGTGGAGAGGGGGAGGAAGAAGAGGAGGAAGAGGAGATCTCTGAGCTTGGTTGTTTTCCTTGAGACATTTCATGACCCAACTAGGTAACATCATCAGGACTAGCATCAGGATTACCACTGACGGTATTACTTCATTTGGTAATGAAATGTCTGCAAGGAAAACAACTAAGCTCAGAGAGCACCAAAGGACCCCATCTCCTCCTCCTCCTCCTCTTCTCCTCCTCCACTTCTCCCTTCTAGTCCTGATGATATTACCTAGTTGGGTCATGAAACGTCTAGAAGCAAACAACCAAGCTCATTTCAACCCCGAGCTAAAATATTCTCCTTTATTGGTATGGATATGTTATGATAGAACGGCCAGAGTTACACTCATCCTGTTTGAGTGGGGAAAACTGGAAGAAACCACTGAGCGATCGCTTTGCAAAACAGAATGTTGATTAAGGAAGCCAACTGGTGTTTATTAAAATGAGTCAGGCCCAACCAATCTTTATTCCTTTCTAAAAACAGGTTTACAGGTAGCCCTTGACTTAAAACTATTTTTAGCGACTGTTCAAAGTTAGAGAAGCCCTGAAAAAGTGAGCTGTGACTGTTTTTTCATACTTACGACCATTGCCACATCCCCTTGGTCCTGTGATCCAAAATTTGGAAGCTTTGCCACCGGTTCATATTTATGACGGTTGCAGTGATCATACGATTCCCTTTGGCCATCTTCTGCCAAGCCAAGTCGACGGAGAAGCCCGGTTCCCTTAACAACCTTGGCAAGAAAGGTGACGAAGTGGGGCAAAATTCATCTTTAACGATTGTCTCGAAATTGCGGGCTCCGTTGTGATCGTGACTCAAGGACTACCTGTACTAATTGAATAGTTTGGGGTTGGAGTATTCTAGGAGTTGAAGTCCACTCACCTTAGAGCTGCCAAGGTTGAGAGAAACAGGGTTGTAAGCAATAAAGCCACATTGGTAATTGTGGTAGTCCGTGAAATCATACCAATGAGGACGGGTGTGAAATTTAAAGAACAATTTGCTCTAATTTCAGTAGAAGAGAATGGGAAGGGAATGGGAATGGGAATGGGAATGGGAATGGGAATGGGAATCGAATCGAATCGAATCGAATCGAATCGAATAGAATAGAATAGAATAGAATAGAATAGAATAGAATAGAATAGAATAGAATAGAATAGAATAGAAAATATGGAATGGAATGGAAAATAGAGAATAGAATAGAATAGAATAGAATAGAATAGAATAGAATAGAATAGAATAGAATAGAATAGAATAGAATAGAATAGAATAGAATAGGGAATGGGAATGGGAATGGGAATGGGAATGGAATAGAATGAGAATAGGAGCCTGGATAGCCCAGCAGACTAATGCATTGTGATTAACACCAGCTGTCTGCAATTACTGTAAGTTCAAATCTCACCAGGCTCAAGGTTGACTCAGCCTTCCATCCTTTCTAAGGTAGGTAAATTGAGGACCCAGTTTGTGGGGGCAATAAGCTGACTTTGTATAAAATATACAAAAGTATGAAGGCTATTGCTTAACGCATTGTAAGCCGCCCTGAGTCTCTGGAGAAGGGTGGCATATAAATAAATAAATAAATAAAAAAAGAATGGAATGGAATGGAATGGAATGGAATGGAATGGAATGGAATGGAATTAGATTAGATTAGATTAGATTAGATTAGAATAGAATAGAATAGAATAGAATAGAATAGAATAGAATAGAATAGAATAGAATAGAATAGAATAGAATAGAATAGAATAGAATAGAATAGAATAGAATAGGGGATGGGGATGGGGATGGGGATGGGGATGGGGATGGGGATGGGGATGGGGATGGGGATGGGGATGGGGATGGGGATGGGATGGAATAAAATAGAAAATAGAATAGAATAGAATAACTTTATTGTCATTTTGAATGTACCCTAATCAGCATACATTAAAAATGAAATTGCGTTGCGTACAGCTCTCAAAGGGTCACCACCTCCAGTTTTACACTACACAATCCTGACAAGATAAATAAATAAATACAAAAATATGCATATATTGTACCCCCATATATTGTATGGCAGAGAGATACCACACAGTCTCTAGTTATCACACGTTTGTGGTGGGAAAAAAAACACAAATCTTGTGAGTTTGCTAGACGGATGGCCGAGGGAGCAAAAAGCTGTTCCAGAACCTTGTAGCCCTTCTAGAAATACTTTGAAACCCCCTCCCAGATGGGAGCAACAGAAACAGATCGTGAAGTGAGCACGTGGGTGTGGGTGGGGGTCTTAAGTCTCCTTTGATTCACATACGCTTCATCAGCCGTCATCCTTCAGGGACAAAAGAGTTTCCTGTGTCTCCAGAAAATGCTATCCTTTAACGAACATTTCAGTCTCGTTAAAGACTTCAGGAGGGCCAGGCTTTGAAAAAGCCAATTGGAGAACACCCCCTTTCCCCCACCCCCGCCCCCCCATAAAAGATTTCTGCGCCGATGAGAGATAGGCTAAGTAGTCGGTGTCGCCTACATTGGCAGTTCTGCCTAGTAACCGAAGGATTAGCATTACCACAGGAAAGGAGGCAGACAGAAGCCACCTACATGCTCTCCCCGCGTATATGACGGGCAGGGGTTTTTTTTCAACACAGGAAGTTGAACATATATGAAAGCCCGACTCTGACTTGTCTTAAAATGGAGCCTCCACCAGCTAATGATATTTCACTGGACGCTGAAACGAGACAGGACATTGCCAGATTCCTCTGGAAATCAACCAGTGCCTGCAATCTGGTTTTTTTTAATTTTTCCTTTCTATTCAGCAAACCAAAATAATGATTTTCAGATTGCTGATTCTATCCTCAACTTATAACAGTTCGTTTAGTGACCGTTTGGAGTTAGGACATAACTGGAAAAAGCAGCATGACCTTCCCCCTCCTCTCCCCCCCAATTTACAACTGTTGCAGCATCCCCAGGGTCATGTGGTCAAAATTCAGACACTTGGCCACCGGCTCGTATTTATGACGGTTGCAGTGTCCCATTTACGACCTTCTGACAAGCAAAGTCACTGGGGAAGACGGATTCCCTTAACAACCGTGTAACTAACTTAACAACCACAGGGTTTCATTTAACAACTGTGGCAAGAAAGGCTGTAAAACGGGGCAAGGTTCACTTGACAGTCTCGCTTAGTGACAAAAACTCGGGCTCAATTGCGGTCGTAAGTCAGGGCCCACCTGTACATGTCCATGGACTTCAGGAGGATAAATAGGGGTGTAAACAGCCTGCCGTCACCCATGGAGGATGGTCTGTTCAGCCAGCCGCGGATGCAACATCCCCGATTTCTTATCCATCCCAAACTTAATTAGTTTTTTAATCAGAATGTCACGGAGGACTTTATCCAATGCTTTGCGGGAGTCACAGCTTTTGCCCCGATCTAGGAAGGAAGCGACCTCATAAAAAAACAGAATTAATAATTTGGAGACCTGCTTTGTGATGAATTAACGGTGACGGGGGATGACCGCCATGCGGGCGGGCATCGAGAACGGACAGCCCGTCTCTTCTCGGGGGCAGACCCTTGCGCGGCAGCAAACGGGAAGGGGGGGGGAAGTTTTAGGGAAAGAGGCTGAGGCCAAACTAAGCACAAAGCAGAGATGATTAGACTTAGAATAGAATATAGAGAATGGATAATAGGATAGGATAGGATAGGATAGGATAGGGTAGGGTAGGGTAGGGTAGGGTAGGGTAGGATAAAGGTAAAGATTCCCTCGCACATATGTGCTAGTTGTTCCCGACTCTAGGGGGCAGTGCTTATCTCTGTTTCAAAGCCGAAAAGCCAGTGCTGTCCGAAGACGTCTCCGTGGTCATGTGGCCGGCATGACTCAACACCAAAGGCGCACGGAACGCTGTTCCCTTCCCACCAAAGGGGGTCCCTATTTTTATGCCTGCATTTTTTACATATATCCTATTCTATCATAGGGACGCAGCGGCTAAGATGCTGAGCTTGTCAATCAAAAGGTTGGCAGATCAGCGGTTCAAATCCCTAGTGCTGCGTAACGGGGTGAGCTCCTGTGACTTGCCCCAGCTTCTGCCAACCTAGCCGACCTAGCCATTCGAAAGCAGGTAAAAAATTAAATTCAAGGTGTTGGCTACCACCTTTAAAGCACTCCATGGCTTAGGACCTGGGTATTTACAAGATCACCTTCTGCCACCAATAGCCTCTCACTGGCCAGTATGCTCCCACAGAGAGGGACTCCTCAGGGTGCCATCGGTCAGATTATGTCGACTGATGACCCCCAGGGGGAGAGCCTTCTCTGTGGGGGGCCCCGCCCTATGGAATGAATTGCCCCCGGAGATACGTAGGATCCCCGACCTCTGTACCTTTCGCCGTGCCCTTAAGACCCTACTATTCCAACAGGCTGGGCTGATGAACTAAGTGAAATGTTAATTGGGTATTTTAATTTTGGGGTTATTAACAAAATTGGGCCAAATTATTTAATACTTTCAAACTTTTTTATTGGCTGAACACCGCCCTGAGTCCTGCGGGAGAAGGGTGGTATAAAAATGTAATTAAATAAATAGAGAGCCTGGATAGCTCAACAGACTAAAAGCCTGTTATTAACATTCAGCTGTCTGCAATTATTGCAAGTTCGAATCTCACCAGGCTCAAGGTTGACTCAGCCTTCCATCCTTTCTAAGGTAGGTCAACTGAGGACCCAGTTTGTGGGGGCAATAAGCTGACTTTGTAAATATACAAAAGTATGAAGGCTATTGCTTAACGCCTTGTAAGCCGCCCTGAGTGTCCGGAGAAGGGCGGCATATAAATCTAATTAAAATAAATAAATAAATAAATAAATAAGATGTAGGTGGCTCTCTTGTCTACAAGGACATTTCAGGACTGCCAGTTGGCGACTTAGATTTCCTTTGCAATCCCTCCTTTAATGCTTCAAGAAATGCAACCTCTGAACAACTTCGGACCATCAGGAATTTGACCAATGCCGAAAAACTACTTCCTGGAGAGGAGGGAAGGAGGAGGAAGGGAAGACAAGAAGCATCGGCGAAGTCTAGACATTTTGGAGCCTGTTTTTTTTTAAATGTAGTCGTACGTGCCACAAAAATTAGTTTGGGTCACCGAAGAATTAAAATAGATAAGATAGTGCTCCAGAACCAGAAGGATTGTAAGCGAACCTATGCAAAAAACCTTCTAAGAGCATGACTAAGGGAGTTAAATTTGGATTCTGTAATTCACAGACATTTTAGAATTTTGTGGGGTTTTTTTAAGGAGATTCTGGAAATGATGTACTACCTACACCCTGATGCTTTGTATTCTAATTTTTTATAGCAGCTTCGGCTGCAGTTTAGCTTCGAGTTGCAATTTGTATTTCCAGTTGGGATCCCTTGATGGTTTGGATGGTCCTTCCCATCTGGGCTACGTAGTACAGGCAGTCCTCCACTTCACATTCGTTTAGTGACCGTTTCCCACTCTTAACGACTTTTTCATTATCGCCACGGTGGTCCTGCAATCAAAATCCAGACTCTTGGCAACTGACTCGTATTTATGACGGTTGCAGCGTCCCAGGGTGAGGTGATCCCTTGCTGCCACCTTCTGGCAAGCCAGGTCAACATGGAAGCGAGATTCGCTTAACAACCGTGTTACTAACCGAACCGCTGCAGTGATTCACTTAACTGTGGCAAGACAGGTCGTAAAATAGGGGCAAAATTCGCTTAACAACCGTCTCGCTTCGCAACAAATTTTGGGCTCCATTGTCATAACTTGAGGACTGCTTTGATCATGTGACCCTTGGGACGCTGCAAAGGTTGGAAGTGTGAAAAATGGTCCCAAGTCCCCTTTTCCCAGCAATGTTGTAATTTCGAATGGTTGCTAAATGAACTCTTGTTAGCCGAGGACTACCTGTGTAAGTTGTCCTGCTTAGCAAGCTGGCCCGTTTCCTGTTGCCGTCATGATAATTGTGGTTTTTGCAGAGATGGCGGATAGCCAGCTTTCTCCCAACCTCCCGCTGATGACGACAAACGCAACCCAAGGCCAGACTTTCTTCAACGAGACCGTCTTTAAGCAAGCAGGCTTGGATTTTGCTCCCTTGAGGTAAGGCTACGCTCCCCACCTGTTTAATTGCGGCTAGGTTTAAATCCTTGCTAGATCAGGTACAAAACCCCCGGAACATTTGAGTTACCGGCAGAAGAGAATATTGGTTGCTCAGGGTTGAACTGTGGGGTCCTTGGTGGTCTCTGAGCTTGGTGGTTTTCTTACAGGCGTTTCCTGATCCAGCTAGGGAACATCATCAGTGCTAGACGGGAGTGGGGTTTGCTCTCTGCTTCTCTACAGTGATTGCCTATCACTATTGGTGGAACCACTAAGGAACTATCAAGAATATGATTCTTATAGTATTTTATTATTTTAGAGTTTTATTTTAATATGAAGTTAGTTTTAATTCTATGGCCACTTGTATTATTATTTTATGAAATTTTAACTTTTGTATGTTTGTTTTTTAATTGGCTGTGCACCGCCCTGAGTCCGCAAGGAGAAGGGCAGTATATAAATTTAAATAAAGTTAAAGTTAAATACTCTCCAGAATATTGACAGGGCAATATATATAGAAAGACAAAACCCATTCCCTTCTGGCACTGATGATGTTACCTATTTTGGTAATGAAATGTCTGCAAGATAACCATCAAGCCCAGAGAGCACCAAGGACCTCACAGTCCTCCTCCTCCTCCTCCTCCCTAATTCCTCCTAGTCCTGATGATGTTACCTAGTTGGGTCATGAAACATGGCAAGAAAACCACCACGACCCCTCCACCTAAACCTTGTAGTCTGGAGGGGGATCCCGAAACGATTTCCTTTTGACTTGTTGGACTGTAATACGGGATTTTTCCACCTTCCATTCCAGAGCAACTCCAGATGTTTCAGCTGCAGCCGCCGAGAGGTCCTCGGCACGTTTGCAGATCAGCGAAGCTGTGCAACTGGCAGCCCGAGAGGTTGGCCCGGAATCCTCCGGGGAGGCCTCTCTCTCCCAGCATCCCCTGGCTTTCAACCTCACGGCTCCAAACAACACCAGCCTAGGAAGCTATTTATCGCAACACCCTCTGACTTTTTCGGTACCTGCGGAGTCGAAGAATCGGCCAGCACTTCACGCTGACCTCAGTGCCAAAACCTTGGATCCCAAGGAGGAGAAGTGGGATCCATCGTGTCCATTGATGTGGCCAAACCAACCAGTGGCCGCACAGCATCTTCCAAACGAAAATTGGAGAGCTGCACCCAGCCAAGATTTGTTCCTTTTAGACAACAGCCTGCCAGCTCCTCTCCTCCTTGACTTACTGGAGGATGAGATGGGCTTAACCAAGCACGATGGCTTCCTCTCTTCCGGAAGCTCATCTTGTAAAAGTGGCTTGGGAAAGGATCCGGGAGAAAACGTAATTAACCGGCTAATGGCGAACGTGGACCGGTCGGAAAGCGCCCCCAAATTGATGCTAGAACTGCGCCAGTCGAAAGGCCAAACCACCCCTCCACCGGAGTCACCCCGACCGCTTTCGGACGCGGCAGGGAAGCCCTGGAGACGGGCCAGCGATCCGGAAACTTTCTCGGCAAACCTTTCTCCGGCCTTGATGTCCTCCAGACCTCATAAGCTTAGTTCGGTGGATTCTTCCATGATTCCCGAGAGTTCTCTGATCCCGAATCGTCAGCACGCGGGCGAGAAATTTCAAAGCGGGGCCAAAGAAGACCAACGAAAATTTACGCCGGCTCCGGTTGATAGTAAACCTCGTGCTTCGGCCTCCTTCCAGCCGATCCTGGTGGCCGCAGACGTCGGCGAGCGGACGGAGGCCTTGAAAGCCATCCTGACCAGCGTGAGCAAAAATGAACTAACGCTCTCCGACGGGAGTGTAGAGAGGGAGCCCAGAAATACTGGAATCTCTCCTTTTGACGAGGCGTCCTTCTCTGTACACCTGGCTCACCCGATCCATCATTCCACCCCTGGGTTTTGGACAACCAGAAGCTTGAACCGCGAAGGGCCCGGCCCGGCATTGCCGTCCCGATCAGGGCTTCAACGTCCTCTTTCTTGCTTGCACGAAGAGATGTCAAAGACCCCGCACGCCGATTTGCTCAAGTCTTCGGCGGTGGAGCCTCGTGGAAACCCCTGCCCCTTTCCCACGAAAGAGAGTTTTACGTCGCACGGCACCCCGGGTTTGCAAAATGACCAGAGCAACAGTTCTGCCATTCTACAGCCTCTGAAAGGCCGGATTCAGTCCATGCCTTCTCTGAATTTTATGGAGAAGGTCGGAGCGTGGCACCTGAGCTATTCGGCTGAGAAGATGCCTGAAGTGTCAACAGTACCCAATTCGAGTGCACCCGTACCTGGTCCCAGTGGTGTCTCCCCCAGGCAGAAGGCCTACGATGCGATCGCCGATTCCTTGAACCGCATCCTGCTCAAGCAGCAGAGTCTAGCTGACCTCAAGGCTGCCCCTTTTTACGGGCCGAGCTCCATGACCGATCTTCACAGCTCCCAGAATGAGCCTCCTCCGCGCGCGTTGCCCTTTACCCGGTCGCAGTCGGAAACCTCGGTGAACGCCCTCAGCCGAGAGATTTCGAGGACAGACCTAGGGAACGAAGCCAGATCCTCCGACGCTCATCGGCGAGCCGACGTCCACGCCGACCTTTCGACAGCCTCTCGGATCAAACCGACGATTGCGGCTGAGGAAGACTCGCTTTCCCAACGGTACAAAGCCCTTCCCGTCTTTGTTACGGTCTCCAGCGACGAGGAAAGTGTTACTACGGGGAGACCTTCAGAGCCCCTCATCAAGAGCAGAAGGGTGGCTGAGCTCCTGCGAGGAGAAACCAGCTCATTGGATGGGAGCAAAGAAGAATTGGGTGGCCCCGAAGAGAAGACGAGAGAATTGTCGGGCTGTGGGTTTCAGGCTGGTCAAATGAGGATGGATTATTTTAGAGATCTTTCCCCGGATCATTTCAACCAAGGGACCGATTCCGGAACGGACAGCTGTACGGATGTGAGGCTCTGTTCCATACAGTCTTCCAGATCTTCTCCGGCTTTGAGCAAGTTGCACAGCAGTTTGGAAGATGAACTGCAAACTTCCAATCACAGTGAGCTCAATATTGATGAGAGAATACCGGTAAGGTCCATCGTGGTCTTCTTTTTTTTCTTCTTTTATTCTTTAAGGGCTAAGGTGGGACTAGAACTCACCGTCTCCTAGTGATTGGCCCAAATCACCCAGTTGGCTTTCATGCCTAAATCAGGACTTGAACTCACCGTCCCCTGGTGATTGGCCCAAAGTCACCCAGTTGACTTTCATTCCTAAGGCGGGACTAGAACTCACCGTCTCCTGGTGATTGGCCCAAAGTCACCCAGCTTGCTTTCATTCCTAAGGAGGGACTAGAACTCACCGTCTCCTGGTGATTGGCCCAAAGTCACCCAGCCAGCTGTCAGTACTATTGTAACTTTGAACAGTCACTAAACGAACCGTTGCAAGTCAAGGACTACCTATGTCCAGGGGCTTTTGACGCCTCCAGAGGCCTCTGTTTGTATGAATATCTAACAGACACAGAATCCTCAGAAATGAAATCCTCATTAGAATGCATCAATTTGCTTAGTGACCACTTGAAGCTCCAGCAGCACTGAAAAAAAGGGATTTAAGAACTGGTCCTCGCACTTACAACCGTTGCAGCATCTCCACAGTCACGTGATCAGAATTCAGACGTTTGACAACTGACTCATGTTTATGACAGTCGCAGGGTCCCGGGGTCACGTGATCCCCTTTGCGACCTTCCGATAAGCAAAGTTTATGGGGGAAAGGCAGATTCACTTAATAACCCTATTATTCATTTAACAACGGCAGTGCTTCCTTTAAAATCTTTGGCCAGAAAGGTCGTAAAAGGGACCTTTCCCCAAAAAGGAATTTTGGGCTCAATTATGGTCATAAGTCGAGGACTACCTGTATTGAAAGTCCTCTTTAAACGTCCCATGTGGATTTAGCAATGCAATTATTTCCATGTGCATCTTTTTGTCCTCCTTGTGAAGTGTTGGTGCTTTGGGGTGAAATTTTGAACCGAACGTTGTGTGATACCAAACCTTCATGGTCTACCTGTCTCCCACCAGGTGTACCTCCACAACCTGGGCATCGACCAGTCGCCTTCTTCTATTCTGACCCCCTTTATGCCTCGGGGACCCATTCGTGAGATCGAATTCTCTCCGACTGAGCTCCGAACGTTGAAAGCCTCGTCTGACTTATTCCGCCTGCACCTCTCGGAAGGTATGGGGGGGAAGCTGTCTTGGGCACCACAGGAGGGGATTTAGTTGATCGGGCAGCCATTAGGCGGGTGGGTGAGCTGAGTTGAGCACCTGTACAATTGAATGAATGAAAGAATGAATGAATACTTTTCCATCTTTGTGCATATAAGATAACACTTTTTCTGCGTACATACTGGTACGCATTAAAAATGAAATTCTGATGTATGCATCCCTAGTTCAGTGAAATCACAATCCACTAGTTTCTAGGCTTTTTTTTTTTCTTCTGGCAGCCAGCAAACCCTCTGCTGCCCATTGGGAGACTAAGATAGATCTATTTCGGACTTATAAACCCTCATCAGTTAGCCACACCCTCATCCCATGTATCCTCCCTGTAAAGGTACAGTATTTGTTTTCTTTCCTTTTCGTAGGCTTTAGGTGTATTTCTCTTTAGCCAGGTTCTTCCTATGTAAACCATTTTTTTTTATGCAGCCCTAGTTTATTTTATTTTATTTTATTTATTTGATTTCTATACCGCCCTACTCCCGAAGGACTCAGGGCAGTGAACAGACATAAAATCCAACACATAAAATACAAAATTTAAAACAGAGTAAAATCAAATTAAAGCAATTTGGCCCAAGGCAAATTTAAAACATCCCAGAAATTTAGAATAGATTAAAATTTATGTTTTAAAATATAAATGGAAAAAGGTTAGGCCAGACCCGCCTGATGGAATAGAAAGGTCTTGAGAGTGCGGCGGAAGGTGTGTAGATCAGGGATTTTCCGTATCTCTGGAGGGAGCTCATTCCAGATAGTAGGTGCCCCCACAGAGAAGGCTCTCCTCCTGGGGACCGCCAGCCGACATTGTTTGGCCGACGGCACCTGGAGGAGCCCCTCTCTGTGAGAGCGTACCAGTCGGTGGGAAGCCATTGGTGGCAGTAGGCGGACCTGTAAATAACCAGGTCCTAAGCCATGGAGCGCTCTAAAGGTGGTAACCAGAACCTTGAAGCGCACCCAGAAGACCACCGGCAGCCAGTGCAGCTTGCGAAGGAGGAGTGTCACATGGGAGCACCATGTCGGTCCCATAACCACCCTCATGGTTGTACATATAAAACCTTAGTTCATAAGTTGTCTGACAGTGACTTTTTACAGGAATTGACTCTAAGCAGGCAATCTGACATCCTTTCATTTTCTTTCCAAAGACTCCCAGTCTGCCACGCCGTCGACCTTAAACTCTTCGCGGCTCAGTGGGTCCACGCTGGCAGGATCGGCGGTTGTCTCGGACACGTCGCAACCCGCCAAGCCTTCTCCGACACACACCAGAGGTCTCCTCCAGCTGAGCAGCTCTCCCTGGAAACCTCATGCCGTCACGCCGCCTCTCGACGCCTCTGTTCCCGAATCCCCATCTGCTCCCGTTTCAACCGAAGGGACTCAAGTCATCCCAGGATCTCCCTCCAACTTAGCTGAGCAAAGATCTCTCATACGTGTGGCGTCGCCGGAGGATAATTTAGACCTGAACCAACTCGGCGCGAGTCGAGTAAAATCCCTCTCTTCATCTCAGAACAACGATGAAAAGCCCACAAGCGAAGAAGTCCGATCTTCCAGCACGATTCCTGGTGGAGAAAGAGAGGATTCCCTCACAGGGTCAAACACCCCAAAAGAGAGCCAGACTCAGCTTCCAATAGAGGTAGACCTCAAACCTTCAAGCGAAAAATTCAGATCTCGTTTATCCCTCTCTTCTTCCGGCTCGCTAAAACAGATCGATCGCAGCGATTTATCCGGAGGTCCCGGATCCATCGAGAGAAGCACGCTAGGGATTCAAAGAGGTTGGTCATGGGATGAGAGCATGGCCAAGCAGGAGATCGCCGGTAGCTTAAAATGGGAAGCCCTGCAAATGGTGGACTTATTCAACAAGGAGCCAATGGCACCTCAAGAGATCAGGCCGGGATCCCGGAAAGCGAACGAAGACCGTGAGACGACAAAACCCATCACGCGGTCAGATCCGGAAGGTTGCACCAGGACGGCTGTGAACCAGAGTCTTTCAGTTCCAACAGGCAGCTGTCCAGTCATTCAAGCAAGCCCTTCTCCAAACCTCCAAGAGATCCAGTCCGTGTCCGATATGGACGACGTGTCTAAACTCTTGACAGGTTTTCCGCACGTCGAGGAGAAAGCGAACGAAAGTCGTCCGAAAGAGATTGGCGGCTCTCAGGAAAGCGCCAACAGCAGCAGCGTGGACTCTCTGGGCATCAGAGTGAAGAAACTTCTCCGGTATGGATCTCCTGTGATCTACAGAGCGCCTCGGATGGAGTTGGCGGAGGAACGCGATGGGTCAGGCCCGAAAGAGCCCTCCGTTTCGTCCACGGGCTCAGCGTTCGGCAGAGGGAAAGTGGATCCCCAAGGAAGCGACAACGGCAGCAGTATGGACTCGTTGGCGGTACGGGTCCAAACCCTCCTGGAAGAGGAACAACCTGTGTTGCATGCAACTCAGATACTCCGCAGCGTAGAGGAAGAAGAAGAAAAAGCCCGTGGTAAGGAACCGCCACATTGTGTGATTTATTAATTGGTTACCTTTTATATGCCGCATATTTATTTATTTATTGTATCCCACCTTTATTTTATTTTATTTTTTTACACACATCTCAAGGCGGTGAACATATCCAGCACGCCTTCCTCCTCCTATTTCCCCCACAACAACAACCTCTTGAGGTAGGTTGGGCTCAGAGAGTGAAAGAGAGAGAGAGAGACTGGCCCAAAGTCACCCAGTTGGTTTGCATGCCTGGGTTGGGACTAGAACTCGCCATCTCCTGGTGTCTGGGCCAAAAGTCACCCAGTTTCTTGCCTAAGGTGGAGCTAGAACTCTCAGCCTCCTGGGGATTGACTGAAAGTCACCCAGTCAGCTTTTGTGCCTAGAACTAGAACTTACTGTCTCTTAGTGATTGGCTGAAAGTCACCCACCAGCTTTTATGGCTAAGGCGGGACTAGAACTCACAGTCTCCTAGCAATTGGCTGAAAGTCACCCAGCCGGCTTTCACGGCTAAGGCTGGTCTAGAACTCACAGTCTCCTGGTGATTGTCCCAAAGTCACAGAGCCATTTTTTTCATGGCTAAAGCACAACTAGAACTCACAGTCTCCTGACAACCGACCCAAAGTCACCCAGCTGGCAGGACTGGAACTCAGAGCCTTAGTATTCCTTGGAACATGTTTAATTCGGTCCAACCTGACCATGCCAGATGGTTCTTTCTTTCTTTCTTTCTTTCTTTCTTTCTTTCTTTCTTTCTTTCTTTCTTTCTTTCTTTCTTTCTTTCTTTCTTTCTTTCTTTCTTTCTTTCTTTCCTTCCTTCCTTCCTTCCTTCCTTCCTTCCTTCTTTCTTTCTTTCTCTCTCTCTCCCTCCCTCCCTCCCTCCCTCCCTCCCTCTCTCCCTTCCTTCCTTCCTTCCTCTCTCTCTCTCTCTCTTTCTCTCTCTCTCTTTTCCTTCCTTCCTTCCTTCCTTCCTTCCTTCCTTCCTTCCTTCCTTCCTTCCTTCCTTCCTTCCTTCCTTCCTTCCTTCCTTCCTTCCTTCCTTCCTTCCTTTTAAATTGATTTTGGAAATGAAGGAGAGAGAGGATTTTCCAAGACTTGTTTGCTGCTAAGGACAATTATGTCACACGGGAGTTGCCACTTCAGAGGATTATATAATTGATATTTTCCATAATTAGTAATCAGTTTGCAAAACACAACTGATTTCCTAACAGCAAACCAGCTACAGCCGTTCCTGTTACAGGGAGTCCTCGACTTACGGCCGCAGTTGTGGCAAAAAATTTCTTGTTGCCAAGCGAGACAGATGTGAGGTGAGTTTTGACCCATTTTGCAACCTTGTTTCCCACAGTCGTTAAGTGAACCTCTGCCGTTTGTAAAGTGAGTAACAGGGCTGTTAAGTGAATGCGGCTTCCCGGTTCACTTTGTTGTCAGACGGTCACCAAAGGGGATGCTGCGACCGTCATAAATACAATTCACTTGACAAAGCGTCTGAATTTTGATCACGTGACTTTGGGGATGCCGCAGTGGAGGTCAGTGTGGCAAAACTCACTCAGCAACCAAAGTGCTCGTCCCAGTTGTGGTGATAAGTCGAGGACTACCTATAACAAAACAAGGCACATATTTGTGGACGGCGAGAATTTCAAAAAAAATGGGGGGGGGGGGGCTATAAAAGCTTATGCAAAATGCCTTTAATGGAAGGCCTATTATGACATGGGAAGGAAAAACATTTTTGGAACAAACAACATTGAGCAGGGAGAGAGAATCTAAACTGAAAGCAGTCAAAACTTAGAAATTTATTTTTCTCTCCCTCTGTCTTTTCTTCTCTCCCTCTGCCTCCCCATCTCTTCCTTTCCCTTCTCTCTCTCTCTCTCTCTTTCTTTCCCTCTCTATCCCTCTGTCTTTCAATCTACATCTCTTCCTTTCCCTTCATCCTTCTCCCTCTCTTTCCCTTTCCTTCCCTCCTTCTCTTTCTCTCCCTCTTCTCTCCCTCTTTTCCTTTCCCTTCCTCTCTCTCTCTTTCTCCCTTTCCATGTCTTCCTTTCCCTTCTTCTCTCTGCCTCTCTTTCCCTCTGTCTCTCCATCTTCATCTCTTCCTTTCTCTTCCTTTCTGTCCCTTTCCCTCTGCCTCCCTCCCTCCTTCTCCCCCTCTTGCTCTCTCCATCTCTTCCTTTCCCTTCCTCTCTCTCCCTCCTTCTCCCTCTGCCTGCCTCTCCCTCTCCTTTTCTCTCTCCTCCCTCTTTCCCTCTCTCCCCCTTTCTTTCTCTTCTTCCTTCTCTCTCTCCGTCACTTCCTTTCCCTTCTTCTCTCTCCCTCTTTCCATCCCTCTCCCTCTCTTCTCCCTCTTTTCTTCTTTCAATCTCCCCTCCCCTCTCTTTCCCTTTCTCTCTCTCCCTCCACCCTCTCACAGCCTGGGTGAAACTAAAACTGGCTACTGAGCCTCAGTACTTCATTCCCGAATTGACTGAAGAAGACCGGCAGATGATAGAACGGATAAAGAGGGAGCAGCTTTCATCTTCTGGAGAAACGGAACATCTGGAGGTAAAGCCCAGAACTGGGCTGGGAGGTGGTGGTGGGGTGGGGAGACGGACAATTAAAGAAGCATTGAGAACTGGACTAATAATACATTTTTGCTCACAGGAACCTTTTCCCATCAGCAATTTTCTAAGTAATAAAAGGGGGAGAAAGTACATACGTCTTTCCAATCACTTGGCTCTCCTTCAGATGAAATTTCCATCTAAATGAGTATTGTAAAGTTCCGCTAAAGACGTTGTCTAATTCATAGCATCTCTTCTGATGTCGCTCTTGTCTGTTTCCAGCCTAAGCTCAGGACGGCTGCGATGCTTGGGCTGGCCCCGGGGTGAGCTTCCTGGCGTGGTTTTCCGGCGTGTTTTGAAGCAGGCACACGAATGCTCCCTGCTTGCTTGCTTGGTTGGTCTTTAAACTGCTAGCAAAAATTCCCTGTCATAGGAGGGGGCTGTATCCAGCATGGGAACCTCTGCATGCTTCTGAAGAGGGGCTTTCGGGCTCTTTGACTGACTGCTGTCCAACCTTTCTTTGATTGATGTGGTTCTCGCTTTTCTTTGTGAAAGCGAGTGGAGGCAATATTGATTCCTTCCTTCCTTCCTTCCTTCCTTCCTTCCTTCCTTCCTTCCTTCCTTCCTTCCTTCCTTCCTTCCTTCCTTCCTTCCTTCCTTCCTTCCTTCCATATATTTCCTTCCTACCTCTTCTTCCCTTCCTTATATACATACATGCATCTCCTTCCTTCCTTCCTTCCTTCCATCTCCTTCCTCCCTCCCTCCCTTCTTTCTCTCCTTCCATCTCAATGCTTTCTTCTTTCCTTCCTTCCATCCATCCCCTCCCTCCCTCCCTCCTTCCCTCCCTTCCTTATATACATACATACCCTTCCTTCCTTCCTTCCTTCCTTCCTTCCTTCCTTCCTTCCTTCCTTCCTTCCTTCCTTCCTTTCTCTCCTCCCTCCCTTTCATCTCCTCTCTCCCTTCCTTCTGTCTTTCCATCTCAATGCTTCCTTCCTTCCTTCCATATATTTCCTTCCTACCTCTTCTTCCCTTCCTTATATACATACATGCATCTCCTTCCTTCCTTCCTTCCTTCCATCTCCTTCCTCCCTCCCTCCCTTCTTTCTCTCCTTCCATCTCAATGCTTTCTTCCTTCCTTCCTTCCATCCATCCCCTCCCTCCCTCCTTCCCTCCCTTCCTTATATACATACATACCCTTCCTTCCTTCCTTCCTTCCTTCCTTCCTTCCTTCCTTCCTTCCTTCCTTCCTTCCTTCCTTTCTCTCCTCCCTCCCTTTCATCTCCTCTCTCCCTTCCTTCTGTCCTTCCATCTCAATGCTTCCTTCCTTCCTTCCTTCCTTCCATCCATCCATCTCCTCCCATCCTTCCCTCCCTCCCTCCCTCCCTTCCTTATATACATACATACATCTCCTTCCTTCCTTCATTTTTCCTTCCTTCTTTCTTATTTTCTTTCTCTTCTTCCTTCTCTCCTTCCATATAAATCCTTCCTTCCTTCTTTCTTTCTCTCCTCCCTTCCATCTCTTCCCTCCCTCCCTTCTCTCCTTCCATCTCAATGCTTCCTTCCTTCCTTCCATCCTTTCATCCATCCGTCAATCCCCTCCCTCCCTCCCTCCCTTATATACATACATACATCTTCCTTCCTTCCTTCATTTTTCCTTCTTTCTTTCTCTCTCTTCTTCCTTTCTTCCATCTCCCTCCCTCTCTTCTCTCCTTCCATCTCAATCCTTCCTTCCTTCCTTCTTTTCTTCCATCCATCCATCCATCTCTTCCCTCCCTCCCTTCTTCCCTCCCTTCGTTTTCTACAACCGCCCATCTCAGTCAGTGACTGTGGGCAACTTGCAATTCACGCACACACACTTCACAATTAAAATGTTAAACACATTTTAAAAGAATAAACTGAGTAGAACATTCCAAATTAAATATACGTAGCAGTGAGAGACTTGGCCAATTAGTAAGACATGTAGCCCCCAACCACATAATTCAGGAACTTGGCAGCTGGTTCATATTTATGACCGGGGCAGAGCCTCTTTTACTACCTCCTGACAAGCAAAGTCAGTGGGGAAGTCAGATCCACTTAACGACCGTGATGCTAACTTAAACAACCGCAGTGATTCACTTAACAACCATGGCCAGAAACGGAGCAAAACTCACTTAGCAACCGTTTCGCTTAGTAACATAAATTTTGGGCTCAACTGTGGTCATAAATTGAGGATTACCTATACAGCCAGGAAATGGGCCGTTAACACATTCAGCAGTCCAGATACAGAAAGTAGCCAGGTTCTTAGGGCCTTATGAAAGGCTAACCGGCATTACCTCTGGTTCCCTATTATAGCTGAATATTAAAATTCAGAAAAATGAAGGTTGTTTTTTTGAAATCTAGTTTTCTGCTGGATGCTTGTTTCTCTGCTCTCAGTTCACCTCTGACCTTGTCACGGATATTGTCTGTTATTAAGAAGAAAGTCCTTTATATTGAAATAAACCACTGCCACGGGGTGACAGTGGGCTCCTGTATTGTTTAGATGGGCCATTCAGAAAGGAAATGAAGTCCCGGCCCTACCAGCCTTGTTGGAAGCTTTCTGATTTAGATCAGAATTTTCCTGCCTGTGTAAAATTCACAGGCACGGATCTGTTTCGCCAAAGAAATGTAATAATCCCTTCTTGATTGACAGAGATTCAAAGCTATTTGCATGAAGGTCCTTCCTTTCCTTGGCTCCGTAGAGAAAGAACCTCATTGGAGCTTCTGACACTTATTTTGATCTCTGGTTCTATAGATGCTAGAATTGTTTCTATCAGTTCCTGCCCTTGCAAACATTTAGTAAAAAATTATTTGGTAACAACCAGTCCTGATACCATCTTGCATGTGTCATCTCCACGGGGAAAAAATAAGTGCGCTAGTGTCATTATATTTATCTTTTATTCTTTTTTGTTTTTGTTTTTGTTTGACAAATTCTAATAGATCGATCGATTGATAGATGAGACCAATAGATGGGATAGATAGGTAGAGAGAGAAACAGACAGGAAGGAAGGAATGAGATGGATGGATGGATGGATAGATAGATATTGAGATAGATATCAAGCTGGATGGATGGATGGGCAGTTAGTCAGATAGGAAATAGAAAGAAAGAAAGATAGATAGATAGAAAGAAACTAGGTAGGTATAGATTATAGAGATAGATATAGATAGATGAGATAGATAGATAGATAGATAGATAGATAGATAGATAGATAGATAGATGGATGGATGGATGGATGGATGGATGGATGGATGGATGGATGGATGGATGGATGGATGGATGGATGGATGAGAGGGAGGGAGAGGGGGCTATCTATTGCTTGAACCTTATTTCATACTTAAGTGATCAGTAGAGGGGGCGAGCATAAGTAACTAATGTGCCTATTGTACAATTGTCATTGTATTTGTCTTATATTCTTTTCTTGTTTTTGTTTGACAAATTCTAATAGATCGATAGATCAATAGCTCGATAGAATCTTTAGCGTTAGGGCTGCAGAGAGAAATTGGGTGCCTTGGCCTCCCGAGCTCACTTCCCGCTAAGAAAAACGTCGAACCCAATCGAAAGGTTTAATAACAGCACCTCAACATCTTTATTTATTACCAGCGTTGGCAGGTGAATTAAAGCAGCTTTCTGGGCATGACTCACACCAGGGCCCCTCTCCTGGCATGGAAGGTGTAAAGAAATCATTCCAATTGTACATCTCTAGCCTCCTGTGTTTTCTTCCGGGAAACCTGCCAAACCCAGTTGCCTTCCAGTTTTCAATTCACATAATTGTCCTATTTTGTAGCATCCTTTATGACTGCTTTGTTTTTCCTTTTCGTCTGATGGACCTTTTTTTTTTTTATCTTTACACATCTGATGTGTGTTAATGGCTTGGCGGTTATACTATTCTTTTTGGAAAGGAAGCAACCATTGGAAACCTTCGGTTTACTTTATTTTATTTTAAATATGGCACGTAACTGGTAAGAGTTAAAATGAAATACCTAGCCACGTCTGTTTTATGCAGCTCTTCACAATCTTTTCAGCTTTATTTTTGTTTCTTTTTTGTTGGTTTTGTGCCCTGGTGGCATTTTTTCACAATCCTGTCCCCAGAAAGGAAGTTGAATCTACCACCAATTCCCAGAAGATAAATATCTACTTCTACAAGTCCTTAAGATTTCTGGAGAGGATTTAAATTGGGATGCTTTATATCGTCATTAATATTTATTTAATCTGAATCTTGCCTTTATTATTTTTACAAATAAATCAAAACGGCAAATATGCAACATACCTTTCTTTTCCTCCTATTTTCCCCAAAAACAACAACCCTGTGAGATGGACTAAGGAGAAAGAGAATGATCAGTCCAAAATCATGCAGCTAGCTTTCATGTCTAAAGTGGGACTAGAACTCACCATCTCCTGGTGATTGGCCCAAAGTCACCCAGTTGGCTTTCATGCATAAGGCAGGGCTAGAACTCATTGTTTCCTGGTGATTGGCCCAAAGTCACCCAGCTGTCTTTCATCTATTTATTTATTTATTTATTTATTGGTTCAATTTATATGCAGCCCTTCTCCGGAGACTCAGGGCAGCTTACAATGCGTTAAGCAATAGTCTTCATGCTTTTGTATATATCTGCTTAGTAGGGCTTTCGCCCCCCCCCTAAGTGCTGTTCTTTTTTATACAAAGTCAGCTTATGGCCCCCACAATCCGAGTCCTCATTTTACCTACCTCGAAAGGATGGAAGGCTGAGTCAACCTTGAGCCTAGTGAGATTCAAACTTGCAGTCACTGCAGGCAGCTGGTGCTACTTAACAGCACTTTAGTCTGCTGCGCCACCAAGGCTCTAGGTAAGGCACCATGTGTAAGCCAGGACTAGAATTCACCATCTCCTGATGATTGGTCCAAAGTCTCTTGCTTTCTACCCTGGTGCCTTTACCACAAGACCACAGTTGCTCACAATGTCCCCAGAATCTCTACTTCTCCTCTGAGAATTCTGGGGTAAATGAAAAATTCAAGTCACCTCCCCCCTACTTCATTTTGCCAGATAGTCATTAACCACTCCTATTTAAACGCACCATACTCTGGTGTTTTTATCTGTACATTGTGAATCTCTCTTCCTTTTTGAATTCTGAATTAGAACCAGCAGTGGAGAAGCAGCTTCCAGAAGCTTCCAAACTCCAACCCAGCTGCAACAGTAGAACTGGGCTCTTTGCCGAACTCAAGAGACCACAACCTGCAAACGGCCCTTCAGAAATATGGTTTGCAGCTAGACGAGTTCTCCGGGAAAAATGCAGCACCTGCGACGGATGGCGCCTTAACAGCCGAGCCAGAGGTTAAACTCTCTCGCAGTGCCCAGATTCCTTACTCCAGCCAACTGCAGCCACCTCCCGGTAATGCCTTGGACTCCAAAGCCAATTCTCACCTTCCCTTGGACACTCGAGGCACCTCAAAGGACTCCGCGAAAGAGGACGGGAACGTAGCAGTCCCGCTGGAGAGCTCTGAGAGCGCCACGTCCGTCGAAGCTGCCATTCAAATCACCTCGATCACTTTCGCCTCTCGGAGACGGTCGCCTTCTCCCGCTTCCCGCGTCCCCCGGACCCTCCTTGCCGACGTTCACCCTCGTGATGCCGTATCTCCGGAAATTCGGCCCACAAATCAGGAACGGCCGAAGTTGGATAACTCACAGCAGCAAAGTTACCAAGCTTGCCCTTCCGCCGGAGTCATTTCTGCTCGTGCTTTAGAGGAGACAGTTGCATCTCCATCCCCAAAAGTCTGTCCTCCTCCCCCCATGTCTATCAAGACGGCCAGGGACGACCCCCGCCGAGAAGATCTGGGCCCTTCTTTGGAGAAAACCCCGAGAAGAGGCATCGAACCAAAGGACCTCATTCACCAGACGGATGAGGACAAGCGAGCTTCGGATCCAGCCCTCGCCGAGCAGAGGCGATACGCAAAAACGCTGGATGATATTTACGCATTCAACCCGGAAAGATCGGCGGTGTTGCCTCCGCCAGAGCCGGGCGATGTGCATCCCCAGAATTGCTCGGCAAGTGAATCCGGAAGTGCTCCGAAGCCCCTTTTTCCTGAAGGCAAAGAAAAGACGTGGAAAAGAGAAGATTTGTCTACTTCTGATTCCTATTTACACAAGCCCAGAAGGAGAGGCAGTGGGAGTACTTCTCTGTTACACTCGGCTTCCCTGGATTGTATTTCCACAGCCGTGCCAGTATCACCTACCTCACCCACCAGGAAAGCCCTGTCTGGTGTCCATTTGACACTCTCTCCAAAGCGAGTGGAATTGGACCTTTCGGGACCGGTGGACGTTAGTCCAGAAGGGAGAGAAGTCGTGGTTCTGAAGCCAACCGCTTCCGAGGTTCCCAGTCGGTCCTTAGAACCTACCTCCAAGCCCACAGAATCTAAGCGAAAGTCTCCAGGATCCTCATACTTTCCCCGAGAGGCATCATCTCGAGATGTTCCAGAGGGGGATAAACCACCCCTACAGCACACTCAAGAACCCCAGCCAAGCCGAGATCCTGTAGCAGCAGACGCCGGGACTCGGACTTCAAGGGCAAAGGACAAGTTGAAGACGACTGCTTCTTCCCAAACCGAATGGATGTCTTCGGATGCCATCACTCAAATCACAACAGAAAGCCCTGAGAAGACCACCTATTCTGCCGAAATCTTTGTCACTGCTGAGAACGGGGAAGCTCCTTATCCCAAGAGTCACAAAACCCCCAATGACACAATGCTCGGTATCCCCAAGATCTCAGTTCTGGATGGACAAACTAGAGGTGAGAAAGGCTCCTCTCTCTCTCCCCCCTCCCTCCCTCCCCCCCTCCTATCTGTCTGTCTATCATCTACTTACCTACCTATGTATCATCCATCCAATCTATTCTCTATCTACTATCTCTCTCTGTGTATCATCTGTCTGTCAGTCCATCCATCCATCTGTCTCTCTCTCATCTATCTATCTATCTATCTATCTATCTATCTATCTATCTATCTATCTATCTATCTATCTATCTATCATCTATCTATCTATCTATCTATCTATCTATCTATCTATCTATCTATCTATCATCTATCTATCTATCTATCATCTATCCATCCATCCATCCATCCATCCATCCATCTATCTATTTTTTAATTTTATTTTATTTTCGTAGGTTTTTATGTGTATTATTCTTTGTGCCAGGATTTTCCTACGTAAATCAAGATGTTTCACAGCCATAGTTCAGTGAAATCTCATTCACTAGTTTCTAGGCTTTCTCAAACATTAAACCAGCATTCTGCTGTCTGTTTGAAGATCGATTGATCTATCTATCTATCCATCTACCATCTATCATCTATCTACTATTTTTCTCTGTGTATCATCTGTCTGTCAGTGCATCCATCCCTCTCTCTTTTATCCTGTCTGTCTGTCTGTCTGTCTGTCTGTCTGTCTGTCTGTCTGTCTATCTATCTATCTATCTATCTATCTATCTATCTATCTATCTATCTATCTATCTATCTATCTATCTATTATCTGTCTGTCTATCTATCATCTTATCTATCCTCTCTCTCTCTTTCTTTCCCAACATGCCAAGCCAGTTCCATTTAACAACCGTGTTATTAACAACTGCGGTGATTCACTTAACAACTGGCAAGAAAGGTCGTACGGCGGGGACAACATTCCCTTAACCAATACCCCTTCCTGGGGATTGCAGCCCACAGCCCTCAATTTGTGTCAGCTTCTGCCTTTTGAGTCATTCGACCTCTGCCTGCCTAGGAAAGCTCATTCCGGCTTCTTTGCTTAAAGCATCAACGGACAAAGTCTGGAGCCCCGGCGGTGTCTGGCTTTGGCTCAGAGGTGGTTGATTGGTGTCGATTGTAGCAAGGAGCCGTTATGGGTTTTTTCTTTCCTTTTTTGGCTGTTGGCTTGTCTCTTTCGAGTGATATCAGAGTTTCTTACAAAAATCAAATCCAGAAGTACACACAAATAACTGATTCATTAACTTCTCTTTATATACACAATAATACAGGAAGATAAATGTACAATACCAGTATAGATTCTTCTTTCAACGTGGTAGAAGTTACAGGCAGAGCACAAGGCAGAAGAGAACAGTTAGTTTCATTTCAGCAGAGCGGACCAGTTTCATTTTAGATCCGAGCACAGAGCAGGCAAGCAAGTCCAGACTTGTTTAGTTTCAGTTTCAGTTCTCTGCACAGACTCAGAAGCTGCAGACTAAGACACGCCCCGGCTCCAGTCTGCCTCAGCTCCCAATTGGCTGACTTAGTTGCTACGCCTATTCATTGGCTGATCTTGTTGCCACATCTCTGCCAGTTCATGAATAATCTGACAAGTGGTACGTCAGTGTTGTTGATCTCTCTGTGCCTGTCGATGGCCGCTTGCCAGGCCTCCGGGAAACACTCTGCTTTGCAGCCTCTGTACAGTAATCTGACTCTTGGCTTTTCTTTCTTCAGACCGGCCATTGGTCCTTCCCTACAAACCTCCGGGCTGCTCGGAGGTGTATTACGTTCCCTGTGGAAAAGAAACCTTGAGAATCTCGCGTGTGCGGTCCGAGACCACCGTGGAGAGCTCCCATTCAGGTAGGTCACCTTCCGTTGGCCTCCAAGCCTCCCTCGATCTCTTGCATTTTATAGCCACGTTGATTTCTAAAACTAGGCAGCTGGGTTTGAAGAAACGGAAGCCTCGTTTTGGATGGCCGCTGAACAGATGGGAGGTAATCTATACCCCTGTTGCACTTCGGTTAGCATGACAATGTGATTAATATGTGAGTATTTCCTGAGCTAGTCTAGAGAAAAGAAGGATTAGAGGGGACATAATAGCAATCTTCCAGTATTTGAGGGGCTACCACAAAGAAGAGGGGGTCAATTGATTTTCCAAAGCATTTGAAGGCAGGACAAGAAACTATGGATGGAAATAAATGAAGGAGAGAAGCAACCTGGAACTAAGTAGAAACTTTTTAACAGTGAGGACAATTAACCAGTGGAACAACTTGCCACCAGAGGTTGTGGGTGCTCCATCACTGGAGGTTTTAAGAAGAGACTAGACCGTCATTTGTCTGGAATAGTAGAGGGCCTCCTGCTTTGAGTCAGGGGTTAGACTAGAAGACCTCCAAGGTCCCTTCCAGCTCTATTTTGATTGAGTGGTGTGCGGGGGGAGGAAACCCGGTTTCCATTTTTTCTAGCCATCTTGCCATTGAATTGTTTGATTTCCCTGCTTTTCCTAAAAATGCCTGTCCCTTCCAAATCTGCTTTCTTCCTTCTTCAGCTTCACAGTTTCCCTGTCACACGCTAGAGTTGTCTGAACAAAATTAGATGCGTCTCACATTTTGATAATAAAGGAAAAAAAACTTTTATTTGTTAGAACAACGTCTTCACGGACTCATATGCAGCCAGGAAATGACCTCTGCTCCAACATCCCTCCCTTTCCTGGCTTGCTTCCTTATCCTATTGGTCATTATCTAAATCATTCTACGGCACTCTCTCTTAATAATCTCACAGGAATTTAATCCCCTCTTTACTATGTCAGCACTGAGAAGCTGACATCCCCCCCGTCTTTTGAACAGAAGCGAATTAAAACCTAGATTAAAATGGTCAATATTTAATTCCGCCTAAGTTTCCGCTTAGCCAACCAGGCCTCTGTACCTCTTCAGGGTCTCGTCGGTCTATTAAAGGTCATCCTCAACTTACAACAATTCATTTAGTGACCATTCAGAGTTACAACCTCACTGAAACTAGTGACTTACGACCGTTTTTCCCACTTATGACTGTTGCAGCATTCCCAGGGTCACGTGATCAAAATTCAGACACTTGGCAGCTGACTCATATTTACTACGGCTGCAGCATCCCGAGGGTCACAGGATCCCCTTTTGCGACCTTCGGACGAGCAAAGTCAGTGGGGAAGACTCATGTAACAACTGTGCGAGTAAGCTAACCACGATGCGCTTAACGGTAGCAAGAAAGGTGGTAAAACAGGATAGTGGAGAATGGAAGGATTTCAAAATAGGGAATGGATTTCCAGAGAAAAAAATTGCAGACTACAGGAACCATTTGCACCACTCAGGTGAGCCTGAGGACACAGATAAACCTCCATAAACCACAATCTTAGTCCCGCAAAACCTCTTTTATTTATACGACTATAAATTACTTTCATTTACAGTCCGCAAGGCTTGTTAAACAGTCTTTTCAGAGGAAGGTGATCAACACCCACCTTATCTCATGTGCAATGCTGCCAGAGAGCTAATTTCCAGCCTCAGGGCAAGGCCAAACTTGGCACAGAGTCACAAACAAAACTTTCAAATCTTGCATCGGCCAAATGAACTAACTGCTTCCTGCAAAAGCTCACGTCCCGTTCGCTTCTCTTTTATGTCTTTTGGGAGGGGCCAATCATCGCCAAGCCTTCCTCCCAAGTCGACCTTCTTTCCTTAATTGTTCCTGTTTCCTGGCAGCTCTGCGCATGCTCACACTGGGAACAGGCTCCCGCTGTTCTTCTGCCTCGCTGCTGTCAGACTCCGAAGGCTGCACATAACTATCAGATGGCCTTGGCCCCCTCTCTGCCTCCGATGCGGAGCCCTCGTCCGAGCTTTCCGCAGCCCGCAGGGCTGGCCCACCTTCCTCCCCAACCTCCTCACTGTCCGACTCTGCTGCCAGCTCCCCTGGCCGCCGGCGGGCCACAGCAAGCTGTCTGCAAGGAATATCAATCCTTCCATTCCCCACTATCCTGCCAGAGCTGAAGAAGCTTCTGGGACAATAAGCGAAATGTCTTTAAAAGAGAAAACAACAACAACAACAAGAAAGTCCAGTTGCCTCCTGGAAAAAAAAACCCTGACTTGGATGACTGAGAATCTCTACAGACTGGAAACATCTTGAGATGCGAGCAAGGTCTACAGCCCTCCATCCTTCTCTCTCTACATTAATATTATTCCACATTAGGGCTGTTCTGTGGCCGTTTTTGGCAGCTTGGCGTGATTATAGGCTTTTTTCTGCTCTGTGTCTAATCCGATTTATTGCCTTTTTTCCCCCCGGCTTCTCTCTTTTTCTGAACATTTGTCCCTGCGGCTTTTCTTCCCAAACAGGCTCCAACGATGCCGTCCCTCCAGATTTCCCCCCGCAGGTACTGGGTTCGAGGAAGGATCATCCTTCGGACACAGCAATCGTCAAGCACAAAGAGGGCATTTATAGTAAGAAGGCCGCCTCCAGGGTGGCCTGGATGGAGGAGAAAGCAGCGACGGCGGTCGGTCCCAGAGGTAAGATGTTCCTGATGAGTTAGAGCAGGGGTGTCAAACTCGAAGTCAGCTGCCTCAGGGTTGAGTTTGACCTGGGTGGGGGGCCTGGTCACCTCAATATCACTCATGTCGGGGGCATTACCCCCGGGCTCTCCTTTTGGCTGTGACAGCCTCCTTCAGCGCTCTTGCCAGTGAAAACGGAACTCGGGAGAGCCGCGTGTGGTGCTCCTACTTCCGTTTCCTCTGCAGGAGGCCGTCGCAGCCGAAAACGGAGCTTGGGAGAACTGAACGCGGACCTCTCGAGCTCTCTTTCCTTTGGCACAGGCTGTTCCAGGGCCAATTCTAAGCACCCTGCAGGCCAGATCCAACCCCCGGGCCTTGAGTTTGACACCCCTGATTTAAGAGTGTCTAGCACGCTGTTTCTCCAATTTTCCCCTTTTAAGCTGGGTGGATTTCAACTCCCAGAATTCCCCCCAGCCAGCATACTTCACGCAGGTAGTTCCCGAGTTACGACAGTTCACTTAGTGACCGTTCGCAGTTTACAACAGCACAGGAAAATAAGTAACCATTTCCCACACTTACGGCCGTTACAGCATCCCCGTGGTCAGGTGATTTACATTCGGGTGCTTGAGAGCAGATTCACGTTTAACGGACGGTCTCAGCTTCCCGGGGTCACACGCTCGCCTTTTGTAACCTTCTAACAAACAATGTCAATGGGGGTCACTCAACAACAGTGTTAAATTAACAACTGCAGCCATTCATATATTGATACTGTTTCCTGATTGCTTATTTGTACCCTATGACTATCATTAAGTGTTGTACCTTATGATTCTTGAGGAACGTATCTTTTATGTATATTGAGAGCATATGCACCAAGGCAAATTCCTTGTGTGTCCGTTCACATTTGGCCAATAAAAAATTTTCTTCTCTTCTCTTCTCTTCTCTTCTCTTCTCTTCTCTTCTCTTCTCTTCTCTTCTCTTCTCTTCTCTTCTCTTCTCTTCTCTTCTCTTCTCTTCTCTTCTCTTAACAAATGTGGCAAGAAACGTCATCAAATGGCCCCAAACTCATCTAACAAGTGTTTTCCTTTGCAACACAAATTTTGAGCTCATTTGTGGCTGTAACTCTAGGACGACCTGTATTGGGTTTCTATAGCTTGGTCTCGTTTTAGAATTCTGTTCACCTTTTCAAAATTCCTTTATCCGTTTTTCCCAGTTACGTATCTTTGTGATGCCTTGTGTTGTTTTTGTGTCTGCGGCCACCTACGCTGCTTTATAGAAGGACAAATCTGTAGGGGTCTGTAGTCCGCGTGCGTGCAGGAATTTTCCTATCTTGGATGGCAAACCTCAGATAAGGAAGGTTATTTGCACGTAGGTGCCAAGATTTGGCATTAGTAAATAAACTCCCTAGGTCTGTAAACAGGAGGAGAGGAAATGGAATATATGTGTATTAGACTTTAATTAAAGTCTAACATTATAAGTGCTTAAGCCAAGCAGTAATGGTTAACCAAAAACTCTAGATTCTGTGAGCCAATGAGATACTGCCAAGTACATTGTAACTTGTAAGTAACAAACTATCTAATGTCACTATGTAAGACAATAAAATCACCACATACATCCTCAACCTTTGTGTGTGTGTGGTCACTCTACACAAATCCTTCAATTGTGCAGCATTTGGAGATTGGAGATCCCGGGCACGTACATTGCAAAACAGATTTCTGTTCTGGGATTGCCACCCTCCGGCCTCCAGGTGATCGGTTGGTTCAAAAAAAAAAAGCAATAGGTACTTAAAGAGGAAAGAGGGTTGATGTGTGTAGTGTGAGTTGAGGTGATGAGGTCACAGTGGTTGCCTCAACGCCCCTGAGGAGTGTCAGAGAACTTTGGCAGGGGCAGAGTGGACACGAACAGCCTCCTGATTAAGGCTGCCCGGAAGGGTATGTTTCTTCAGAAAAATCAATCGGAATAGAGCTGGAAGGGACCTCAGAGGTCTTCTAGTCCAACCCCCTTGCTTGAGGAAGAGACCGTATATCATTTCAAACAAATAGCTGTCCAGTTTCTTCTTGAAAACCTCCAGTGATGAAGCCCCCACAACTTCTGGTGGCAAGCTGTTCCACCGGTTAATTGTCCTCCCTGTTAGGAAAAGCTTCTCCTTATTTGTACGTTGCTTCTCTCTTTGATTAGTTTCCATCCATGGCTTCTCATCCTGCTTTTTGGTGCTTTGGAAAGTAAGTTGACCCCACCCACCCCCTCTTCTTTGGGGCAGCCCCTCAAATATCGGAAGACTACTATCATCATTATCATCATTATTATTATTTCATAATAAGCGTTCCTGCTCATTACTGGGGCCGTTTAGAATTTCTCAACCTTGTTGAAAAAAACTGTAGGTTCTCCCAGGAGATCTGTGATCCCCTTTTGCGACCTTCAAGGGAGAAACCAGATTCACTTCATAGCCATGTTGCTGATTTAAAAGCTGCAGTGATTCCCTTAACGAAGACGGCAAGAAATGTCGTAAAACGGGACAAAGCTCACTTAACGAATTTCTCACTTAACATAAATTTTCGGGATCAATTGTGGTGATAAATTGAAGACTACCTGTACTATCCACCCCCACCATCCTATCCCAATCTATCCTTCCACGCATACACCCCAGTCTTAACTGTCAGTATTTTCTCCTTCCATTCTCCTCACCACCATCAGAACTGATGGAAGTTTCTTGGATGAGAAGTGAAACATTTTCTTCTTCTTCTTCTTCTTCTTCTTCTTCTTCTTCTTCTTCTTCTTCTTCTTCTTCTTCTTCTTCTTCTTCTTCTTCTTCTTCTTCTTCTTCTTCTTCTTCTTCTTCTTCTTCCTCCTCCTCCTCCTCTTCCTCTTCCTCCTCCTCCTCCTCCTCCTCCTCCTCCTCCTCCTCCTCCTCCTCCTCCTCCTCCTCCTCTTCTTCTTCTTCTTCTTCTTCTCCTCCTCCTCCTCCTCCTCCTCTTCCTCTTCCTCCTCCTCCTCCTTCTCCTCTTCTTCTTCTTCCTCCTCCTCCTCCTCCTCCTCCTCCTCCTCCTCCAAAAAGATAAATAGTCCAGTTGCCTTTTGAAGCACCTTTGCGACAACTATGACCTAGCTGACTGAGAATCTCCATAAACATCTCCGCAGACACCTACAGACAGAATCTTGCCAGATTAAAACAATTTTCTGCATAACTATAGACCAGAGTTAGCCAACCTTGGCAACGTTAAGATTTGTGGACTTCAACTCCCAGAATTCCCCAGCCGGCATAAAGTCTCTTAGTCTTAAAAGTTGCCAAGATTGGATACCCCTGACTTATAGTTACGCAGATAATTGCTTTAGTCCGGCAAGATTCTGTCTGTAGACGAACAGCGATTAAAATATTGCTCAGCAGTCACTCCGGGTGTCGTTCTTGGTTTTTTGCACCTGCCACGAACGTCAACTGCCTCGTAAACACTCTATCCTAAAGAAATGCAATATCTAACTTTTCCTTTTCGTCCCTCGTCCCCCTCCCCTTTTGCTTAGGAAGCTGCAACGGCCGAAATTCCTTGGAATCACTCAAAACTTCCCAGTCTGGCTTTGTATCTGCACAGTCTCCCCTGAAGCCGACTTTGCAGGATGACCCAGATTCCCCTCCCGGAAGCAAGGCTTTGGGGCAGGTTGATGTGGCTTCCAGGGGTCCAGCCCCTTCCCCCAAAGATTTACTGCAGCCTAAGGGAATCCTAGAAAGCAGCCCCTCCCCGTCGCCCCCTCTGCATTTGGCCCAAAGGGAAGAACGTTTCATCCCGCTGACCGGCGAGGTAGATTATAGTTTTCTTGAGGAAATAAAATTCAAGCACGCTTCCAAACGAGACTTGCCCGATGCCCAAAAAACTAGCTTCGGAAGAATGAGTCAACTTCCTTCGGGAAGCCAGACGATTAAGGAGAAGCAGGTAGTGGATCTAACAAGGGGGCCAAGCTCCCATCGACCCAGCACTCTAGATGATCTTTGGGCCAAGTATTTGGAGCGACAGAACCATCAGCAGCAGGTGAAGCCCATCGAAAGCAACCACAGAACCGAGCTATCCCTGGTGGAGCGGCTGGACCGCCTGGCCAGGCTCCTGCAGAACCCCCTTCAGCATTCCCTGGCCCTTGTCCTGGAGGACCAGAAGGGCAACCAGAAGGAACCCAGGAGGAAAGTACCAAGGCTCGGCAGCCCTCGGGACAAAAAGATGGCGGCCAGAAAGAAAGCGCCATCGCGGCCCAGCACAGAAATATCGGAGGAAGCCCTCGTTAGCCATAGCAGCGCCTGGCAGTCCAAATCCAGGCGTCCGAAAACCGGAGACCCCAGGGCTGTTGTACCCGGGGAGAGGAACTGGGGTGGGTCCCCGACCTCCAAGGCGCCGAGCGAGACGTCTTCCGACCTGAGACCGGGGAGAGACGCCAGCGTGATCACCGACGTGACCTCCGAGTCCGAGGAGACTCGGATCGACACCGAAAGCGCCACGCAGACCGAGACCAGCGAGTCGGTGTCGACCATCAACACGGCCAGGTTGATCAGAGCTTTCGGGCAGGAGAGGGTGCAGGTGTCTCCCAAACTGTCCCAGCTCTACAGCACCATCGACTTGCAAAAGACGCGTTCGGAGACCTGGACCAAGCGGGGCAAGAAAGCCAAGGGGGACGGCTATCCGAAAATGGTTCACATAGAACAAAAAAGGAGAGAGGATCAGGTAGGCGATTGGACAGGGGACTGGGATTTACCTATCTCAGAGTGGCCTTGCCCAACCTGGGGTCCTGGCAGGCGGATAAGCCATGGTGGGGCGCTTGGCGTTCTCTGAGCTTGGCGGATTTCTTGGAGACATTTCATTACCCTCGCAGGTAACATCATCAGTGATAATGTTGATGATGATGGCAGCAATAATAATGTTGCCCAGTTGGATAATGAAATATCTGCAAGAAAATACCAAGCTCAGGGACAAGGATCCCACGGTCCTCCTCCCCCTCCTCCTCCTGTCTGTAAACCCCACTCCCTTCTAGCACTGATGATGTTAGCTAGTTGGGTCATGAAACATCTAGAAGAAAACCACCAAGCTCAAAAAGCACCAAGGACCCCACAGTCATCCTCCTTTCCTTCCTTCCTTCCTCCTCTTCCTCCTTCTCCTTCTTCTTCTCTTCCACCCTTCCATCCTATTCCTTCTCCTCTTCCTCCCCCTTCCCTTCCTCCTCCTCCTTCAACCCCGCTGCCTCCTAGCACTGATGATTTTACCTCGTTAGGTGATGAAATGTCTCCAAGAAAACCACCAGGTCCAGATAGCACCCAACATGCTCCACTCCTCCTCCTCTTCCTCTTCCTCTTCCTCCTCCTTCTCCCCCCACCTCCCCGCCCCCTTCATGGACCCATGAATTATTGTCAGAAAACTGGGGGGGGGGGGTTGCAATCCATTTGGTCGCACCCATCGTTTCCCCTTCCTCGTCTTTACTGCAAAGCCGAGTAAATATCAGCGTGATTTTTTTTTTCTGGGGGTGGTGGTGGTGGTAAATAAAACATAAACGTGACAAATTTTGCAATAGCCGTTCGCTCTATTAGGAAGAAAAGAATACTGTAGTTAAACGACACGGTATTTAAGCAACAGCAGCCGTATTTATGTAAAACTGAGCTTTGGATAATTAACTCCCATTTTTTAAAATCCTGGAGAAAAACGACTCCCACAAAGCAAGATTTCTTCTTTTTTTTGTTTCCTGAAAGAAATGTCTTCCAGCTTCTTCGTTTGCCAGTCAATTATATCAATTAAGCAGGAGCAATTATTAAAGATAACAATTCTGCGGCCTGTTAAACACCGACTGGCGCAGATGTTCCTGCTAAGATAACCAAATATGCCATGTGTGGAAGCAGACCCAAGAAAAATTGGGATGCTTCTAACATCTGTCGCTCTCCCACTGCCAAAGTAGTCCTCAACATACGACCGCCATTGAGCCCGAAATGTTTACGTGGCCGAGAAACCTCTTACGTCAGTTTGGCCCCGTTTTACGACTTTCTTTGTTAAGTGAATCGTTGCAGTTGTTAAATTAATAACCCGGTCGTTAAGCGAATCCGGTTTCCCCCTTGACTTTGCCTGTTAAAAGGTCGGAAAGGGGGAATCACGTGACCACCACCACCACCGTCATAAATGTGAGTCATTTGCCCAAGCATCCGAACGTAAATGACGTGACCGTGGGGGATGTTGCAACGGTCGTAAGTGTTGAAAAACGGTCATTGAAGTCGTAACTTCAATGATGTCGTAAATTCGAACGGTTGCTAAGCGAACTGTTGCAAGTCGAGGACTCCCTGTCATTCACTTCCCCCTTTTCTTCCCTCTCTTTGGTGGCAGAAAGGTAATATGGGTAGTCCTTGATTTATGACCAGAATTGAGCCCAACATTTTGGTTGCTAAGAGAGACAGTTGTTCAGTGAATTTTTTTCCCCATGTTACGACCTTCCTTGCTACAGTTGTTAAGCGAATCACTAGAAGTTAGTTAAGTGAATCCAGGTTCCCCATTGACCTGGCTCGCCGGAAGATGGGAAGGTCATGTGACTCCAGGACGCTGCAACTGTCATAAATATGAGTCAGTTGTCAAGAGTCCAAATTTGGTTCATGTCATTGTGGGGATCTGTTGGGCCTGTTGGTCACTGGCCCCTCCAACAGCCGAATCAGAGGAGGAGGAGGCAGCGTGGGAGTTAGGGTCAGCATCAAGGCAACCTGAGAGCTTCGAGGGGGGAAGAGGTAATGGAGCTGGCAGACGGGGGGGGGGGGGGGCAGAGCCTGGGATGCCTGTCAGTCCTCAAATGGAGAGCCCCCAGGTCTGGAGGCGGCTGATGAGGAAGAGGAGGAACAGCTGGGTCCCGAGCCTGACGCACAGAAGGCAAGAGGAGAGGAGAACAGTGGAAATCTATGGGCCGGTCCTTGGGATGGAAGAGCCACCCCGCTGGCAAAGCCCCACCCTAGCTCTGGGGATAAAAGGCAGGAGGCAGAGATGAATAGATGTGGCAGACAACTATCCATCTCCCTACCGGACAGACTTAGTAGCCTGAGAGGGAAACTTTTTGCCGGAGCTGCTGGAGCTCCCAATTTAAGGAATTTTGAATTCACTATTTTTTAAAAAATTTAATTTATATGCCGCCCTTCTCCGGAGACTCAGGGCGGCTTACAATGCGTTAAGCAATAACCTTCATACTTTTGTATATACCTACTTAGTAGGGCTTTTGCCCCCCCCCCAAGCGGTGTTCTTTTTTATACAAAGTCAGCTTATGGCCCCCACAATCCGGGTCCTCATTTTACCTACCTCGGAAGGATGGAAGGCTGAGTCAACCTTGAGCCTGGTGAGATTCGAACTCGCAGTAAATTCAGGCAGCTGGTGTCACTTTAACACCACTTTAATCTGCTGCACCACCAAGGCTCTTCAGAGGGTTGGTCATGTTTGGGGAGCTGGCTCAGAACAGGATGCTACAACAGCCGTAATTGTGAAAAACGGTCATAAGTCTCTTTTTTTCCCCCCCCGGCCGTTGTAACATTGAACTGGTCCCTAAACGAAGTGTTGTCAGTGGAGGACTACGTGTGATGGGTTACGGAGTAGGCCTGGTGGGGCTCTCGGCTTCCGTTGACAAAGCAGGGACGGTGTGACCTCTTCAATGAGGCATCATCATCCCATCTCTTCGACCTGCTGCTCAGTCAGAGGCGAATTTCACAGCCTCCCCTGCTGTTCCTGTGAACCTGCTAAATGCCACCGGTGGACCGCAGCCGGCAGGGTCAGATGGCAGGGCCTATGCCAGCAAGGGTGCCAACATTCGCAGCGGGCACGCTGGCTCCGTCGTCTTGGAGTCCTGCCAACGGCAGGTGTTTGCTGCCTGAAATGGTTTCATCATATGATTTTGCTTCATTTGTCCTTCGATTCTCCATGAAGAAAGTCAAGTAGGACAGTGGGGCCTCGGCTGGTTTTCTCTCAGATGTTTCGTGACCCAACTAGGTAACGGCTTCAGGGCTAGAAGGGAGTGGGGTTTGTGGGGGGAAGGAGGACTGCGGGGTCCTTGGTGCTCTCCGAACTTGGTGCTTTTCTTGCATTACCCAACTAAGTAACATCATGAGTGCTAGCCTGATGATATTAGCTAGTTTGGTACTGAAACGTCTACAAGAAAAGCACCAAGCTCAGCACCAAGGACCCCACAGTCCTCCTCCTCTTCCCTACTTCCTTCTAGCGCTGATGATGTTACCTAGTTGGGTCATGAAACGTCTCCAAGAACAAGCTCAGAGAGCACCAAGGATCCCCACAGTCTTCTTCCTCCTCCTCCCCTCCCCGCAAACCCCCCTCTGTTCTAGCGCTGATGATGTTACCTAGTTGGGTCAAGAAACGTCTCCAAGAAAACCCCCAGGCTCAGGACTCCTCAGTCATTGTCCTGCCCTCCAACCCCACTCCATCCTCTGAAACCTTCCTCCTCTTTATCTCTTTCAGACCAGCCCGTCTTTCACATCCTCCGACTCCGTCTCAAGCCTGGGCAGTTCCCGCGGGCCCAGCCCGGCTCTGAGCAGCAAACGGATGTCCAATAAGGCCGTCCAAGCAGGTGAGTCTCGCTTCACTTCGGCCGTCTCATCCCCGGCTGCTTTCTCGGCGGAGCCTTTGGCTTCAGAGGCTTTTCACCAAAGGAAAGGAAGTCGAATTCAAAGCCTTCGCCGTCTCTTTTGTGCCCTGGCCCTTTTCGGTCCTTCACTCCAGACTTTCTGCCTTCCCAGCGGAGATCTGACTTTCGCGGAGTTGGAACCGACTTCGGAGAAATCTCAGATCTTCCTCGGCTGAGTCGATCTGAGGTCGATTCTACCTCGGCTTTCTCTCTCTCCTTGGAAGTTTCTTGCCTTTTGTGTTTCGGCACAAAAAGAGAAACGCAAAGACGCAGCGGTATCGTCCGTACCGCTCACGAGAAGGAAGAAGTAACCCAGGCAGCTCTTGACTTACAACTCAGCCCAATATTTCTTTTTTTTTTTAAAAAACATGTTTTTATTGTACAATTTTCCTTTATTACACATCACATTTCCAGTTTTGCAATGAGAGCGTACTGGCTGTGTCAAGTCCTTTTTAAGTATAGATAGTATTATACACCCTGATTATAACCATTATTCTCATAGTCATACAGTATAGTCCAGTGGTGAAATCCAATCTTTTTTTTTACTACCGGTTCTGTGGGCGTGGCTTGGTGTGGCTTGGTGGGCATGGCAGGGGGAAGGATATTGCAAAATCTCCATTCCCTCCCCACTCCTGGGGAAGGATACTGCAAAATCCCCATTCCCTCCCCACTCCAGGGGAAGGATATTGCAAAATCCCCATTCCCTCCCCACTCCAGGGGAAGGATATTGCAAAATCCCCATTCCCTCCCCACTCCAGGGGAAGGATACTGCAAAATCCCCATTCCCTCCCCACTCCAGGGGAAGGATACTGCAAAATCCCCATTCCCTCCCCACTCCAGGGGAAGGATATTGCAAAATCCCCATTCCCTCCCCACTCCAGGGGAAGGATACTGCAAAATCCCCATTCCCTCCCCACTCCAGGGGAAGGATACTGCAAAATCTCCATTCCCTCCCCACTCCTGGGGAAGGATACTGCAAAATCCCCATTCCCTCCCCACTCCAGGGGAAGGATATTGCAAAATCCCCATTCCCTCCCCACTCCAGGGGAAGGATATTGCAAAATCCCCATTCCCTCCCCACTCCAGGGGAAGGATACTGCAAAATCCCCATTCCCTCCCCACTCCAGGGGAAGGATACTGCAAAATCTCCATTCCCTCCCTACTCCAGGGGAAGGATAGGCAAAATCTCCATTCCCTCCCCACTCCAGGGGAAGGATACTGCAAAATGTCTTTAGACGATCATATGACAGCCGTGGCCAGGGGGGCTTTTTATCAGGTTCGCCTGATCGCCCAGTTGCGTCCCTTTCTGCATCGGGACGCCCTACGCACAGTCACTCACGCTCTCGTCACTTCCTGTTTGGACTACTGTAATGCTCTCTACATGGGGCTCCCCTTGAGCACCCAGAGGCTCCAGCTGGTCCAGAACGCGGCCGCGTGAGTGGTTATGGGAGCGACTCGTCGCTCCCGGGTAACTCCCCTCTTGCACGATCTGCACTGGCTCCCGGTGGTCTTCCGGGTGCGTTTCAAGGTGTTAGTTACCATCTTCAAAGGGCTCCATGGCTTAGGACCGGGATATTTACAGGACCGCCTTCTGCCAATGAATATCTCCCATTGCCCGATACGCTCTCACAGAGAGGGCCTCCTCAGGGTGCCGTCGGCCAGACAATGTCGGCAGGTGACCCCCAGGGGGAGAGCCTTCTCTGTGGGAGCCCCAGCCCTATGGAATGAACTGCCCCCGGATATAAGAAAGATTCCTGACCTCCGGGCCTTCTGACGAGCCCTGAAGACCCTACTATTTCATTAAGCCGGTCTGACTTATATCTGTGTTAAATTTTTAAAAGGGTTTTTAGTAGGGGTTTTAAATTTTATGGCCAAACAGTTTAATTATTTTATTAGTTTTAATTTTCATATGTGATTGTTTTAATATGGCTGTATACCGCCCTGAGTCCCATTCGGGAGAAGGGCGGTATATAAATGCAATAAAACCTAAACCTAAACCTAAACAGTAACCAAGGTGTGTTTCCTTTCACACACACATCCCAGGAGACTTTGAGATTGTGAACAGCGCCACCAAGAAGCACACTCGCGACGTGGGCTTGACTTTCCCCACCCCGACCCAAAGCCAAGCCACGCTCCAGGGAGGGGCCGGTAGGAGCAGGACGGAGCACCGGCTGGCTCAGCACCATGGGCTGTCGGCGGAAGACGAGGACCAACAGACGTGGCAGCCGGGCGGCTTCCTGGAAGGGAGGAGGCCCAGAAGGAGCCGGTCTCAGTGGATGCAAGGTGTGTGTGTATGTGTGGATTTGGGTTATGTCGCAAGAGCCAGTTTGGTGCAGTGCCAAACCTGCTGGACTAGACACCGGGCGACGGTGAGTTCTAGTTCTCTCTGGCTCTGAAAGCTGGCTGGGTTTTTGTTCTACATATCCCCCCCCCCTCTCTCTCTCTCTCAGCCCAGTCTACCTCCTAAGATTGTTGTGTTTGTAGAGAAAAGAGGAGGTGGGAGCATTGGGTACACACATTGCCTTCATCTTCTTCTTTTAATGATCCCAGAGTGGAGCCTGGGCAACTGAATGGAGCTAGCAGAGTGTTTTAATGGCCGGATGCCCTTCCTGTCACCAATGTGGAGTTTTGTTCATCAGATATATTCTCAGTGTGCTCAGAGAGAGAAATATCTGCCTCTACCTAGGATCGAACTCACAGCCTCATGATTGGGAGGCGAGAGCTCCCTCTCTAGGCCAACGCACCTCTCCAGTACACACACTGCCTTGTGAAAAACAAAGGTGGGATCTGAGTCAAGAGATAAATAGCATTCACCGGATAGATTTTATTTATCCATTTATTGACTTTTATCCAGATTTTACTATTTTCATAAAGGCTCTAAACATATTCCTTTCTCCTGCTGTTTTCCCCACAACAGCCCTGAAAGATGGGCTCAGCTGAGAGCCACTCAGCAATTTGCATGATGGAAATGGGACTAGAACTCACCGTTGCCTGGTCATTGCCCCAAAGTCACCCAGCCTTCTTTCATGCCTTAAGGTGGGACTAGAACTCACCGTCGCCTGGTCATTGCCCCAAAGTCACCCAGCCTTCTTTCATGCCTTAAGGTGGGACTAGAACTCACCGTCGCCTGGTCATTGCCCCAAAGTCACCCAGCCTTCTTTCATGCCTTAAGGTGGGACTAGAACTCACCGTCGCCTGGTCATTGCCCCAAAGTCACCCAGCCTTCTTTCATGCCTTAAGGTGGGACTAGAGCTCACCGTCGCCTGGTCATTGCCCCAAAGTCACCCAGCCTTCTTTCATGCCTTAAGGTGGGACTAGAGCTCACCGTCGCCTGGTCATTGCCCCAAAGTCACCCAGCCTTCTTTCATGCCTTAAGGTGGGACTAGAACTCACCGTCGCCTGGTCATTGCCCCAAAGTCACCCAGCCTTCTTTCATGCCTTAAGGTGGGACTAGAACTCACCGTCGCCTGGTCATTGCCCCAAAGTCACCCAGCCTTCTTTCATGCCTTAAGATGGGACTAGAACTCACCGTCGCCTGGTCATTGCCCCAAAGTCACCCAGCCTTCTTTCATGCCTTAAGGTGGGACTAGAACTCACCGTCGCCTGGTCATTGCCCCAAAGTCACCCAGCCTTCTTTCATGCCTTAAGGTGGGACTAGAGCTCACCGTCGCCTGGTCATTGCCCCAAAGTCACCCAGCCTTCTTTCATGCCTTAAGATGGGACTAGAACTCACCGTCGCCTGGTCATTGCCCCAAAGTCACCCAGCCTTCTTTCATGCCTTAAGGTGGGACTAGAACTCACCGTCGCCTGGTCATTGCCCCAAAGTCATCCAGCCTTCTTTCATGCCTTAAGGTGGGACTAAAACTTACCGACTCATGGTGATTGGCCTGAAGTCACCAAGCCGGCTTCCATGCCTCAGGTGGGACTAGAACTCCCATCTCCTGCTTTCTAGCCAGGTTGCCTTTACTACTAAAACCAAACCGGCTCTAGATGTAATAATATCTGGTTCTCTATAAGAGATCCTTGCTCCACAGGGGAAAGCTGGGCAGAGAATCGAGAATTTAATTTGAGACAAATTAAAATAACCTAGGACCAAAATGTGGAGATGGGGAAGGAAGTCACAGGGTACGTTTCGAAAGGCTCCAAATTAAATGCGATAAATCATTTGGACCCTGAATCCCCAAATCAAGATGTCTTCAAGGTAACATAGATTGTTTTATTCCCAACCGTAGCTACTTCTAAGATGCGTGGACTTCAATTCCCAGAATTCCCCAGCCAGCAAAGCTGGCTGGGGAATTCTGGGAGTTGAAGTCCACAAAAACAAAAGTGGCCAAAATTGAGAAATCCTGACCAAAAACCTGTTGCACCTTCAGCCTGAATCCGAGGGCCTTTGAGAGGCCGAACCCACCCACCCCCTGCCAATCCTAGTCAGCCATCTTGGCAAAGGACCCACCGAAACTCACCGCCGCTCTTCTCCTTCCTCCCTCCCCCCCCCCCCATCCAGGAGTATCTTGGTTCGTCCCGGCAGCAGATCAAAAACCGGATCCCCTGGAAGAAACCGGGGATGGCTTCCTGCCCGGTCCTGCTCTCGCGTGGTCCGAGCCCCCACCCACAGGAAATCCCTGGCGAGAACCTCTCCGCGAGCAGAATTGGCCGGAACGTCCCGGGGTCCTCCAGGTGCGTCTGGCAGCTCCAGCAAGAGATGCTGAGAATGAGCCTCCCTCACCTTTGCGTAAAATGACCTTGCAGGTAAAATCCAGCCTTCTGGCTTCGTCCCCCTTCCCCCTCACCCCCCACTTCCCCCCCACTCCCCATCCATACTAGAGATCCTGGCGCCAAGGACCAGGCGCGGCTCCATTCTGGCCTAGCTGGAAGGAACCGTAGATGTCTTCTAATCTCCAACCCCTTAATGTACTGTATTTTTCAGAGTATAAAACACACTTTCCCCCCCCCCCTAAAAGAGGGTGAAAATTTGGGTGCGTCTTACACACTGAATGTAGCCACGGCCCCCACCCTTTAGCCTCAGCCTCCCAGCAATTTGCCTCCTTGCAGCAAACAGCAAACGGCCTGTTTCAGTTTCAGCTACAGCACAACCTGAGTAGCACATTGCCTATTGTCCCGCGCCCCCTTTGCTGCGAGGAGGCAGATTGCTGAGAGGGAGAGGCAAAATTTGTTTTTTTTTTCTTGTGCTAATCAATGCTGTGCTGAAACTGAAACTGAAACTGAAACAGGCTGTTTGCTGCAAGGATGCAAATTGCTGGGAGGCAGAGGCAGAATTTGTTTTTTTTTTCCTTGTGCTAATCAATGCTGTGCTGAAACTGAAACTGAAACTGAAACAGGCTGTTTGCTGCAAGGATGCAAATTGCTGGGAGGCAGAGGCAGATTTTTTTTTCTTGTTTTCCTCCCCGGAGGAGGAAAACAAGTCCGGAGCGTCTTATACTCCGAAAAATACGGTAGGGGGTCTTTAGCTTACAAAAAATTCATTTAGTGACCATTCGAAGTTACACCAATACTGAAACAAGTCCCTTATGACCGTTTTTCACTCTTAACGACCGTTGTGGCATTCCCCGCGATCATGTGATCACAATTTGGACGCTTGGCCACAGGCTCCTATTATTTATGACGGGTGTTGCAGTGGCCCGGGGTCACGTCATCAACGGGGAGGCCAGATTCACTTAACAACCATGTGACTAACTTAAAAACTTACGGCGCTGATGAAAGCGACCGATGATCGTTTTAACAAGCCCTGGTGCCACCGTGGTTGGAATGCAGCATTGCAGGCAAAAACCCTGCCGACTGCCAGCAGTTCGATCCTGACCAGCTTAAGGTTAAATGAGGACCCAGATTGTTGGGGGGGCAAGAGGCCGACTCTGTCAACCACTTAGAGAGGACTGTGAAGTGGTATATAAATGTAAGTGCTACTGCTCTTGCTATTCTCTCCCTTTCCTTCCTTCCCTCTCTCTCTCCTTCCTTCACACCCTTTTTTTCTACTTCTCTTTCCTTTTCTCTGTCTCCTTCCTTCCCTTCTTTTTTTCAATTTCCTTTCTCCTGCTCCCTCTATCTCTTATTTCCCTTCTCTTTTTCTCTCCCTCTTCTTTCCTCCCCTCCCTCCCTCCCTCCCTCCCTCCCTCCCTTCCTTCCTCTTCTAAGAGTCGTGTTGTGGCAGTGGTTAGAATGCAACATTGCAGGCTAATTCTGCCCACTGCCAGCAGTTCAATTCTGACCAGCTCAAAGTTGACTCGGCCTTCCATCCTTCCAAGGTCGGTTAAATGAGGACTCAGATTTTTGGGGGGACAAGAGGCCGACTCTGCAAACCGCTCAGAGAGGGCTGTAAAAGCAGTGTTAAGTGGCGTACAAGTCTAAGAGCTAGTGCTATTTTCCCACTTAGGACGTTTGTGGGATCCCCCTGGTCATGTGATCTTTTATTTTATTTTATTTTGATTTATATGCCGCCCTTCTCCGGAGACTCAGGGCGGCTTACAAGGCGTTAAGCAATAGCCTTCATACTTTTGTGTATTTATATTTATACAAAGTCAGCTTATTGCCCCCACAAACTGGGTCCTCATTTCACCTACCTTAGAAAGGATGGAAGGCTGAGTCAACCTTGAGCCTGGGGAGATTCGAACTTACAGTAATTGCAGACAGCTGGAGTTAATCACAATGCATTAGTTTGCTGAGCTGCATTCTTACCACTGTACCAACATGACTCTTAGAAGAGGAAGGAAGGAAGGAAAGAAGGAGAGGAAAGAAGAGGGAGAGAAAAATGGAAGGGAAATAAGAGATAGAGGGAGCAAGAGAAAGAAAATTGAGAAAAAGAAGGCAATCGTGCCTTCTAACCATTGCGCCATCCAGGTCGTAAAATGGAGCAAAACTCCCTTAACAACTGCCTTGCTTAGCAACGCAAACGTTGGACACCAATTATGGTCATAACTCGAGGACGCCTAAGAATCGTCTGTGAGACCGACGCACCGGATTCTCTTACCCCAATGAGCACCCCCGTCCCCAAACACCACTTTGGAATTAAAAAAGACAGACTGCTTTTGTGCGGCTTTCGACCTCCTTGAGCCCCAGATTGCCCGGAAATCGTAATGCTGAGATTCTGCCCTTCCTTCCGCTTATCCCGCGGAGATCGACCCCTTCCCCAAGACGGGCCGTGAGCTCATTCGATTTTCCCAGGGAAAAATCTCTTCTCTGGGTTTTGTTTGGGTTAGAGGCTTTCCTTCGCGGCTCCCCCGAGCCCTCAGCTTTGTCTCCGTCGGGCTCCTTTAAAATATTCCTTATTCTCCACCCCCTTAAAAAAAAAAACCACACACACACAACCACACAGCTGGGCTTATTCCCAAGTCTGGCGTCTTTCCGGCGAATGTTCCTCCGGCATGGAAGCATTTCTTTGGAATCTCTGGAGCTTTGGGGAGGCCTCGTTCTCCTCTTTGCAAAGAAAAATAATAATAATAATTTCTCTGCCTCGGAGGCCGATTTTCAAGGAAGCCTGTATCATTCTTTCCCAGAGGCTAAGTGGTTGTTTTTCTTCTCTCTCTTCCCCGCCCCCCCTCCCAACACCACTTCTTTCCCTTTTCTTCCCTCTTTCCCACTTAGGAGTCTCTGGCGATGCACCGTCCCGATTTCATTTCCAGCTCGGGGGAACGTCAGAAACGCCTCAAGCTGCTGGTCGAAGAAAGGAAGCTGCAGGGCGTCTTCCAGGAGGAGAGGGAGCGGTTGTTCAACGCCCCCGATGGGATGACCTGTAGGAACGCGGGGGGTCTTGCGAACCGAGGTACCCCTTCTCCTACATGGGAGCCCTGCTCCAGACTGCACGCGTGTCGGTTTGCTGAAGAAATGAACGACTGTTGAGAGGCGGGCGGGGGGCTGGCTCTTCTTTGGCAGCAGGAACAGAGACGGACACCCCTTCCCCAAATTCCAGGCTGCTTCTGCTTATAAGGGGTCTTCAATACCCTCTGAGCTTGATTGGCTTCCTTGCAGGCGTTTCATGACCCAGCTAGGGAACATCATCAGTGCTAGAAGGGAGACGGGTTTGCAGAGGAGGAGGAGGAGGACTGTGAGGTCCTTGGTGCTCTCCGAGATTCTTTGTTTTCTTGTTGACGTTTTATTACCAAATTAGGTTACCCCATCAGTGCTAGAAGGGAGAGGGGTTTGCAGAGAGGAGGATGGGAGGAGGCGTAGGAGAACGGTGGGGTCCTTGGTGCTCTCTGAACTTGGTTGCTTTCTGACAGACGTTTCACGCCCCAACTAGCTAACAACATCAGTGCTTAGAGGGGACTGTTCCACTGGGGGGGGATTGTGCAGTATGTACCAAAAGGAGGCTTGGGAAGGTAAGTAGAAGCAAGAGGAGTATCAGTTGTAGCATGTAATTTAGCTTCATCATCATCATTATTGTTATCATTATTATTATTAGTTCAATTTATGTGCCGCCTTTCTCCGAAAACTCAGGGCGACTTACAATGCATTTAAAAAAACATTATAAAAACATTTAAAAATTAAAACATTAAAACTCATTCATACCATTCATGGCCGGATCGCAAGAGCGAGATCAACGGCCCCAGGCCTGCCGGAAAAGCCAGGTCTTCACCGCTTTCTGGAAGGCCAATAGGGTGGGGATGATCCGGACCTCAGGAGGTAACTGGTTCCAGAGAGCCGGGGCAGCCACAGAGAAGGCCCTCCCCCGCGGACCCACCAGCCAGCATTGTTTAGTTGACGGGACCCGGAGGAGACCAACTCTGTGGAGCTATGCGGCAGAAGGCGGTCTCAAAGATAGCCTGGCTCTGAGCCATGTAGGACTTTAAAGGTAATAACCAACACCTTGAATTGTGCCCGGAGACCACTAGGGAGCCAGTGCAGCTCATGGAGAATTGGCGTAATGTGGGTGTATCTAGGCGCACCCACGACAGCTTACGTGGCTACTTTCTGGACCAACTATAGTCTCCGAACACTCTTCAAGGGTAGCCCCATGTAGAGCGTGTTGCAGTAATCTAACCGTGAGGTGACAAGGGCATGAATGATCATGGAGAGAGCTTCCTGATCCAAGTAGGGTCTCAATCGGTGCACTAGGCGAACCTGTGCAAAGATCCCCCTAGCTACAGCTGTCAGATGTTGCTCTAATCTTAGCTGTGAGTCTAGGAGGACCCCCAAATTGTGAGCCCGTTCTGAGGGGGACAATTTCTGTCCGTTCCCCCCCCCCCCCCCCCCCAGAACCAAGGATGGACAGTCAACATAGTCTTTAGGAGACAATACCCACAGCCACTCGGTCTTGTCTGGGTTAAGTCTGAGCCTGTTGACTCCCATCCAGACCCTCACAGCCTCCAGGCACCGGCACATCACATCCACCCCATCACTGAATTCCCTGCTTTCTAGCAAAGCTAAACCCCGCTGAACAGCTGATTGTCGGAAATACCTGTTCGGGCGAACCAGTAGCTTCTTTTTTTTTTTTAATCATTACCGATTCGCTCGAATTGGAGCAAACTGGTACCATTTCACCCCTGCCCTGCCCCCTCTTTCAGGGACGTGCAATCTCCTTTGTCCCAAAGCTTCCTTACAAAAGTGGCCGATTCTCCTAAATTCCACCTTTTCAACATCCTTAGTCCTTGGGGGGGGGGGGGGATCATCTTAACAAGGGGTCTCCAAACTTGGCAACATGTGGATTTCAACTCCCAGAATTCCCCAGCCAGCTTCAATCCCCATAATGGAACAGTCCTTACTAAACACAGATATCGTTCCCTAGTTGGGTGATGAAACGTCTGCAAGAAAACCAAGCTCAGAGAGCACCAAGGACCCCACAGTCCTCCTCCTCCCCCTCCTCCCCCTCCTCCCCCCCTCCTCCTCCTCCCCACAAACCCCCCTCCTTCCTAGCACTGATGATGTAACCTAGTTGGGTCTGCAAGAAAAGAACCAAGCTCAGGGAGCACCGAAGGCCCCGTGGTCTTTTTCCTCCTCCTCCTCTATTTCACAAACCCCACTCCATTCTAGCATTGATGATATTACCTAGTTGGGTCATGAAACGTCTGTAAGAAAACCACCAAGCTTGGAGAACACCAAGGACTCCACCTGCTCCTCCTCCTCCTGTGCCTGCTTTCCCTCTCCCTCCTCCTCCTCCCCCTCCCCCTCCTCCTCCTTCTCCTCCTCCTCTCCACAAGCCCCACTCCCTTCTCGCACTGCTCCTGACTGGCTGGGGAATTCTGGGAGTTAAAGTCCACAAGTCTTAAAAGTTACGACGTTTAGATGCCATCAAATCAGGATTGAGTTCCTTGGCGGTCAGGGAAAACGAAGGTGCGGCAAGAGAGAGCCGGTCTCACCTCGATGTCGTTTTCTTCTCTTTTAGGGTATCGGACGATTCGGAGTAGAGCGATTTCCAAGAACGAAATGGTTGAGCGGTCCAAACGGTAAGGGGTGGGGTGGGGGTCGTTGGTTGATTTTGGGCCAGAAAATGACTCTTTTGGATTACATTCAGAAGCGATAATGGATAAACATCATAAATAACAGAGAACTCGGTTACTTCTGCATTCCTAATAAGGAAGTAACAAAATTCATCCTCGCTGAGAAAGGAGAAGAGTTCTCTTCGCCTGCTTTCTGTTTCCTTGTGGACGCTAATTTAGCCTCTTTGCCAGATTCTGCTGGGATGCTGCCCCAGATTGGGGCTCAAAACCGGACCCATACTCGTATACAAGTAGTTCTGGACTTACGACCACAGTGACGCCCAAAATTCATGCCGCTAAGCCAGACATTTGTTAAGTGAGGTTTTCCCCTCTTCCACGACCTGTCTTGCCACCGTTATTAAGTGAATCCCTGCAGTGGCTAAGTTCATTCACCCAGTTGTTAAGCGAATCCGGCTTTCCTCCATTGATTTTGCTCATCAGGAGGTCCCAGAAACGGATTCAGGTGACCCCGGGATGCCTCAAAACCGTCATAAATACGAGCCCATTGCCAAGCGTCTGACTTTTGATCCTGGGGATGCCGCAGCGATCAAAATAACAGTGTGAAAAATGGTCATATTCATAAGTGGCTTTTTCCCCACGAAACGAACGGTTGTAAGTCCTTCTCGTTGCAATGGTGGTGAGAGCCAGACAACCGCACCTATCTATTCCCGCTCTTCGTGTTCAAAGCATGCATTTTTAAAAAAAAATTGATTTATATGCCACCCTTCTCCAGAGACTCAGGGCGGCTTACAATACGTTAAGCAACAGCCTTCATACTTTTGTATATTTATACAAAGTCAGCTTATTGCCCCCACAAACTGGGTCCTCAATTTACTTACCTTAGGAAGGATGGAAGGCTGAGTCGACCTTGAGCCTGGGGAGATTCGAACTGGTGTAATTGCAGACAGCTGGATGTTAATTACAGTGCTTTAGTCTGCAGAGCTAAACCAGGCTCTGAACATCAAGTGCTCAATGCACGCTTCAGGACCTCACGGCAACATTACCAAAGTGCAGTGAACGTTTGTTCATTGTTTCCGGACAAAGACCTGTTTTAAATTTTGCACGCGCGGCAAAATTTGAAACTTGCCCGTTTGGTATTTTAAATTTTTACGCCGCGCCTTATTTTCATCGTGATGCTTCTGACACGAAGGAGCCACCTTTCTCTCTGGTCTGGCATTTGCGGATCTCCTCTCCTCCTTGACGTAAACGTCACCTTGCTGGGACACATTTTAGCAATTCCCAGTGGTGAGATTCAAATAATTCAACAACCGCTTCTCTGCTCTAATGACCGCCTGGGTGGGCGTGGCCAGGGTGGGCGTGGCCAGGGTGTGTGACAGGCAGCACTTGGCCTCCTGCATCCCCCTCACGGGAGCAAAAATGGACCATGGGGAGGCGTACCTCGTTTTGGGCCCAGTAGGCCTCCTTGTACTTATCTGAGAACCAAAACAAGACACGGGGGGGGGGGGTTTACTTCTGGAAGGGGAGGGGAGGGGCCAGCCAGCAATTTAACTATCAATTCGCCCGAACCGACTGAATTCCACCACTCCACCACCAGTCCAGTCTCGTCTTGAAAGCTCCCACTGATGAACCTCCTACAACTTTTGAAGGCCACCCATTCCACTGAACAACAGAATAACAGAGTTGGAGGGGACCTTCTAGGTCATCTAGTCCAACCCCCCTCCCCGCACCCTGTTTTGGGCATAGTAGGCAGGGGTGAAATCTACTTCCCTACCAGTTTGGAAGTGCGCGCGCAAACCCTTCTGGGTATGCGCAGAGGGTAAAAAACAGGTTACTTCCTTTGTTAAAACCAGGAAGTAACAACGACAGGGTGGGCGGGTGGAGCCTCGTGCTGCCGTCGCTACCGGTTCTCCGAACCACCTGCTGCCGTCGCTACCTGTTCGGTTGAACCAGTCCGAACTGGTAGCATTTCACCCCTGCTAATAGGCCTCCCTGTACTTACTTGGGAGTCAAAACAGGCCGCGTGGCGACTCCTGGGAGGGGAGGGGACGGGAGGGGCCAGCCAGCAATGTAACAACCGATTCCTCCGAACCGGCTGAATCCCACCACTGATCGATCCGCCCCTTAAATCGCCTTCTCGCTTTCTCTTCCCTTCGGCCAGCATCTACGAGCAGCTGCCCGAGGTGCGAAAGCGACGGGAAGAAGCCAAGAGGAAATCGGAATATTCCAGCAACCGCTTGAAGGCCCAGCTGTACAAAACGGTGGGTTGCCCCCTTTTTTTTTTCCCTCTCCCCCCGCCCCTCCACTCAAAAGCCCGTGGGTGGTGGTTCTCCTTTTCGGAAAGCGGGTCAGAGGTGGGTTCGGGGCAGGCAAGGCAGGGGATAATGGGCTTTGGGAACGGGGGCGTAGTAGTCATGAGCTCACTGGGGCCCCCCAATCTGGAAGGCATCAGGCGGCATCTTAAAAAAAACTTGAGCTTGGGGGAGAATGGCCGTATCTCTGAAGCGGCAGGCATAAAACAGCAGAGATATTTCACCTTCCCGGGAGAAATGCTGGGTTTAATCCTGGCCAAAGGAAGGAGCATCACAGAGCCTTGGGGGAAAAGGAAGCGGCAGTCGTGCCTGAACCACTAGGGTGCAGCAGAGCCTTCTTCTTTCTCTCTTTCCTCTTCTCTCTTTTCTCTCCCTCTTCTCTCTCTCTTTCTCTTTTCTCTCTTCTTTTTCTTTCTCTTCTCCTTTTTCTTTTCTTTTTCTGTGTTTCTTTCTTTCCTCTTCTCCTTTCTCTTCTCTCTCTCTTCTCTCTCCTTCTCTTTCTCTCCCTTCTTTCTCTTCTGTTCCCTTCCCTTCCTTCCTTCCTTCCCCTCCCTTTCTCTTCTCTTCTCCTCTCCTCTCCTCTCCTCTCCTCTCCTCTCCTCTCCTCTCTTCTCTTCCTATATTTATTCTATTCTATTCAATCCTATCCTATCCCTATTCCTATTCCTATTCCTTCTCTTCCCTTCCCCTTCCTTCTACTTTCTCTTCTCTTCTCTTCTTCTCTTCTCTTTCTTTTCTTCCTTCTCCTTTCTCTTCTCTTCCTATATTTATTCTATTCAATCCTATCCTATCCTTTTCCTATTCCTATTCCTTTCTCTTCTCTTTCCTTCTCCTTTCTTTTCTTTTCTCTTCTCTTCCCCTTTCTCTTCTCTTCTCTTTTCTTCCTTCTTTCTCTTTTCTCTTCTCTTCTCCCTATATTTATTCTTTCCTTTCCTTTCCTTTCCTTTCCTTTCCTTTCCTTTCCTTTCCTTTCCTTTCCTTTCCTTTCCTTTCCTTTCTCTTCTCTTCTCTTCTCTTCTCTTCTCTTCTCTTCTCTTCTCTTCTCTTCTCTTCTCTTCTCTTCTCTTCCCTTCCCTTCCCTTCCCTTCCCCTTCCCCTTCCCCTTCCCCTTCCCCTTCCCCTTCCCCTTCTCTTCTCTCTCTCCCCCTCTTTCTCCCTCCCTCTCTCTCACACTCACACACAGCCCTGGCTTGTAACCCATTCCAAGCAAAAGCCAGTTCATACAAGTTGGAGTTTCCTTTACCTGTCCTCCCCACCACCATCCAAACCCACTTGGTTGTTTTTTGGGGGCTGGGTCTCTTCTTCATCCTTCCCGTCCCCCGTCCCCCTCAATTAATCCAGACCCCTGTCCTTGTAGGGGAAAGGGGCTTCCTCGGACGGGTGGGGTGAGGCGCGTCCCTTCCCCATTACAGGTCTGTTCTTCTCTTTTTCCCACAGAAAATCACCAACCACGTCTTGGGAAGAAAAGTGCCCTGGGAATGACGCAGAAAGAAGGGAAAAAAACCCGAGCGACGGACGTCCCTGTTTAATAAACCTTATCGCACGAAGTAGGGTTTTTAACCTCTTTTTTAACATTTTTTTTTAAAAAATTACGAACTTGTGCCTAACGCCGTAGATTCCTCAGGCAGCTCCCCCCTGACCCCCCCCCTTAGATTTCCTGACCTTCACTGGGGTTCAGGGGTGCCCTCCCCACTCCCCTCCCCCCAATCATGTTCCACCCTCGCGGTTTCAAACCAACGTATTGAAGATTTTTTTTTTAATTAAAATCAAGAAACCAGGAATATATATATATATTTTCATATTCTGCCTTCTATTCCCCCGGATCAAGGCTCTGTCGAACTAATGGATCAACAGCGCATTAAATTGGCGGTTTTGTGTGTGAAAGCAGCTTTTGTTATTTATATATCTATATATTTGTATTTCAGGTACTTTGCGTCACTGAGGATTGGAAGATTACTCTGGGTTTTTTAATGTCTCCATGGTGGTGGGGGGAAAAGAATTAAAATATCTTGCAATATCAACTCTTCCTGATAACTTCCATTGAGCGTTTTTGTCAGCTGTCAATTCACAGTTGGGTGGACCTCAACTCCCAGAATTCCAAGCAGCCTGGGCCAAGGCCGGCTGTGGAATTCTGGGAGTTGAAGTCCACCCGTCTTAAAAAGTTACTAAGGTTGAAAAACGGTCTTAATAAGAGATCTGGATCTGGCCAGGCAAGAGTAGGCCGTTGTGAGACACACAGACTTTGAGACCAACACGCCTACACAACCCTGTTTTCCTTCCCCGGCCCAGCCCAAACTTCTGTTTGTCACTCTGCGTCTCTTCCTTCCTTCCTCCCTCCCTTCCTCGCCATCTCTGCTCTTTTTTGCTATCTGGTTGCAATTTTGCAAGCCGGCGGTTCTTGTGAGTCAGAGGGTGTTTCCCCCACCAGAGCCCTGAACAAGGGCCAAACACAAGCACACACCTGGGATTGCCGAAAAAGCTCTCCAACCGGACAGAATCCCAAATTAGCCAGGGCTGTGTTGGGTGAGCAAAACATGAGAAGGTTTTGCCTCTTGGGTGTGGATTTGAACCAGGGAAGTCGCCTCTGGGTCAGCCCGGGTAGTCCTCGACTTACGACCACAATTCAGCCCCCCCCAAATATTGGTCACTAAGCGAAACAGTCATCCAGGTCATGGTTATCCCAAAGGTTTCTGAAGAGCTGAGGATGCTTCTTGGATGGGGAGTGAATTTTGTTCCTGTTTTATGGGACCTTTCTTGCCAGCGTTGTTAAGTCAGTCCCTGCAGGTGGTTAAGTTAATAACACAGTCGTTAAGCGAATCGGGCTCCCCCGTTGGCTTGGTTCGTCAGGAAGGTCGCCAAGAGACACTGCGACCGTCATAAGTATGAGTCAGCTGCGAAGCGTCTGAATTTTGACCACAGGGACTGCTGCAGCGGCCGTTAAGTGTGAAACACGGTCGTAAGTTGCTTTTTTCAGCGCGGTTGCCATTTTGAACAGTCATTAAATGAACGGTTGCAGTTCACTTAGTGACCGAAGTTGACAACAGCACCGAAAAATGACGCTTTACACACACACACACACACACACACACACACCATGCTCACATGATCAAAATTTGGATGCTTGGCAACAGGCATGTACTTGTGACAGTTGTTGTGTCCCACGCTCCTGTGATTTCCCCTTTTTGTGACCTATTGACAGGCAAAGTGAATGAGGGTGCCAGATTCACTTCACCGTTTTGCTGTTATCAATCAGAGCTGGAAGGGACCTTGGAGGTCATCTAGTCCAACCCCCTGCTCAGGCAGGAAACCCTCTGCCATTCCAGACAACCTCTTCTTAAAAGCTTCCAGTATTGGAGCATTCACAACTTCTGGTGGCGGGCTGTTCCGCTGGTTAATCGTTCTCACTGTCAGGAGGTTTCTCCTTAGTTCTAAGTTGCTTCTCTCCTTGATCAGTTTCCATCCGTTGCTTCTCGTCCTGCCTTCGGGGGATTTGGAGAATAAGGGACCTCGGAGGCCTTCTACTCCGGGGAAGAAGCCGAACGATTTCTGAAAACAAAATAAAAACGTGAAGTTCTTGCTTTATTCAGTGGGGTTTTTCACCCCCCTGCAGTCTCGGGTGGCGGTTTATTTTCTGAAATAAGGGAACTGCGGTTTGAAACAAACTGATGAGTCTGGGCTTTATAGAATACCAAAAATGGACTGATGGTTATGACTACGAGATTCGGTTCTTCCGAGGAAGGCTGTCCGTCAAAAACGCCAAAAAATTTGACAGTTGGGGCTTTTTCACATATCAATTTTAAAATGCTGAACCGGCATTTTTAAAACATTGCTCAACAATGCCTCAAGCAAGCCTTGTTTGGGCCGAGAAGCGAAACAGAGCTGGGACTTTATATTTTTTAACAAATTAACAGTTGGAAGGGACCCTGGAGGTCATCTAGCAGGAGACCTTACACCATTTCTGTCCAGTCTCTTCTAACTTGGTTACTGATTTGAATGCAGGCAGTCCTCGGCTTACAACAGTCCACTGAATGACCGACCGAAGTTACCACAGCACTGACTCATTACCTTCTTCACACTTACGACCATTTTTCACGCTTACGACCATTGCAAATTCAGAGGATTGGCAACAGGCTCCTATTTACGACGGTGGCAGAGGTCATCTGATTCCCTTTTTTGCGACCTTCTGACAACGTCAACAAGCCCGATCCGCTTAACAACCGTGTGATTGACTTAACAACGGCAAGCGATTCACTTACCAACGGTGGCGAGGAAGCTTCGAAAAACGGGGCCAAAGTTCCTTAACGACTCGTTTACCGATGGGAATGTTGAGCTCCGTTCTGATCAGGAGTCGAGCCCCCCCTCCCCAAATAATAATAATTATAATAAAAATAGCAGTATGGAGAACTAGATGGGAAAGTTGCTTCTTTCATCTCAGCAGGAATCAAGAGGTGGTATTTAGCCAGTTCGTACCAGTTCATGCGAATTGGTAGCGGCCCGGCGTAATGCCGTCCTATTTAGGCACATTTTCGAGGCTGGGGGAATCTGCAAAAGGCGCACGCCCGTGTGCTGATCCTGTAGTAAAGAATATATGAAACCCACCACTGCCGAGAATCAAGATGACTTTGCAGGAAATCCCAAAGGTGCTCGGACAACTGGACTTTTTGGTTTTTCTTCTTTTTTTCTTTTTTAAATTTGATTTATATGCCGCCCTTCTCCGGAGACTCAGGGCAGCTTACAGTGCGTTAAGCAATAGCCTTCATACTTTTGTATATTTATACAAAGTCAGCTTATTGTCCCCACAAACTGGGTCCTCAATTGACCTACCTTAGAAAGGATGGAAGGATGAGTCAACCTTGAGCCTGGGGAGATTCGAACTTACAGTAATTGCAGACAGCTGGTGTTAATCATAATGCTTTTAGTCTGCTGAGCTATCCAGGCTCTATCCTGAGGTAAATCCACACAGCAGGAGCGTCCTTTTTTTAAAAAAAAAATTAGATTTATATGCCGTCCTTCTCCGGAGACTCAGGGCAGCTTACAATGCGTTAAGCAGTAGCCTTCATACTTTTGTATATTTATACAAAGACAGCTTATTGCCCCCACAAACTGGGTCCTCATTTTACCCACCTTAGAAAGGATGGAAGGCTGAGTGGATCTTGAGCCTGGCTAGGATTGAACTCGCAGAAATTGCAGGCAGCTGGATCTTAATTGCTTCCTTTAGTAGGAGGCATTAGCCCCCTACGCTATTCAGGCTCCTTGAAGACGTTTTGCTTCTCCTCCAAGAAGCTTCTTCCATTCTTCAGAAACCATGACCTGGATGACCGAGAATCTCCATACAAAACTACGTAGTACATAAAAAAAACAGCTGTTGGCAAGGCAGTTCAGTTCACTGTTGAGTTGGGCTTCTCCTCTCTAAGCCAACTATTGCAACTTGAAGACTGGTGGACTTCAACTCCCATGCCGGCTGGGGAATTCTGGGAGTTGAAGTCCACCAGTCTTCCAAGTTTCCAAGTTTGGAGACACCCTAGTCTAGTCTAATGAAAAGAAGGACCAGGGAGGTGACATGATAGCAGTTTCCCAATATTTGAGGGGCTGCCATAAAGAAGAGGGGGTCAAGCTAGTCTCCAAAGCACCTGAGGGCAGGACAAGAAGCAACGAGTGAGGACAATTAACCAGTGGAACAGCTGGCCACCAGAAGTTGTGGCTGCTCTGTCATTGGAGGTTTTTAAGAAGTCATTGGACAGCCATTGGTTGGACTAGGAAAAGTTTTTTTTTTAAATTTGATTTATATGCCGCCCTCCTCCGGAGACTCAGGGCAGCTTACAATGCGTGAAGCAATAGCCTTCATACTTTTGTATATTTTTATTCAAAGTCAGCTTATTGCCCCCACAAACTGGGTCCTCAATTGACCCACCTTACAAAGGATGGAAGGCTGAGTCGACCTTGAGCCCTTGGATTCGAACTAGCAATAATTGCAGACAGCTGGAGTTAAATTACAATGCTTAGTCTGCTGAGCTATCCAGGCTCCTCCTCCTCCTCCCTCTTTTCTCCTTCCTTCCTCTTTTCTCCCTCCTCCTCCTCCCTCTTTTCTCCCTCCCTTTTTTTAAAAAAAAATTGATTTATATGCCGCCCTTCTCCGGAGACTCAGTGCGGCTTACAATGCATTAAGCAATAGCCTTCATACTTTTGTATATTTTATACAAAGTCAGCTTATTGCCCCCACAAACTGGGTCCTCAATTGACCTACCTTAGAAAGGATGGAAGGCTGAGTCAACCTTGAGCCTGGGGAGATTCGAACTTGCAGTAATTGCAGGCAGCTGATGTTAATAACAGTGCTTTAGTCTGCTGTGCCACCAGGGCTCCAACTCTGCTATGGCAGAGGACATGATGTGTGCGCGAGGAGGCCCAATTCCTTACTGTTTGGGATCTACTTGGCCCCCCCACGGATGTCTCCCATGGGTCAATGTCTCTGGAGGGCAGACGCCACCCCACCCCCCACCCCTCCGTGTCAGGAGCTCTGCTTTGCATGCGTCGGCTGACCAGATGTTGGAGGCAGAGGAAGGAAAAACAAGGGTGCTTTTCATATGACCGCATGCTCCCTAAAGCCGTCGGCCACATCCTGTTCTGGAGCATGCCAGTGATTCACCACAGCCACAGGTGGCAGGGGTGGGGCAGTTGCCAGTGAGCAGGGGGAGCCCAGCCCCCCGTGATTTAGGGCTCAGCGTGTCATGTGCAACCATCAGTTGCTTTGCCTAAGGGGCCCCAATATTGGATTTTCCATCATGGTTTTCCTGGATGGTTTTCTAGAGACGTTTTATGACCCAACTAGGTAACATCATCCATGCCTGAAGGGTTTACCGGGAGGAGGAGGAGGAGGAGAAGAACTGTGGGATCCTTGGTGCTCCCTGAGCTTGATTATTTTCTTGCAGACATTTGATGACCCAACTAGGCAACATCATCAGTGCTAGAAGGGAGCGGAGTTTGCAGAGAGAAGGAGGAGGAGAAAGAGGAGGAGGAGGAGGAGGAAAGCAGGAGGGAGGGGGGAAAGCAGCAAAAGAAGGAGAAGGAGGACTCGTGGGGTTCTTAGTGCTCTCAGAGCTTGGGGTTTTTTCCTTGCAGAAGTTTCATGACCCAACTATGTAACACGATCAGGGCTGGAAGGGAGTGGGGTTTATTCTCTCCGTCGTTCCTGCATTCTTTTTGCAAAATGTCCATGTGGAAGAGGGGTATCTCGCCGATCCCACGGTGGTCTGAACCAAGCCCCAGAAAGGCCGAGAACGGGTTTTATGGTGGAAATGGACTTGTGAGGTCGTCTGCATGAATTTGGCCAAACAGGAAACTGGTGATCCAGAGGTTGACACCCCCCCTCACACACCCCCTTACGCCCAACCACAGGGCTTGAGTCATGGATCAGTTATGCTGGTCAAGGAATCCCACCCTTTGCCCAGGACATGAACTAATGGACATTAGGAGGGAGGGTGGGAGGGAAGGGGTCTCAAACGTTTAGGGCAATAGGAGAATAGCGATGTAATCCATAGCTCCCCAATTCAATGTTATAAGATAAGATGGCGGCCAGAGAATTTAGTGGCATTTGGGGGTGGGTGGGGGGGGAGGTCCAGTTTCCATGGGAGAGGAAAACCTTACCTGGGGAGCAGGTGTGAGGGGGACTCCTAGGCTTATGATTTAGCCCTGAATGGAGTTCAAGTCCCACGTTAGGTGTGAAAGCAAGTTGAAAGCAAACTTTGGGCCAATCACCAGGAGACGGTGAGTTCTAGTCCTGCCTTAGCCATGAAAGACAGCTGGGTGACTGGGCCAATCACCAGGAGAAAGTGACTTCTAGTTTCGTCTTAGGCATGAATGGTAGCTGGGTGACTTTGGGCCTATCACCAGGAGATGGTGAGTTCTAGTTCTGCCTTAGGCACGAAGTCCAGCTGGGTGATTTTGGGCCTATCCCCAGGAGTTGGTGAGTTCTAGTTCTGCCTTAGGGACGAAGTCCAGCTGGGTGATTTTGGGCCTATCACCAGGAGATGGTGAGTTCTAGTTCTACCTTAGGGACGAAGTCCAGCTGGGTGACTTTGGGCCTATCACCAGGAGATGGTGAGTTCTAGTTCTACCTTAGGGACGAAGTCCAGCTGGGTGACTTTCGGCCTATCCCCAGGAGATGGTGAGTTCTAGTTCTGCCTTAGGCATGAAGTCCAGCTGGGTGACTTTGGGCCTATCACCAGGAGATGGTGAGTTCTAGTTCTGCCTTAGGCACGAAGTCCAGCTGGGTGACTTTGGGCCTATCACCAGGAGATGGTGAGTTCTAGTTCTGCCTTAGGCACGAAGTCCAGCTGGGTGACTTTGGGCCTATCACCAGGAGATGGTGAGTTCTAGTTCTACCTTAGGGACGAAGTCCAGCTGGGTGACTTTGGGCCTATCCCCAGGAGATGGTGAGTTCTAGTTCTACCTTAGGGACGAAGTCCAGCTGGGTGACTTTGGGCCTATCACCAGGAGATGGTGAGTTCTAGTTCTACCTTAGGGACGAAGTCCAGCTGGGTGACTTTCGGCCTATCCCCAGGAGATGGTGAGTTCTAGTTCTGTCTTAGGCACGAAGTCCAGCTGGGTGACTAAGTCCACCACTCCCTTTCTCTTTGCGCAAACCACCTCACAAATTTGTTGTCGTGGCATAAAATAGAAGTAGAAAGATGCGTTAGATAGAACCTTGAATGATATGTAAAAAAAAACCAACATGGGCAGGATATAGACTAATGCATAACATTTTCTGCTTCCCTTTTGAGATCAAAATCAAAATTTCATTTCTTCAACTGTATCCTGCCAACGTTGTTGCCTGAGCCATCTCTGCTAGATCAAAGAGTTGGTGAAAAACAACTCAGTGGTGTGATGCCCACATCCGAAAACCACTAAAACTCACAGGTTCCTCTCAAAATGCAGATGTCGCAACTCGGGGTGGAAGTGGTTAGCAGCCTCTTTGCAGCAATGAAAAGATTTTGCATAGCTTGGTGGGTTTTGGCAACTTTAAGCCTGGTGGACTTCAATTCCCAGAATCCCCCAGCCAGCTTTGCTGGCTGGGGAATTCTGGGAGTTGAAGTCCGCCAGAGCATTGGCTGGGGAATTCTGGGAGTTGAAGTCCGCCAGAGCAAAGCTGGCTGGGGAATTCTGGGAGTTGAAGTCCGCCAGAGCATTGGCTGGGGAATTCTGGGAGTTGAAGTCCGCCAGAGCATAGCTGGCTGGGGAATTCTGGGAGTTGAAGTCCGCCAGAGCATAGCTGGCTGGGGAATTCTGGGAGTTGAAGTCCGCCAGAGCAAAGCTGACCAGGGAATTCTGGGAGTTGAAGTCCGCCAGAGCATTGGCTGGGGAATTCTGGGAGTTGAAGTCCGCCAGAGCAAAGCTGGCTGGGGAATTCTGGGAGTTGAAGTCCGCCAGAGCATTGGCTGGGGAATTCTGGGAGTTGAAGTCCGCCAGAGCATAGCTGGCTGGGGAATTCTGGGAGTTGAAGTCCGCCAGAGCATAGCTGGCTGGGGAATTCTGGGAGTTGAAGTCCGCCAGAGCAAAGCTGACCAGGGAATTCTGGGAGTTGAAGTCCGCCAGAGCAAAGCTGACCAGGGAATTCTGGGAGTTGAAGTCCGCCAGAGCATAGCTGGCTGGGGAATTCTGGGAGTTGAAGTCCGCCAGAGCAAAGCTGACCAGGGAATTCTGGGAGTTGAAGTCCGCCAAAGCTGAAATCCGCCAGAACAAAGCTGGTTGGGGAATTCTGGGAGTTGAAGTCCGCCAGAGCATAGCTGGCTGGGGAATTCTGGGAATTGAAGTCCGCCAGAGCAAAGCTGACCGGGAATTCTGGGAGTTGAAGTCCGCCAGAGCATAGCTGGCTGGGGAATTCTGGGAGTTGAAGTCCGCCAGAGCAAAGCTGACCAGGGAATTCTGGGAGTTGAAGTCCACCAGGCTTAAAGTTGCCAAGGTTGGAGACCCCTGTTCTGAAGGACCATTAAGCCACCCCACCCAACCTTCCCCCCAAAAAAGGGGGGACGAGAACCTTGGGCCTTCAACGTCATCTTCTCCTTGAAAGCATCTAGGATAGATTACCCTGACTAGGTGGCTCAGTGGCTAAGAACCTGAGCTTGTCGATCAGAAAGGTCGGCAGTTCGGCGTTTCGAATCCCTGGTACAGGTTTCCTGCGTGAGCCGGGGGTTGGACTGGATGACCTCCAAGGTCCCTTCCCACTGTGTTTTAACGCCTAGGCTGTTTGTTGTTGCTGGAAGCAGAGAAGAGGAAGAGGAGAAAGATGAAAAGCCGAAGTTGGCTTTGGATTTTTGTGCATTTTGGCGGCGGCTTTGAATTCTCCATCCTGAGCAGGAAGAGGGTGGGGAGACGGGAGGCCGGGAAGGGCTTCGAGCCGCTTCCCGGCTTGGTCTCACCCCACCCCACCCACCCCAAACTGCTTCTGGGTGGGGAGGGCAACGGGTCACAGAATAACAGAGCTGAAAGGGGCCTTGGAGGTCTTCTAGCCCAACCCCTCCTCAGGCAGGAAACACTGTTATCATTCCCGACCAAATGGCTGTCCGATTTCTTCTTAAAAACCTCCAGTGATGGATCACCCACGATTTCTGGTGGCAGGCTGTTCCATTTGTTAATTGTTCTCCCTATCAGGAAATTCCTCCTTATAGGTAGCCCTCCAGTTACAACCATTCATTTAGTAATTGTTCAAAGTTACAGCGGCAGGCACTCGCGGATTACGACTGGTCCTCAGACTTCAACTCCCAGAATCCCCCAGCCAGCGGCACTCAGACAAAACGGCCATCAACAGGCACATAGAGATGGACCACATTTACACACCATTCAAAAGAGACAATCAAGAAGCAGTGCTGGCTGGGGGATTCTGGGAGTTGAAGTCCACCCATCTTCAAGCTACCAAGGTTGAGAAACACTGTTCTAAACTAAGCAGTCATTTATGTCAAAGAAAAATGTACAAATAAAATTTATAAAAAAAATAAAAATCAAGCCCCAAGCATTTTTTCACATTTATTCATAAATTCATAAAACAAGGAAAGAGGCCATCGTGCAGCCTGCTCATCCCATGTCGGTATTGAATCACCCACTAAGAATTCTGACTATGTTTACACATATTTTACTCCTATTATTTTCTGTCCTTAGAAGCCTCAATCAAATCCATGTTGGGGCAAAAAAAACGGATTCCACCATTCAGCCCTACAATATAGATAGTCCTCGACCTCCAAAGCTCGTTTAGTGACCGTTTGAAGTTCAAACGTCCCCGGGAAAAGTGAAGTTAGGACCGTTGTTTCACATTTATGACCGTGGGCAGCCTCCCCAGGGTCACACGATGAAAAAAGACACGGGGCCACGACAGTTGCGGCCTTCCGACAAGCGAAGCGAAGGGGACAGCCATGTCACTACCCACGGCAGGGATTCACTTAACGACTGTGGCAAAAAAGTTGTAAAATGGGGTGTGACTCACTTAATAACTGCCTTGCTTACCCCATACCAATCCGTCCATCTCTTATGTTTACTCTATCCTACCTATCATCTCTCTCCCTCCCTCCCTCCACCCACCCCTCCCATGCCTGCCTGCCTATCTCTATTTATTTAGTTAGTTTATTTATTAAAATTTGTACGCCACCCTTCTCCCGTGGGACTCGGGGCAGCTCACGTAGTAAAGACAGACAATGATAAAAGCTAAAACATCTAACCACTCCCTATACTATTACTCTTTCTCATATCCCTCCCTCTCTCTCATATCCCTCCCTTCCTCTCATCCCTCTCTCCATCCCCCCTCTCTCATATTCCTCCCTCCTCTCTCATATCCCTCCCTCTCATATCCACCCTCCCTCTCTCTCTCATATCCCTCCCTCCATCTCATGTCTCTCCCTCTTTCATATCCCTCCCTCTCTCATATCCCTCCCTCCCTTCCTCTCATATCCATCCCCTCTCTCTCTTATTCCTCCCTCCCTCTCTCATATCCCTCCCTCTCTCTCCATCCCCTCTCATCCCTCTCTCATATCGCTCCCTCTTTCATATCCCTCCCTCCATCTCCCCATCCCTCCCTCTCTCATATCCCTCCCTCCCTCCCTTATCCATCCCCTCTCTCATATTCCTCCCTCCCTCCCTCCCTCCCTCCCTTCTCTCATATCCCTCTCTCTCATATCCATCCCCCCTCTCTCATATTCCTCCCTCCCTCAAATCCCTCCCTCTCTCATATCCCTCCCTCCCTCCCTCCCTCATATCCCTCCCTCCCTCTCCATTCCTTCTCTCATATCCCTTTCTCATATCCATCCCCTCTCATATTCCTCCCTCCCTCCCTCAAATCCCTCCCTCTCTCATATTCCCCCTCCCTCTCATATCCCTCCCTCTCTCTCCATCCCTCCCTCTCTCCTATCCACCACTCCCTCCCTCTCTCATATCCCTCCCTCCATCTCATGTCCCTCCCTCTTTCATATCCCTCCCTCTCTCTCATATCCCTCCCTCCCTCCCTCTCTCTCTCATATCCATCCTCTCCATCTCTTATTCCTCCCTCCCTCTCTCTCTCTCCCTCTCTCTCTCATATTCGTCCCTCCTTCTCTCTCACTCCCTCCCTCTCCCTCTCATATCCATCCCCTCCCACTCTCATATTCCTCCCTCCCTCTCATATTCCACCCTCCCTCTCATATCCCTCCCTCTCTGTCCCTCCCTCTCTCATATCCCTCCCTCATACCCCTCCCTCTCATATTCCCCCCTCCCTCTCTCTCCCTCCCTCCCTTTCATATCCCTCTCTCTCATATCTTTCCCTCCCTCCCTCTCTCTCTCATATCCATCCCCTCCCACTCTCATATTCCCCCCTCCCTCTCTCTCCATCCCTCCCTCCATCGCTTTCTCTCTCTCTCTTTCTATCTAGACCTCTCTCTCTCTCTCCCTCTCTCTCTCTCCCATCCACTCCCTCTTCTTACTCTATTAACCGACTTAGAAACTCTCCCTCCTTCGGCCCCGGCGCCCAGGGACCCCAGCGGGTGTGCGAACCCCCCTCCCCAAGCCCCCCCCTTAAGGCCAGGCTGGGAGGGGGAGGGGGCGGGGCCGGGGGGCGGGGCCAGGGGCCGGGCAGCCATGTGGTTCTGGTTACGGCTGGGCAGCGGCGAGGCGGCCGGGCAGGGGCGGAGGAGCTCCGGGCATGGCTGGCCGGCCGCTCCGGGATCTGCCCGCCGGACGC